>CP136867.1:13741293-14341293 GCA_033000465.1 Sciaenops ocellatus | reverse complement strand
ATTTCGAAGGTTTGTGTGTAGATTTGGATGAAAGGAACTGTTCATATGAGTCCACTTTATAACAGTACGTTACACATCTCCATCCACTGGTACTGTAACCAGATAAGCAGATAGCCTGACAACTTGACTCACCCGTCACATTTATAGCATCCAACTCCCCCACCCAACACCTACCAACACATGCAGCAGCCCCCGCACCCATTGCCCAGGCAGTTGGTTTGGTCATCAACTTTCCTGATTTACCTCAACAGCTGTAAGTCTAAACTTGCAGCCCCTCTGTTGTGCAGCAACTCATAGTGAGTAGGGAAAAGGGGACTTGAAACTAGGACAGAGCAGTCTGGCCCCTTTCCCTTCGAACCAGAGGCACAGAGAGAAGACACTAGTCTTATGCAGAGAGCGAAAAGGAGAAGAGACTTTGTGGGAAGCTTGCTGCAGTCACTGAGGAAAGAAGCCCCTGGGACACAGACCAGTGTATCCACATTGCAGAACACCAAATTTAATTGATTTATATCAGGGGAAGAATATTCACTGAACAGAAATCTCATCACCTGGAAACATGCACAAGCGCACAAAGATAAAGATTGCCATCTTCGTGCTTCTGGTGGGTATGGCTTGCATGTTCACGGCAGTGGTAACGGACCATTGGGCAGTGCTCAGCCCGCGGGTGGATAAAGTCAACCAGACCTGCGAGGCAGCCCACTTTGGCCTGTGGAGGCTGTGCAAAAAGCACATCTACATCAGCTCGGAAAACTACGTGGAGGGGCATGGCTGCGGACCCATCAGCCTGCCTGGAGGTAAGAGGAAATCTGAGCAAAAACCTTCTGTAACTGGCACATAAGACTGCATTAAAGCTGAAAGACACATTTCATTTTTTGTCTTTGTTGCTGTAACGTTTAGATTGAGGGCATGGTAAACTGCATGAATATATTCTGTGACTGTGAGGTGCCTCTGTGCAATCCATCTCAGGGCTCTGAGGTATGAAGCTTCTAAGAATAGAGGTCCTGATGCAGGGTCACTAGACATGTCATATGACATTGCCTTACATGATGTAATGAACTAAAGTTTTTTCATTGTCATTTGTCAATGGTGTTGAAATGTCTCAGCCTAACACATGGATAAGTCTCTGAGCTTAGGTTGTTTATCTGCTGGTTTGCAAGTCCACCATTGAGCTTCAGCTGGTTGATGATCTGCCACACTGCCCCTCCTTTGAATAAACCAGGCAGACCAGGCTCCGTGGTAAGGCCTTAAGAGGATGTCTTAGCTATCAGTTAGCTGTAAAGACTTAACCGGACCTCAGAAGATCATCAACCAGAAATGGCCAAGCATGAGCAGATTTCACTAAGCAAACTCCAAACACAACAGCTGATTTCACTGATTGGTGCCTGCTGTCTGTTTAAAGATGTGTTTATTAGTAAAACCAGCTAACATAGAGCCTGCTCTATACAACATGGTGGTGCCAATACCTGATAGACTCTTTTATGAAACACCCTCAGGCAAAATAGCCCTTAATCACAGTGATGGAAAGTAACTAAAAACTTAATATACTAATATAATTTTGTAAATGCTTGTGCTTTACTTCAATATTCCTATTGGAAACACTGTATTTTATAGGTCCTATAACACTCTAATCATTTCCAAGAAATAAACTGAAATGTCAGTGTAGTTAGTTTCAGAAGAACAATGGGTACAAATCACTTTGGTCAGTTAAAATATGTTTAAAAAAAATGTAAATGTAAATGTAAAAAAAAGCCATATGTTTCTCTGTGGAGCTGTAAATTACAGGCAACATTCGACAAATACAAATACAATTTCCAGCACATAAATGAATATTTACTTCCTCTACAAATCAACAAGAGCTTATAAAATCTACCCAGGTTCCTCATAAACTGTCTATTTTATTTATAATTAGTCCCGGTGACACACAGTAGCTCTTTCCATGACTTCCAAGAAAATGGGTCCCAGTACCCACAACATAAAGCGTAACCATTCTTTTTATGTTACTTTATACCTGTACTCCATTACACTTCAGAGGGAATTATTGTGGAGTGCATCCTTAATTTCACTACTTACTTTACTTCTTTTTTATTTCATTAACATATATGAAATAGCAGAACATAAAGTTCCCCTCAGCCTGCTACCAAATTAAAATGCTGCACACGTCACATATTCAGTAGCAGACGTCCAGCAGTTTAACATAACATAAAGCACTCTGAAAGGGACACGTTTGCTGCTGAGAATGGTGGTTGACTTATAATGAAGTACTGTCGTATTAACACTTGTGCTTGAGTGAAGTATCTAATGACCTCTTCCACCACAATCATTAATGATGTTGAGATAATGTGGTCAGCTATCCTCACAAGAACTCACCTTGCTATGAATACCTCAGAATAAACTTTCTATAACAGATGCTCTCACGGCTGCTTGAATAAAAAGCAGAATAGAATAAAATGGATAAACACAGTCGAGCAGTTGCTGACCAGCACTGGCTCACATCTCAATGACTTGTGATGAGAGACATTTCATCTGTGGGATGGTGGAAACCCTGTTGGTATGTTGACTGTTAACTGAAACGAAACCATGATCTGAGTGTTAATTGCTATCTGACCCTGCATGTCACTTTATGTAAATAAGCCTGAAACTTCCAACCAAGTTTGTCCAAATCACAAAGCTGAAAGAAACAAAACATGTCCCAAATGATGGTGGCCGTTAGACATTTGGGAATCCAAAAGACACTGCACTGCACATTCCAGGAGCAGATGAAATGCCTGAGGGTGGTTCATTGGTGCAGGCATGTGCTGAATACATTAAATCAGCTTGGTCCAACTAGACATGTAGGGAATTGCAATGACAAGTGGCAAATGCTTCTGGAGCCTTTATCTGCAAGTTTTAGCTAGCACAAACAAGCTGCCAGTGGTGATATATAAACATTTGTTTATAAGAGTGGATTTATTTGTAGTAACCACCTTGGCAGCCTTTATTTAAGAAGTAAGCAAATCTGTTTCATTAGTCTCCAGGGGATTCTCCGAGTCCAATAGCTGTATTAGGACTTAAACAGTGTGTGAGGTGAGACACTCATCTGGAAAATATGGGCTTAGCTGTTGTTTAGATCACTGCTGACAGAGCACAGATGTTGAGGTTACCTCACAAGAACTTTATGTATGTGTAAGTCGGGCATATATTATATGTCGCTACAGCTCAAAGAAATACAGTTTTATGTAAGTTAAACTTATTATTATTATTTTAGTTTTATGTGCTATACTTCAGTCTGAGTTGTTCAGCTTCCTTCTCATATCGGGATCTCTTTCTATACTGGTTTTACGAGCTGCTGTGAGCTGTAAATAAGCAACATTGCATAGAAACATTCTCCTTATTGCTCGTCCTGTTTAATGACTTTGATGAATTAACTGTGGCTCCTGATACAAAAAAGATTTTTTAAGTAAAAATGTGCAAACTGCTCAGCAAGCAGTCGTGCTGGTTATAAATATGAGCCACGTAAATACTCAGCTGTCTTGGGTGAAAGCCGCGAGGGTCGAGTGTTCACGCCAAGTCCAGCGTTCCTCTGAGTGACGGGGCCGCCTGGCATTGCTCTAAACAAACTGTTCCCACGAGACCTTCCTGTAGCTTCACGTCTCCTTGCAGCCCACATAGGCACTCAAATTACTTTACACACCCCTGTGGATGGGATGCATAGTCCAAAAAGCAAGTGGAACCACTTTGCAATTATAGGGACTCAAATGACATACCAACCCAGGGATAGGCGTCGTATATAAGGACGGGGAATTACCAGTGATGTCTTTAACACTTATATAGATATGTGTCCATATGCTTCTTTGGGTTTACAGCTGAATCAAAGCTCTACTGTCCTTATTTGGACTGTGAGTGCTCAAATTTACAGACCCCAACGGGTATTAAAAGTTAGATGTAGAGTAAATACATATGTAATTCCTTTGAGTTAATACATTTTGCGGATTAAATAAAAAAGTGTTGCGTTAAAACCTACTAGTGTAATTTAACTTTAGTGGCATGTACAATTGTGTTGTCCCTGCAATAACATAACTGAAGTTGTCCTCACTTGATAACGAAAGTCAAATAGAGCCGACAAAACAAAAACACATATTCAGCGGTCAGAGTCAATCTTAGCTCAAGCTATGGATATCAAAGTGATAATAGATGCTGCTGAGACATAACAATGTGCAGGGATGCTGCTAACCCAATGTCATCGCATGATCTTTAGAAGGATGATGGATTGCCCTATTAGAAGTGAGGCTTGAGAGCTTGTCAGCAGATCTTAGCCAGACAAGAACCAACCAACAAGTGGTGCTGCCTGTGGTAGCATGCTTCCAAAGATGAATACAGATTAATTTATGACCACGATCTTGTCCTCATGTTCTTGTTAAAGTTTGCACTCTAAGGATGGAATGAAAAGGTGTAATTACGGAACACCGATGCGTCACATGTGGGAATCAAGCTGCTTGATAGAGATAATGAGCTCAAAGGGCTAAAAATGCTGAGTGGCTCCACTTTAAAATACAGAACAAACCAGATATTTATTTAGTGAATGAAGAGCCACTTGCAGTGCAGTTCTTATGCTTAAAAAGAAATGTTATCTCACCAAGAGATAAGGCCGTGTTTCCTGCTATTGAACAAGTTTACAGTGAAGGAATAAAACATGAATTTTCAGAGTTTTGTGTAAATGAGTGACGATTTTCTGCCTCCTTTTTGAATGCAAGGTTTGGCTCAGAAATACGACTAGCTGATGAACCTCTATCACACCCTCATATGTGCCTTCTACGGTGAAAACAGTGGCGCTTGTTGCTTAGTAACATCCTCTGTTTTTGTTTTTTTTTTCTTTTTTGTATTTTTTAATGGCTAGTCCTAATTCATAAAAAAACATCTTTTTTTTGTGTGTGGGCCAACGAAATATGACGCAGTATATTAAAGCCAGTAATTACAAAGGAGGTTTTTTTTTTTTTTTTTTTTTTTACAAAACTGCAATTGCGAAGAGATATTGTTATTATATTATTATATTATTGTAATGGCTGCCTGACATCCCCTTTAGTTTATTTTCATGGTTTCCAGAGTACATAGGAAAATGATCGACAATTGCAGCATGGGTCATCAAGCGCTATGGTATGATATCATGGTGATATGATACCATGCAGCACTACATATTTTCCCTTGAAAGCATTTCACTCATGTCCCATGGTGAGACTGTATGGAAAGGGGGATTAGGAATATGTGTATCAGTGGAGACCTCATAGCATAACCAAGATGGTTGACTTTGCATGAGATTAAGTGACATAGTTGTCTGATGTATAAACATTCTCACTCTCATACACTCAACCTAAGTGTATTTCCTTTTAAACTCCTGCTCCCGCAACAGTGTTCATTTTAGGCTGCCATGTCTGCACTTGATCAACTACTTTTAGACCGTACCGTATACATTTTAAAAACCAAACGAGAAGTATGTGGCATGTGATAAGTCAAATATAATCAAGATTTGAGAGGAAAACAAGCCTGTTTCTAAACTGAATTGAAACGAGGAGGGGATGAGTTGGATTTTTTGTGTAAATCCCCATGCTTCATCTGCTCAGGAAAAGTTTATTGTGATGACTGCTATTACCATTTTTACTCTGACAGGTAAAGCACACAAAGCAGACCACGGTCTGCATGACATCAGGCTAACATTTTAGTGGTAATATTACCCTGGTGGTGTCAGTCTGACACCGTAAAGTGCCCAGTAGACGTATCGTATTTATACAGTCTATGACAGCAAATGAAGAACAGCCAGTGGTGTAAAAGTATGTATATCAAAGCTTGAATAGAAGTGTCACAACTTAAGCTGTCTGTCACATGACAAGGTGAAACAGCTTTGATAAAGATTTGTTTTATTTGCCAGTAACTAAAATCTGGATGAACTTCATGTAAATTAAAGAATGAATGAACATCATCAGAGTTTAAAGATGTTAAAGGCTTCCACCACGGTGCAATTTTAATTAACTAATTAACTGTTAAAGTCACGTCTTCTCTGCATGACGCTCTCTTGATGGTGCCCTTGCTTTTTTAAGCATAGAGCATGTATCTGCATATGAAGTCATTCAAATTTAATGACATGAAATTTCATCAGCCAAAAAAAAAAAAAGAACACTTAAATGAAATCCAGTGAGGTTTGAATCATTAAATAATGACTGTGTACGAGTTGTGAATTCATATAATATCAGATCAGATGAATACATGTGATGTAGGAGGTTCATCACCTGATTACACAGAGCATTTTAGCATCTTTCAGCTAGTTGATTTGGTTTTACAGCTTGCAACCTTCTTTTCTAGGTCTCTGTTCTCTATCTACCTGGCCAACACCAAATTGCAGACAAAGTTAGTGGCTTGGTGGTCAATGTAGTGAAGCGTGTAGCTGTCACAGAGTTGGTGGAGACCAAAGCAGAGTTAAAACAGGCTGAATATTTGACATTTATGAAGTGGCTACAAATAAACTCCAAAGAAATTCTCATGTTGGTCCGTGTCTGCTGGATGTGTAAATACGCAGCTGTTTGCCTGTTATCAATAGCAATTTTACAAGGTGATAAAACGTCAATGTTGTGTTTACAGCTGGTTATGCTGACCCCAAGTGGCCAAAAATAAATAAATGAATGCATTTAAGGTTTATCTTTGAACTAAATCTTATTTTCTTTCTTTTCACAGAGGAAAACTGCACTTACTTCAGACACTTCACTCCGGGGCAGGATGCTGAGATATTTGAATATAAAACACAAAAAGGTAGGTTTTTTGTACAGGGGATTCATTTGTGAATTCATTTTATAAATATGTTCCCTGGAACATTAGGACATCCCAGTCTGTGTGAAGTTGAACATCAAACTGACTGCCTCACAGTTTCCTAACTGACCTCACCTATTGCTCCTGCTCTGCTCTGTGGGTTTAGACTTTCATTCATGTCTAAGTTCAGACAGCAGCACAGTCATCGATGTCACAGCAGGTGTATTTGACCGGCTATCAATGACAAAACTCTCCATAGGACACGAAGAGGTTCTGGGTGAAAGGCATTTGGATTTTTCTCTTTTCTCAACCATTTGTTGGTCTGGCTAAATTCAGTGTGTTGCATTACAGTGTGATGTATATATTTAGTTTTGTAGTAATATCATGCCTCAGACATTCCTGTCACAAATCATATTGGAAGTCCCAGAATTTACAGTGTGCACTGACACAAGGCTGACAGTGTTTCACATATGGCACCTTAGCCTTAGGAACAGTGCACACGAACTGTACATACAGCACAGCCAACATTTTATAGCTGAACGTTTGCTCCAGTCCCCATTCCCTTCAATTTTTCCATTCCTTCCATCCTCTTTCCAGTGATAGCCCTCACATGTAATGTGCGCTAGGGGGGCCTGAGCACATGTGGAGCCCTGTCAGACTCAATTATTGGGGTGTAAATGTGAATAGTCTTGTGCATGAAGTCATACACACCCCCACACCCTAAGATGCTAATGCAAGCATTCATGGGTGCCCCTCCCCCGCACTCTAACACACACATGCAGCATTCCAATGCTGATGGCTAGCCCTTGAGAGACACACTGCAAGTTTGCTGGAATGATTGCAGTGCTGACTTAAGTCCCATGCAATGTTACTCACTCTTGACTGAGCCATTTGGCTATAACGTAATGGCGTATACGGTGGAATGAACATAGTAGATGTATGTCACCACAGGCAGATCCATCCATACAGTAAGACTGATGTGTTGATGTGTGATGAAAACCCTGCAAGTTGAGAATGGTTGTGGGGATAAATCTAGGCCTTTGGAGGTTCATCATATCTTTTACAAACATAAATGAGCTATGCAAAATGTCTACATAAACTTTATTGTGCCATCTTATTTTGAGGAGAGTTTTCTTCCTCTGGGCACACAAAACATGAAATCCACACATACTTACATACATAGAGTGTGTGTGTACAGAAAGGAAAAAACAGTTTCTCTTTAAGGGATAACAAGAGATATACTGGAAGGGTAGGGGATTAAAACAAATCTCAAATTCTGAAACTTAACTTTTAATAAAATCTTTCCTACAATGTAGTAAGGCCTATATGACTGAAACACGGGTATCTCATGATGGTTACTTTGGTCTTGGTGGTGAAAAACTTCAGACTGGGCTACCCAACAAGCTCCGCAGACATGCAATATCTGTGAGACCTCATAGTGTTCAGGGTGCTGCCCATCCTCCCCTGCTAGTAGGAGATGAAGGCTCTCTTTCCCCCAAAGGAGTGCCTCTCCTCTGGGCATGGTTCACAGGCGAACAGGCGGCAGATCAAAGGCCCTGCATCCTATCCACCTCTCTGCTCGGAAAAAACGAGCCAGCTGCTGTTGTTACCACACAGACACACTGTATCTGTAAACACAAGGAGCAAATTACATTCATATAGTATATTTGCATGTTAGATGCAAAGATTATTATTTTTATAGCACAAAGAGACAAACTGTTACACGTTCCTTCATTGCCATGAACATGGGCACTGTAGTTTACTTTGAGGCGATCCCACATTCTCCACTCGTTGCTGTAAAAACTCACAGAATTGTGTAACAACTCCACTGCTGAAAATAACCCAAAAAATCCACTATTCACTCTTGTTTGAATGATGTTTTTGTTTTTTTAAATTATGGTGCCCAGCTGTTTTAGAAAATAACTAAGCATTAAAAAATATGTATATTTTTTCTGTTTACAGCGTGTTACAGCAAAGGATCCAGTGTAATATACTGGCTCAAAAAACTTCCCCTTAAGCGCTTTTCCATGTTTCTTATGCTCTGACTTCCATGGTTATTTCTAAATATATTCTGGAAACCACCACCCTGGACCTTCTTGTGTTTCTGTACCACCAGCTTATCAACCTCTATTTCCTCATCTTCATTTTCATCTATTTGGAAGTATTTTCTCCTTGAAAGAACAACTAAACATCACCAACTACCCACATGTTTTTTTTCAATTCAAAGGAACAACTAAAGACTGTTTAATAGCCAAATGACCAAAATATGTTATATAGCTATTCCATACTGCTATAAAATGGAAGATTTTGTAGCTTTTCCATAATTCATTCTGCCTGTGTCTTCCTGTTGATTGTAGAAAATTTGATGTGTCTCATATGCTGGCCTAACCACCAGTTTAGTTTTAAAAATTGAAGATTATTTGATTCTAATATATACATACAGTAATAATATGAAAAATTTTTAAAGTCTCATTGGATTGTAAAGACCATTTACAAACCATACCATGTCAAAACCCTTTTTTTTCTTTCTTTCCAGAGTACAACATCTCTGCTGCAGCCATCTCCATCTTTAGTCTGGGCTTCATCATTCTGGGGTCTCTGTGTTTGATGGGATCATGTACCGGTAAAGGCAAAGGAAGAGACTACCTCCTCAAACCCGCTGGCATGTTTTTTGCATTTGCAGGTGGGTTCAGTTAACCAACAAAACTTCAATTTCCCTGCAGCCTTCACAGTATAAAATGCAAAAGCCTCCCTTTGTCTTCATAGCCACGTGACACTTACACACCTCTCTCTTTCCAAGGTCTCTGCGCCTTCATCTCACTGGAGGTGATGCGACAATCAGTCAAACGCATGATCGAGAGCGAGGAAACAATCTGGATCGAGTACTACTATGCATGGTCCTTTGCCTGTGCTTGCACCGGCTTCATCCTCCTCTTTCTCACTGGCATCGCCCTCCTGATACTCTCCATGCCCCAGATGCCCAGGAATCCATGGGAGACTTGCATGGATGCCGAGCCGGAGCAAGTAGAATGAAGGGTAGACAGAAAAAAGAATACAGGATGAGAGTCGACTGTGTCTTTTGTTTTGAGTACAGATATTAGATTCATTTCAAGAACAACAGCTGGCCATAAAAGGGTAAGGTCATGATGACAGAAGTGGTTTAGATGTGGGTGGACCATAGCCATGATAGGGTAATTTACCTCCCTAAAATTCACTGCAACTTGAAAATGAGCCTTTTGTCAGAGTTCTGAATGCTTGCCTTATCCCATGTGCCAGACTAAAGTATAAAATTTAGTAATCCTCTCCAACACCTCCTCAGATACAGTTCATGTTGGAGACCTTAGCCCAAATCTGACATGAGGCCTGAAAACACCACACTTCTTAATCAACCAGGGCCAAATACCATTAACAATTATTAGTAAGCACTTGTAGTATGACAAATATACACATACAAAAAGAAATATTAGAAATAATTTAGGAGGTTGCATGTTCTTCGCTCTGTTTGTGTGGATTCTCTCCGGGTACTCCAGCTTCCCCTGGTCCCACTCCCACAGTCATACAGGTTAAGAGGTTCACTGGTGACTCTAAATTGCCTATAGGTGTGAATGTGAGTGATTGTTTGTCTCTATGTGTCAGCTCTGTGATGAACTGGTGACCTACGTACCAGGGTGTACCCTGCCTCTCGCCCAGTGTCAGCTGGGATCTGCTCCAGCCCCTAGCAATCCTGATAAGGATAAACAGTTATGGAATATGAATGAATGAATGAATGAATTAAAAATAATTTATTTACCAAATGACATCATGATTTACACCTTAGTTAAACAGACATTAAAATTTTAGGTTAATTTACATTTTGAGAATATAGTGCATACAGGTCTGTCATCAACATCAGGTGATTATGTGATTTTATGTACTGCATTATGTATGATATCTTGTATATATCTAATGTTCGTCTGTTGATTTTTGTATGGGATCTCTCAAGGAATCATTTGCTTATAAGATATATAATGAACTAAAAGAAGTCGAGATATATGTATTGAAATGTTAAGTTGTACATTTTAATATTTATAAAGAAATTTTATAAATATGTAGAATGTCCCGTTAAAATAAGAACTTGCTGAATAAATGACTGACTTCCAGCAAAGCAGTAATACAGAGCAGGTTTGTGTGTCTGTGTCTGTGGCAGGCTGAATGCTAAACACCCACTCAGTCTGCAGCATTGATCATGTTGGAAAAGGTTCAGTTCAAGCAGGTGCACATACAAGGCCTTTTACTTTTGTTGACAGCTTCCAAACCAAACTGATACAAAAAAATCTCTGTTCATTCTCCTGCGTCATCATGACCTCTTTAAAACAGCAGTTTGTATGCGAAGAACAAGTGCATAGAGATCATAAAAACCCACATGGGATCACGATCTGTACTCGCCTACCTTTAACCCCATGTGCAGACAAAAAGTCAGTGTCAGCGCGGCTGTCATCGACATTAATTTTTAATTTAAAAATGTTTTTTTTACCTGCAGTATGAATGACAATGCTGTTCAGCCAGCCCTGCAAACTTCATTTCTTAAAAACACTAACACTAGAAAAAAATGAGCAAAGGTCTGCTTTGGTCCAGCTGAGTTTGAGGAGCAGAAAAACCTCTTTGAGCTGCTGAGTGTGCCTTGACACCAGATACTAAACACCTTTTCCAAGGCAGAGCCAGTTAAGTAAAACAGCACAGTGTAGAAATATTGTTACAAGTAATAGACTGAATTCAGAATGTTACTCGATTAAAAATACAAACATATTCATCAGATTCTACTTCAAGTATCAAAAGTAAAACTATTTATCATGCAGGATGAATGAATGCAGTTTAGCAGTTAATGTATTTGAACTGTTGCGCAAAACCTGTCGATGTTTATAGGAACTGTAACCGTCCATGTTATGAACTTTGACTTTTTGACTGACTGTTACTTTTCTGATGTTTGATGAAGAAACAACTGAAATTATAAAAAAAATGTATTGAAACAGGAATAATAATAGCTAACATGAATTTCTATATTCTTAGTCTTTCTTATATTTTTGCCTTTTTCAATGAATATGGCATGCAATTAAACAAGGGTTTGAATGAATTAGATTACATGTGTGTGTGTTTGTTATGTGTTATAACTTTGTAATGAAAATTAAATGTTGATAAGCTTTGGGGAAACCTGTGTTTTTTTGGTTCCTTTGCTTTTATGTGTCATTTAGGATCAGCCGTTCACATTCTTTCCCTCCCACACCATCAATGGCTCTTCCCCTTGCACCATATTTACTTTTGCTGGTTTTATTTAGTTGGGAGTTACACCATCCAACAGTTCACTACATTTAGTTACGTGATCTCACAATTCCTATCAATAAAACAGATTATTTCATCTTCCCAGTACATTTCCCTTCTTTTGTCATGGCCCAAAAGCTGTTTGGTAAAAAAGGGGAAACTGCAGCTGGCACTGTGACCATCTGCTAGGTAGATGATGAAAAGCTTTTGGTAAATAGTAAACGTACTGTACTTATATAGCGTCCTTCTTATCTTCTGAGCATTCAAAGCACCTGTCCCAGTGTTAAAGTGTGTTTAAATTTAGGTATTTTTCCTCCCTGCAAGTGCTGAGGAACTGTTTTGGAGCCTAGGTGACTAGTTAACATTTAAATCTAAGCTAAAGCCCTGTCCCTAATGATTTCTGTAGACAGTGACCAAGCTAGACAGAAAAGCTTGTATAGTACTGCTGTGTAATGCAGAGGATGAAAAAAAAAAGAAGACAGAACTCAAGCAGCTTCAATAAAAACACTTTAATAGAGAAACAAATAAAAAAAAGAAAATAAACCTTTGAAACACAGTCTAAATCCTTTATTATAACCACCACCAATTGAAATGAAGAAGAGTAAAACAGATCTATTCATTATTTTGTACCCACGAGGGAGGAACCAATGGGACTGGGAGGCTGGGAGAACAGGTGTGCCATTGATTCACTGCAGCGAGGGAAGAACAGAGGAGAGCAAACAGATAACAGGAAGAGATGTGGCGTTTATAGAAGGCTGAACACAGTGCTCTCTACTGGCTGGGCAAAAGGTTGCTCCCTTTCCATGTGCCACACACAGACAAGTTGGTTTCACCTTGTTTTCTTTAAAAGGCAACACAGAATGTTTTCATGAAATAGGATGCTATATGGTGCGATACTGGGTGGTGAAAACTTCATTAGAAGAGTAAAGACGCTTTGCTTCATAGCAAAGATCCTGTCAAACTAATTTCGGACAAAGATTCATGGCGGGACAAAAATGACGCCTTAAAAACAAATCAGCAATGACGAAAAAAAAAAAAAATTGTAAATAAAATCCCTTTAAAATGTCTTTGGCTCAATCTCTTCTGCTTCAAAAATAAATAAAAGTGTAGTTGAAGAAGCGGTGAAATATTAGTATTGCACAACTTCAGAGATTAGCCAACGACTGCTTTGTGGAAAAAATGATTCCCCAAACAAACATGTCCAAAGCTTTGTAAATACGACACACCAGGGAGCAACCTCAGCTTTAGCCCTGCTAAGTAACTGCAGAAAAAAAAAGAACTTACATGACCATTACATATTTGATTTGACATGTTAGTAAAATATTATAATAGTTTTGTTGATAATGTCACAAGTTATTGTACACATCAAATAATATACCAAAATTTGACTCTGCAGGTTGAACAAAAGCTTTTTTTTTTTTTCTTTTTTTTTCATCCACAAATCAATACAAACTGATAAAAACAGGGATAAAAACCAGCCAGGTCATCTCAACATGCATGAAAAGAAAACAGTCTTCACATAAAAAAAAAAGAAGAAGAAAAAAAAAAAAATCAATGTTGATTGTTGTACAGCTGTAAAGTGGTGAGGAAACAAAACGGGACAAATCCAGCAACATATACTTAAAAATATGTATTGTACAGTGGGATAAGTTGTCTTATAACAGCTGCAACATAAATTCTCCTCTTTGTCAAATCAGCCAGACACCATCTTAAAAACAAACAAAACAAACAAACAAACAAAAAAAAATCTAAAAAGTTACAACAGGATGTTGCAACTACCAACTGGTTTGTTGTTGTCCATTTCTTGAATTATTATTTTGTGTGAATTTGCATAATTAAAAAGGGCATACCTCTTCTTTGAACAGCTTCTACAAAATTGAGGCGCTCCCAAAGTTCTTGTTTGTAAATACCTAGAAAATGCATATTTACAAGTATGTGTTGTTCTCCGCTAAGTCAAAAAATCTGGACCTTGGAATTACAATGTCAAAACTTAAAAATAAAACCATAGCTTTATGAAGCTCTCCACTGACTGTTTAAAACATGATTAGCCGTAGGGTATTAGCTTTGTGAAGAAGTGACATTTTAAGAGATTTAACAGTGACTAATTGCCGTATGAAAGCCATGAAACAGCGGCATGATTTTATTACAAGTTTACCAATTCGCAAATGGGGCAGTGGTGTTTTAACAATAAATGAATAACATATAACAGGATCGAGCACTGGATGACTGTTTCCAGTATTGCTTTCATCATAAAAAGGAAAACCTTGGCAGATATACTGTATCAGCATCTTTTTATATTTTTACCGTCAAGAGACTTTAACCATCAGGGCTTCGGTACGTTAGCGGTGAGATTCATGTGCATGTAGCTGTGTGGCCTCCTTGTGTGTCATCCAGTAAACAAGCAACTAACTGACAGAGCACAAATGTTGTTCCTGTGTTATGTTCATCATGTATTTTAGGTTGTAAGAGAAAAAAAAAAGTCACAGGGATGCAGCAAACAAAGCATGGTCAGAGCTTTTTCAATTAAATTAAAGGGAGATTCATCTACTGCTGTAATAATATGCCAGATCAGATCAGACTGAGAAAGTGAATAATGTGACTCTCTGAATGACCGGAAACAACTTCCATGACATTGCCAATTCATTCTTATTATGCACAGCCTAAAAAACAGACACATTAACAGTCACATGTCTTTGAACAGCTTATTGTATAGTTACTTTCCCTACTTTACTTTCTGGGTTAAATCTCAAGCACAGTGTTGAATAGCTAGCTAGAAATGCTTTTGACTTTTTAATGATCAATGCTGTTTTTGGGGAAACTGGGAGCAAATATCAGCTTACGAGAGATAATACTGTTTATTATAAGGTTCATATTATGCAGGGATTAAAAGATTGTCCTACAGAAAGAATTACAAAGTTTGGGTAGTTTGGCTTACATTATGAAAAGGCGCTATGACTGCAAAACATCTGCGAGACCAACCGTATATTAAAAGTAAAGAGTGTGTTGTTTGCTATTTGCATTCCCAGTAGAATAAAAAGTCATCAACCTTAGTATATCATCATGTGTTTTAAATTTCAGGGTATTTTCTATAAATTGACAGTTCCAACATACTTCAGCTTTACCCAAAAATGCTAACATTTAGCTTGTTCAAAAACATCTGACTGGCAGTGTTGATCACACCCTTGTTTTCAACTTACCCATCATTACACACCACTCTGACCTCACCACTCTGTCTTCACTTTCACAAACCCTCAGAGTACTGCAACCTTTTCAAAAAAGCTCAATGTCCATTAGTGACAAAATAAAACACATTTCATATTCACCAGTAGTTGTTGAAAACTTTCCCCTGGTGTAAATTTTGTTGACACAAAAGTAAAATAAAATGACTGAGCATCGGTCACAAGCGAAGCAGTTAGGGATAATCTTATCATAGAAAGCGATGTCTGGTGTTCTCTGATCCTTAACATAAAAACAAAAGGAGGAATGACAATGGCTGTTGTTGCTCTGACATTTTCACACTTTAACCATTGTTGCCGATGTGACATTGGTGAAAAGTAAAATGCGCAATTAATATTTGTATTTTTCAGTAAATAATCACATTTACTACTAAATCACTGATGATTCCCAGGGTAAGGATGTCTAAGAATTAAGGATCAGAAGCCAACAAACAAAAAAAGAATTCATAATGCAAACGCTAGCATGATACAGGAATTTAAGGACATGTCTGTGGCATACAATTCAGTCTTTTATTTTCTTTATATGTACAGATTAGAGGAAAATTTATCTACTTCTATACACTGTTCCATGTAGTTTCTGCGTCGGTTGACCACTTAGCTTTTGTCCGTTACCACAACTACAGTAGTATGAAAATCAAGACGTAACGTCCACTCAAAACTGAGGAATACAAAATGATAAAAACTTCAACATACTTATTTAGTATCCAACAAAACCAACTTCAAGAAGGAAAAATATGTAGGTAGCTAAGTGGTCAACCAAATCTCGCCTTTTTTATTAATATTTTTTTTTTATAACTTTTTTTTTTAGCATTACGTACATATACAAGTGTAGATAATATAAGTATATATTCATATATACATAATGAGTATGTATATATACCAGTAATGCATTCATTATATATACTTATTTTCTTCACAGATATGTGAAACAGGAGAAAAGATGACTGTTACAAATAAAAAGTTAAAATGAACCAAAATGCAGAAAACAAACCTACTGATAGAAACATTTTGTAAATGCACTTTGCACTATTTTTTTTTTGTGTGTTTTCAGAAACAGTTTTGCTTTTTTTTTTTTTTATTATTATTTTTTTTTTTAGTTTTATATTTTATCACTTATTTATTATATGTGGGAGAGGCGACACTCATTTAAAGTAGGAATAGTACCCATTGCTACCATTTGAACTTCCTATACTCAGCTCTTGTAGAAGGGAGAGAGGATCGCTGTTCTTTTTGACCTGTTCAGGGCGAACAGCTCGGGGTTTGGGTGGAGCGCGGAGGGCGCTGGCATAGGACATGGTTGGTGGTTTGCTTAAATTTGGAGCCCCCTGGCTGGCCTCTGTGGGAGCCTGCGGTGGTGGTGGCGGCGGTGGCTGCTGCTGCTGCTGCTGCTGCTGCTGCTGCTGCTGCTTGTTATTGGGCATGAGAGGAGGAAACTGTCCAAGGTGCTGAAGGGAGTTGAGGGAGTGTGGGTGTGTCTGCTGTGCTGCTGCTGTGGCCTCGGCCTTCACCTGCTCCTCCGTCTGACGTAGGGCCTTAGAAGCTGTTAGAAGATTGAAAAAGTGCCCCAAAAAGACAGGAGAGGTAAATATGACTCTGATAGAACAAAACAAATTGTAGGCATGCTTTGATTTCAAAACTAAACAACTCACGACAGCATATTTGGCAATACCTACCCAGAAGGTCCCGGTGTTGAGCGAGTGTGCCGGCTCCGTTACATGGAATGTTCTGGAACGGACCGGGACCCCCACCATTACTGGGCCAGAGGTCATGTGAGGGGTAACCGTAGGGGGGATGTGGGTGCTGATGATGCTGTATGTGTGGATGAGGGTGGTCTTGGGGGTCTGATGTACAGGGCTGCGGCTGCTGGGACAGGGTGTTGTGGGTGTTGGCTGGAGACGATTCATCTGGGTAACTGGAGGAGATTCGCCGCTGATAGAGAGGCCGGCCTGGACCTCTGGGTTCATACTGTACAGACAGTAAAGAGGGATACGGAGGAGAAAAAGGTGAGAATAAGATATTAAAAATATTTCTCAAATAACTTTTATGCTTTTACAAACCGCACCGCCGCTGTGCGCTGAGCACCTCGCTGTTTTGAGAGATCAAAGTATCACAGAATCCAGGTCTTACTCATATATCACATCATACTTGTACACTAATAAAAACAAGACTGAGATGATATTTAACACAGCAACTGTTTCTTATAGTAAGCATGAAAAGCATGCTTGTAATCCATCTCCTCCTTGTATTACAGTATATGAGTTACACATTTTAATATTCACATCTTAATGTGTCAATTATACACATTTGCCTGTCATCGGATCATTTGGATTTCATCAGAAGCTTTGAAATCTCGACATCATACAACATTAAGAGCTGAATAGTTGACAAAAGCCTGACTAGGCTAATGAACTGTATTAGTGTTGAGACAAATTAAACCAATTAAAGTATTTTAAGACTGCTGATGTCTAATTTCACCTCTTTTATTGAAATTGACAGCCAGGTAGAAAGTGAGAAAGAATTGTGAAACAAGTTCTTTCATTTTGAAGCAAACGTTTGAATGTGAAAAAACAGTTCTGTGAAATAAAGTCCATAATTCACACTTAATTTTGCAGCGAAAACCTTGAGATAACCTGATAAGACTCACTGCTAATTTCATTGATTTATTAAATCAGTGATAATAATAATCTAAATAAATGAATAACCCTCACCTCATCTACATTGTGAAGGGCTGTGGCTGCTGATGTTCTGGGGGACAGTGGATGGTAGGACTCCTGGTCTGGACCTTGACTTTGTTGGTGTTGTGGCTGCTGTTGCTGCTGTTGTTGTTGTTGTTGTTGTTGCTGCTGCTGCTGCTGCTGCTGCTGTTGTTGTTGCTGTTGCTGTTGCTGGTGCTGATGGTGAAGCTGCATCAGGTGGACTTGCTCCTGCCTACTGGGGTGAGCCATGATGGGAAGTCCATAAGGAAGGCCGTGGCCCTGGTTCCCTAACAGGTGGTTCTGCTGTGGTGGGCTTACTGATGCAGCCCCACCGTGAGACCACTGGGCCTCTTGCAGAAGGTATTTGACCTGGGAGGGAGGGGGGCTGGCAGAGTGGGTTGGTGGCTGATGTGGGTAGCTACCAGTACTATAGAGGGGGTTCCCCGGGTGCTGCTGCTGCAGAGCTGGGTTGTTGAGAAGGTTGTCGTTAAGGAGATCGCGGCCGGTGTCGTGGGTGTAAGGTCCTGATGGGAAAGGGCCAGCATGATTGGAGGTGACTGCTAAAGAGGATGAAGGGTCACCTGAGGCACGGGGCTGGGACTGGCGGTACTGAAGGAGACGAGATTGAGGTGGGGGCTGCATCTCAGCTGGTTCCCTGGGTTCAGGCTGTTCCTGTGGGGGCATCTCTCTCAAGAGGCCTGGATACCTGCGGATTGAAAATGTTTTGTGTTTTACACTGGAACTTGGTGTTGCATAACTACTCAACACAAAATCTGTGATTCATAATATTCAAATGTAAAAGCGTATAATTTCTTTAGTATCAAGTTACAAGATCATAAATGACAAATAATACAAACTAACCTGGTGAATGGGGGCCCAGTTGAGGCAGAAGTAACCGCTTCATCCTCCATATTGGCACTAAGGCCCCAACTAGCTGCCCGGAGCAGCTGATGGGGGAAGCGAGCCATGCCTGGCTGAGCAAGGTGGGCGAGCTGTTGGGGCAGAGGGAAGGCGACGCTGCCCTGGAGAAAAGGTCCTGCTGCCTCCCCCCACTGGCCCAGCCTGGCTGCCTGCTGCTGTTGCTGCTGGCTCAGGGCCTCTAGAGCCAAGGGACCCTGGAGGTCTGAAAGGGCAACCGCAGGATTAGTGTCAGAGTCACTGGTGTTGTTCTTATGGCGGTGGGCTAAGGGGCCGAGTACTGTGTTCAATTTAAATTGATTCGCTATGAATTAATGTCTGGTGAATGCTTCAATACCAAAGACTTAAATAAAATGGCATTTTTCTTTCATATATGATAGAATGTTTGATTTTATTCTGTGAGATCATATGCAATATAGACTTTATGTGCTTGTTAAGCCCCCATTTTATTAATGAAACCTTCAAGGTCAAAGATGAAAGATGAAAGATGGAATCACTGAGATTTGGGGGGAGACAACGTGCAAAGCAGGCTGTTCTGAGCAGTGCCAGCAAGTGGTGGCAAACTGAGGTGTTCACTGAGGAAGGTTGTGTCCATGAGTGGCAGTAAGTCTCCTGGTAAGTTAACACCACACTGCATCACATTCTCCATTCAGGAACTACATAGCAAGTTTCCCAAGAGCTAATACTAATACTTCCATCAACTATCTCACTGATGATGTGAACCCAAACAGCTGCTGTTTTTGTAATTTGCCTCACACATGATATGATATGATATGATACATGGCATGAAGAGCGACACTCCTACTTGGAGGTGATTAAAAACAAAACAAAAAACTAAAAAGGCGCTCTGATTTAGGAGCATTGCTTTGATTATTGCATTTTAAGTTAATGTAATCATGAAAAATGATTTCACTAGGGAAGAAAACATTGCTTGAGCAGTGGCAATTTGCCCTAGTCCATCAAAAGGACCAACATGGTTCACTCACCCAGACTGTCTCCCAGGTTTCCATCTGGTCCGTCCTCTCCAAAGCTGTTGACCCTGTTATGCTGTGACAGGCCTGGGTGGTGGCCCCCTGGGTGGCCCATTGGAGTCCTAATGGAGCTACTCATCTCCTCAACACCTCCAGACTCTGGCCCATCCAAAGTGGGAGACTGGACAGCCCTGTGGGGGGGTATGGGGCCACTGAAGAAGGAAGTGTTGTGACTACCACCAGTGTAGGCAGGGCTGAGCTGTTGCTGCTGCTGTTGACTCTGTTGGGGCATCCCTGGGTGTTGAGACTGGCTGACCCGATAGGGAAGCCTGGAGACCGGATACTGTGGGGGGTAGGCTCTTCCACTGGCAGGATGTGGAGGAAAAGCCGGGTTGGGCGGGGCCAGGTGGTAGTTGAGGGGCCTTTGGGCTGCTGAGGGATCTTTTCGATGGAGCAGGGCATTGGGAAATCCAACAAGTCCGTCTGACTGCGAGTCTAGACTTCGACTTTGGCCTGTGTCTAAATCTCCCTGGATCAAAGAATAAAAGACCGTAAGCAAAGGTTTATCAGCTTTGGTAATGAGAGGGTACATAAAATGGAAGAGTTACTTCTGGGTAAAAATTAAGAACATAAATGTCAATAACTTGCCTGTTTTTCCTTCATGTCTGCAGTTTTCCTCTCTGGTGTCTGAAGACGGCTCTGTTCTGACTTTGGACATCCTTCTAATTTCCCTAAGAAGTCAAAGCCAAAAACAAACGTATTACCATATGCTCGGCTACGCCATACAGTTCCTTATTTCTATCTGATGGCATAAAATCATAAGTAGCATGTGATTTTCGATGGTTGTTTGATGTGGCAATTGAAACCAAGGCACACCATTTCTGATGGGGTCGGCCTGTAGCTCCTTGTCAGGGCTGGGCTGGCCCATTCCTAGTGGAGAGGGATGGGCCACACCACTGTATGGGATGGGGGAGCCTCGATTCTGGGCCTGTAACAGATTGAAGTTGTAGGCCATGGCTGCCGGGTGGCTCATGATGCGAGGGTCCACAGCAAAGCGATTCTGGTAACCTGGCCAAGGCAACTGAGGAAAATAAAAATAGAGATTGACAGATTATTGATCAATACTCCATGACAGAGGATATGGAGGTGAAATCACACTGTAGAATATGGAAAATTACCAATAACAATGATTGTAAACAGTAACATATAAACATAATATTAATTAACCTTGGCAGGCAGCTTTGTGTGTGGAAAAACTGATATACTCACATTGTGAAACTTATATAAATATGCATATATTTACACATATTCTTGGAGGTGTAATCTTACACTCTTCTGAAAGAACAATTTTACAAAATCCTTTGCAGCAGCTGAAATATATGACACTGGCAAACTACGCAGAATTACATTACATGCATTAAGCAGAAAACTTACTGGTAGGGGCATGGACATGACCATGTTTCCACCGTACACAGCTGGAACGTAGAGGATACTGGCGCCTGTGTGAGGGTCTATCCTCTGAACGGGACTGGGTGACTTGCCCATGCCAGCTTGCGTGCCACCCAAGGGTGGTGTGAATGCCCGAATAGGGTTTCCCATCAGCATGGCTGGGTTGGGTTGGACTGCAATGAGAGAGGGTGGCAAGGTGAGATAAGTAAATGCAAAAGGTCTGAGACAAGCCTGAGAGATATCTAATTATTCAGAGCTTGGAAAACATTAGATCATATAGTGTATGATTCTGTAAGGGAGCTGAGGGTTGTTTTCAGTATAGGCTAATTTAGCTGAATGACAATATGCAGTTGTAAGCGGCTGAAACTAACTGGTTGTCTTCCCCTAGTAAGCATCATATTATCCTTGCTGTGCTGTTCAAGGCTGCATCGCTCTGGTGGCTTCAATAGCCTCAGGCCTTCATGCATCCATCTGGGCCGCTGCATTAGATTGGCTCATATCAAGCTGTTCAGATGTGTGTTTGTTTGTGTGTAGGCAGAAGCAATGGAAACTCCTGAATCTGTTATAAAAGCTGACTATAATAAACAAAACCTATGTGATACGGACAGAAATTCTATGTGGATGAAATTTATTTCTATACAATCTTGAATCTTGTGTGTGTGTGTGTGTGTGTGTGTATATATATATATAGTACCTTTCTAGCCTAAGTCTCAATATAGTCTATAGATTTGTAATATATAATAATGTTTTAGCTTGAGTCTGTCATATTTTCTTTGTCTTTTTTACCGTGAACAGTCTCAGCAAACCTAGATGTGTTGCAATGTATAAACCAAAAAAGTTCTATGAAATTACTTATGAATATAATTTTTGATGGTTCTACTTATGCACATGCCCACGGCACAGGGTGAGTTACTAGCAAAAAACTGACAGTCAAAAAAAAAAATCTAGAATTAAGACAGAAAATAAGAAAATTGCACATCAACAGAAATACATTACCAAAAGCATAGCATAACAATACAGGAAAGGCATTTGTCATAGTATGATACCTTATAGTATTTAGATACCAACAAGGGTAAACGTGTGCGCAGTAGAATACACTCACCATATCCTTCAGGTGGAAGGTGCTCTGTGTGGTTTGCATGCTTCCCCTGTAAGACAGAAAGTTGAGTGTGGGGTAAACAGTAGGGCTACAGTAAAGCTGGTTTTGTTGCAGAGGAGCGGTTTGTATTTACACTTTCCCTGTAAAATGTAACACAAACTAAGCGAGGACACGACTGACAGTAACACAGTTTACCGTCACCTGCATAGGTTCTCCAAAAGTTGAACCTGGCTTCACTGCCTACAGGTTGCAGCGTTTTTTCTGGCCCGTACCACTGCAGCCAAAACCCAGCCAGTACCCCTGTTCAAATTAAGGGGAAAACCTGCGTTTTCACTGCAGCGCCTGATTTGGTCTGAACTGGGACTAAGGGCCATAACACTACATTACGACGCATATTCCTTAAATAAAAAAACTGTGTACGTAATTCTGAATCAACGTTGCAACTGCATTTTTGTTTTTCATCCTACAATAAGTCCATGTCTGCCAACAAACATCTATTCTTTACTATACTATACAAGATACTAATCTCTTTCCATCTGACATAATCTCTGTATCCACGGGGATTCACAATACAGCTCCATCTACTCCATGTGTACACAGAGAGCTCGAACTGAATCCTGAACCATGTTGACACACATGTATGATTCTAAGTACATGGAAGTACAATTACTCATGTGACAGTGCACACACGCACCCACAAACCTATACATACATGGGCACGAAACACACACACACACGACACCCTGGGCTCACTGGATCTCCTTGTACCTGAGTTTTGGTGGACCCTATCTGGTGTATTATTAATCATAATACACAACAATCTACTTTGAGCTGTGTCACGGGCTGAGTCTGTAGCACGCATGTCTTTCCCAGTTGACTGTGGTGTTAACAGATAGTCCTTGACAGTAGGTATGCTTTACTTTCAGGAGGTGGAAATGAATGACATCCTCCTTCCCATGTGATCCACTATCACATGTGCTATTCTGATATGAAATGAAGTCTGTGTTATTTACTTTTCATGTAAGGAACACTGTTCATATATGACAAGAAAAACAGTGAAGCTGCTGAATTATTAAGACCATAAACTACTACTGCAGTCTTTGGCACTAAAACCACATTTTCAAATATGATGGGCGGAAAATAATGAACTTAAACACTTAACATTCAATGCAGCACAACACCAATGCAAACTCTGCCCTCTATAACAGCATCTAAACAAAAACGGGACTTCCTTGTAGCAATGCTGTAATGTGCTCCTGGTTTTTAGCAAAACTCCTAACCAGACAGAACATTTTTGAAAGTATGGGCAAAGGGGAATTTGTTGAGCAAAATGAGAGCAATTCTACCAATTAGACATTTAGATATAAGCAAATTCTGACAGGTAGTCTGACTGAGTGGATACCACAATATGAGCCAGAACCCAGGTACCAACTGAAAGAAAAAGTCAGTAAAGAAAGTCAAATATACCAGGCCTCCATTTCCTGACAGAGAGGTGTCAGGTACTGTGGTTTCACATGTAAAAAGATTTAATTTAATATGACACGTTTAGCATTGGCATGACATGGAAACCAAATATCAAACTACCAGATGTAAAGGTCAATCTCTACAAAATAGTGATTTTGTGTTAAATATATTAAACATGCAATTGTGGAACATGTAGTGTTCAGACTGAGTAGAGTCCCCTTCTTGAAAATGAGATATTGTCGCAGTGGGAGCCTTGCTGCTATTTTAGGCCGTAACATTAACCGAGCAATGCCAGACACACCAGACCAGAAATCGGTGCCCATAGTCTAGCGCTCTGGTTATTTGATCTAGTCATATATGTGCTGCTGCAAAATCTCCTCTAAAAAGAAAGTATGAGCTGAATAAAGACCAACAAGGATGTTGCTAAACATTTGGTCTCATATGATCAACTTTCTCAAGCAGCAGGGGGTCTGCTGAGAATGGACAGAACTGGATCTTAAAAATACTAGATAACTGAGCGCTGACTGTTACACAGGGGTCTTTGTTGATTGTAATGATGCATTATTTATTTTTATTTTTTTACAGCTAACCTAAAGGCAAACAATAGGAGACAATGGCTCCAGTTTGTTTGTGTAAACTCTTTTGGGTGTCAAAGTGCGGCAGTAATAGTTTGGTTCTCAATGGCAATATTCCATCTGTCAGTGATGCAGCAATGGCAAGAGGTTGTAGGTTGTTGGAGAAAATAGAAATAAGAAAGATTGTAATGGAGAGACACAGATAGGTCTGACTTAATACCAAAGTGCCATTTGTTTTACAAATCATGACACAAAAAGAAGTAATAAAGAATTGCTTTTTAAAAAATGGTAATAGCACTTCTAAATCCTCTTTCCCAAATTAAAATGACACTAATTGTGCTAAAGCTGAAACTACAAAAAGCTTTTTAATGTGAGACATATTTTACCACAAGTGTCAGTCTTGCAGACTCCCAAACACCATCTGTGTCAGAAAACAGCACTTCAATACAGTATGAAGTGAACTGAAGCACATACGCAGGCTTTGTGTTTAAGTATTTACAAGTAATTACAGCTACAAATTGTATACAGTCTTCTCTGCACTTACATATTTGCATATTTATTCCTATTCAAGTTTTGATTGAATCATAGTGGATTTAATAATAGATTTTTGCACAATGATCAACTGGGAATAAAAGTGCGTGTACAGCTGTGAAAAAGTTGAACTAAAGCAACCACATTCAACACAACTTTTTAAAGTTTAGGAAGTAATCTATTAGTAAATGCCATTTGTATGGTTTATTATAGCTGTATACAACAGTGGGTGCATCAACCATGTACAGAGGCACGTTGAATTGGTCTGACCTTTAAATTAGCAGCATGCTGTATATGATGAAGGAAGCAATACATTACATATTGCATACACAGGCAGCACTGTGTCTGTGTGGTTGTGAGTTACAATGTGACTGACGGAGAGGAGGAGAGAGAGAGAAAGAGAGAGAGAGCGCGAGAAAGGAAGTGTGTGTGCGCATCTGTAAAGCCGGTTGATGCAGCGGAGCTGCGGCTCATTAGGCCCAGTGGGTGATGGCAGCAGGTTGGCAGCTGTGGTGATTTCGTTAACCTTTACCTCAGGGCAGGCAGGCAGGGAGGACAGACAGACACACAAACACATTTCAACCCGAGCTAACAATCAAACAGCACATCCTTCCGCCAAACCTGCGATGCTAATTTCCTATCTGTGTTGTTTTCAGGGGCTAAAATGAAAGACCATTAAGTAATTTCCTGTGGTGAAAATTAGTCATTTTAATAGACATGTTTTTTGTGCCCGCTTGTGCAAAGCTTTTATCACTGTTCTTCTCTAAAAACAGGAAGCACCCAATTTATTCCTGACAATCTGTTTACTATTTCCACAAACCAATAAGCACTTACCTAACATGTTATGTTAACACAGAAAACACTGCAACATTTGAGCTTTTCAAAATATCCGCTACCCAACCTCTTTTTCTGTCAATTCTGCCTCCCTGCTCTTACTGTTTTCTCCACCCTAGATGTGCTAACTCTAAATTGTTATTTTCAGTATTTACAGTAGAATATAGCAGATGTCATTGTGTGACAGAATCAATTTAAATCTTTTTTCTTTCTAATTTCTACATTTTAGTGTCAGGATTTATAATGCCTATACAGAAAATGTCACTATGCCCTCCTTTATAAAAACATCTTACTTTAGGGGGTGACTGCTGCTGCTGTTGCTGTTGCTGCTGTGTGCCCTGCTTGTTGGATGCAGGCTGTGCGTGCTGAGGATGTGGGTGATGGTGGGGATGGAGGGCCTGCGAAGAAGAGTGGTGCCCTTGCAGGGGCCGGAGGGCACGAGGGATGAACTCCGGGGCCAATGGGTTCAGGACGTAGGTCTTCTTGAGCTCCAGGGCCTCCAGCTGAGCCTTGATCTGCTCAAAGGTGATGCCATGTAAGCTCGAGTTTTCGTGGCAGATGGAGACAAAGTGCTCCCAGAATTTTCTGGAAAAGGGGCAAAAAGAGGAAAGTTTTACTTCTATTCTCCTTCATCTCTCTAAATCTTTGGATTGAGTGTTTCATGGGCCATTTTTGATGATTTCTTTCCTGCTGGCAGTGTAACAAATCTCTACTCCTTGGGAACTAAATAAAAAAGAAAGAGTCTGGTTAAAACAAACTTGGAAAGCCATATAAAGCAGGTGTAAACAAGAGAGACGGGAATAAAAAAATAAAATTAAATGAAATTAAATGATTCATTACACTGCACGTAAACATACCAGACTACCGGGCTACAAACTCCAGACTATGATGAACATGATGAACAAGTCTGTTATGGTTGGAAAGTAACATAATGTTGCTTTAAAAAGGATAATTTACTTTTTTCTCAGACCTTAAACTGTTCCTGAAACAAGAGTAGTCATACAAGAGTGGGCAGAAAACCTAAAATATTAATGTGCTAACATCTGTAGCATGCTAATCTTTATCACTGCTATGATAAATAATAATATGCTAAGTTGTTTTTAGTCCAGGGTGTTGCTATTTCAACATTAAGGTAACCAGTTCGCAACTGATAAACAACACAGCAATCAGCAAAAACAATAGATTTAGCCAATACCCTTCAGTTACAACATCACTAACCGAAGCAACACCCTATTGACTGTATCTCAACATTTCCAGTAGCTGTTTCACTGACCAAGATCTTTCATTCCTTGGAAGAGGCACAGTGTCGGTCAAACATGCTTGCATTTTGGACACATCAATTTAATTGCTCCGTCTGTGCAGGCTGATATTTGCAAACAACCACTACAGCAAAAGACCTGTTATGTTACGACAACTAGCGCTGGCGAAACTTATCATTGCTGTGGAGATTGAAGGTGGAGAAGGGGGTCTAAGAGTGAATGAATGCATTGTTCAAGTTAGTAGTTCTTGCTGGATGATGCTGTAGATTTTACACATTACAATAGTCATTTACTATAGCTGAACTATCACTCTACATGAAGATCTGTTCTGTTACAGTAATGAAGGTTTTAGTCAAAAGTGGCCGTATTTACCTGCAGCGCCCAACGGAGCATAATGCTATGGGGTCTCCCACAACAGCAACCAGAGACTGAGCTCTGGTGATGGCCGTGTTGAGCAGTTTGTAGTTGGAGAGGAATCCATAGTCAAGGTCCTCTGTTGAGTCCTCAACAAGCTGCTCTTTACGTTTGATGGCCGTCTGTTTGTGCTTGCAGGTATGCCGCGTCCGCACCGTGCTGAGGAACAGCACCCGGAACTGTTTGCCTGCAAACAATTTTGTATTATGAAGTTTCTAAGCACTCTGAAAAGTGACATACAAGTGAAACACATCTTTAAAACAAGTAGAGATCATCTTAGAAACGTTCCATTTAACTTAGGTTAGGTAGGAAGATAAAGGTTAGTTTATGGCTTTGAAGCACGTACTAAGAAATAAGCAACAAGTAAATTGTAAAGAATGAAAACTCTTGGACAGCTTAATTTCCCCATTAGCTTCTATGGCATTTGAAACCATTTTCATATTGTTTTCTTAAGCTAATTGTGTTGCTAAATCATGAGAAATACCACTACTACTACTAAAAGAAAACAATCTAGTAATAATTGAATCTTCTTATGGCTGTTGATAGAAAAAATAAACATAATCTGTGTATGTTAATCCTAAAGCATGTGTCCACGTTTCATGTGTAATTAATGAAGAAGTTAATGACCTGTGGAAAGCAGCTGGATGCAATACAAGAGGGAACTGCATGAGACTGAGGCAGAGGAGTGACTGGGGGAAGAGTCCCTTACTCATATTTTCCTTATACTGAGACTGGATGATATAAATGTGAATATAAACACTGATGACTGCAGTGGAAGATAGATAGGGATTTGTCTCTATTTAATCATCACTTTGATTGGAGATAAACAGTAATATCATTGCACACAGAAATCTGAGACTTCTTGGAGCCTCATGGAGAAATATTAATGAGACTTAATTGGATTTAATTTTTTCTTTCTTGCGATTTTTTATTTTCCTATTCTTTGAATAATTGTGATTTTAACATCAATTTAACAGAAGAAAATGTCCAACATGTACCAACAAGGCAGTTTAAATATCAAAATATTCATATCCTGGTACATTCCACACATGTTAAATAAATAAATTACACACATGAAGTTATTGCAGAAAGCATGAGCTTGTTGGTTAACATTTTGTCTCACCTTGAACGTTGAGCACCCTTTCCACGCTGACCTCATGCATCCTCTTCTTTCGGAGCTCTGCTCGGATGCGGAACACCTGGTCAGCGTATGGTGACACCACTCCGATGCTGCCCTCGTCCAGCTTGCCCCAGGCCACTGGCCACTTCTTGCGCAACTCTTCCACCCGCTCCACAATCTCAAATACCTGAGGAGATGGAGGAACAACGTGAGAGGAAACAACAAGGCTTAAATCCATCCCCACACACATAAAGACACACCAGACCTGGAAAGAACTGTGAGAAGTCAGGGACTGAGGGATATATTCCACCAAGGTGAAAAGGCAACAGTGGGGGACAAAATATTTGAAGAACAAAGGAAGCTTTATGTGCTGTATGACACTGAGGAATCAACCTTTAAAATAGGAAGCTATCGCTTGTTGGACATGTTGTGAAGCTGCTGAGAAAAAAGGCTTCAACTTTTCCAGAAAAGCAAGATATTCCACACTAGCTCTATATCATCATGCATTGCTAAATGGAAAAAAACAAAACATTTGTGGTCTACTGATCAATAGACTTAATATCACAACTCTCTCATGTTAACAAAGTAAATAAATAGCCTTGATATTAGTTAGTAAGGCAATAGCATGTATTTTTAATCCCTTTTGTTTTTTGTCATAAGAGCAGTTTTTCAAATCCCGTTCAGAGCTTCAGCACACTGCCGGAGACTTTGAACTGTCATGGAAATACTGTCTTCCACTTGAAGCTAAGCCCATCAAAGACACTCGCACAAGACAAACAAACAGACACGCTTTTTTTCACCAATGCATTTTGATTCTGGGAGATTATGATAATGGTGTTAATGGTTTGACATGGGTGCTGTATCAAAGAGACGGGAGGTAATTCTTTTGGCGCCGCTGACAGTTTGGGAGCAAAAGCGTCCATGGTTTAATTGGCTAAAACGTATCAGCAACGGGTCAGGGGTCAGAATCCATCAATGACCACAACTGAGTGAGTCTACAAAGGAACCAATCAAAGACAAGAACTGTCAGTGAATCATGCATCATGGGTGTCAACTGTAGATCTTAATTAAGTTTATGCGTTTCATCTTCAATTATTCTAATTATTTAGACAGTAAGTGCTCCAGCTTATGTTGATGAGGTGAAATAAACAGTGCTGATCAGTTTCAGATTCTGCTTCTGATTTCAGTCAGCCAAACTCAACTGAATAATCTAAATTGAATATAATTTTAATTATAATCAAAACCCTGAATCATTACACTGGGGTCTACAGCCTAACAACCATGCATAAGTTAAAATTTGTCATTATAATTAATTAATTCTTTATTTAAATGTGGCACTAAAATGTGGCTCAGAAATTTTTAACATTTACATAACAACTAACAGGTACTTCATTATTTAAGCAAACAGTTACTACAGTGGTGGCACAATTCAGATTAGGCAATCATCAGTATTTTTCAGACAGTCCTATTCTCATAGTTTTAGATCGCCGATACTATATCTGTATCTCTATAACAGCACAGCTGTCAGTTTGTTAGACAGTTGTGGTGATTTCTGCACATATACTGTACAAGCACAGAGACAATGGGGCAATGGAGACTGACGACAACGAAGAACTGCAGATGACAGTGCATTCTCAGCTGGATTAAACTGTAAAAAATAAAAAATAAATTGAGAGGAGGTGTAAGTAGTGTACATATCAGCCCTGACAGGCTCAGTTTAATGATGAAGCTGAGCGTTAGTTTTAGTTGTTTAATATCTTCTAATCCGAATTTGCGCATGTTCACAATGTCCATTACCCTCACTGTCTGAAGAGTAAAGCTTTTGTTTATTTCAGATTAGATGTAGTGCAAGCGTCACCGTGAATTAATGAAACCAAACTGAATCAATATGCGTGTGTAGCTCACGCTGATTAACTTCACATTAATCATGTTAAGCTTTGATAGCCGTCCCCTTCCCAGAGAGAGGAGCACAGCTATTTTGTATTATAGTTTCGTTTTAAAAGTCACACGTATTTTTTTGGTTTCTAAATAAAATTCATAAATACATAAGCTCCATGGCCAGGATGGGCCAAACATGTACCTATTACCAAACTAGAGATGATATCAATGTTTTTTTACCCCCTCAAAATATTTTTTTTGTTCTCAAGAGAGCATGTTTGTGTTTGTTAAAACAGAGGAGGGTAAAAATCTTTTGTCCACTTTGTTTGTATAAATTTGCAATATTCTTCTAACTCATACCTCAGCGTTGTTGTAATAGGCAGTACTATTCTTCTCCTGGACGTCTTCTCCTCTGGCTGTGAAGAAGGTCAGAGGATAGAAGTCCTTATGGGAGGGCTGCTTCCCACTTGCCATTAACTTTCCATCATAAAATAGTTCTGATGTGTAGCTGTAGGAAGAAAAGAAGTGTTAAGATAAGTTGAGGCAGAAAAGGAAAACCAATGAGGGGAATATGAGAATGGAATGCAGAGTACAGCACAGAGTTCAGAAATTACTGATTATTTAAGCCAAGAAGAAAACCGCTAAACGTTTTGTGTCATGTATTTTTATTTTACACACATTCTCATTATTGAGATTTTGGGAAAAGTTTGAAATGCTGACCAAAATCGGAGATAATGTGCTGTGTTCCATGGAAATGGATCTTTGTCAAATATGAAATCTGAAAACGTTTGTATGCATGTATGCGCTCTTCTTTGTGCACCACGTTGACTAATCAAACACAGTAGGTACAACTGCACCCTCTTCAAAAAGGTACAACAACATGAAGTCTGCACCATGCAGAATCATGCTGACGTGCCGTTAACTTCACAGGTATCAAGATGGAGGAGAACATTTTTGCTACTGTGGAAAGTATAAAGAGTATAAAACTTCAGTTCCAAAATCATATTTAACCTTCTCACCAGTCCCTGTAGGAATACACCTAAACATACACAGCCCCTCGTGTTGTTTTTTTTTTTTTATTGTCAACACAAATGACACCACTTTCCTCTCAGGACAGTTCAAGCCAGTCAGTTTTTCCAATTCTGTTTCCCATTTTTCCTCCTGACCCTTTCATTTCACTCCCTCGTCTTCCTCTCATCTCATCTTTCCTTCACCATTTTAGCCTCTCATCTCACGGTTTTGACACAAGGCAGTGCTGAGGGCTCACACCTACTTGATGATAGCTTCGTGGGAACGGTAGTTCTCGCACAGCAGGATGCGGCAAGGATATTCAGGGGGGTAGTGCTCATACAGCCGGTCCAGCAGTGAGACGTGCAGGTTACGCTCCCGCGCAAACTCACTGTACACAAATGGGCTGAGCTGCAAATCGAGGAAGGAGAAGGAGAAAGAGAAGGAGAGGGAGGCAGGGAAGAGGGAGAGATGGAAAGCAACGTTTCAGAGCGGTACCAGTCTCACATCATCACTTTTTCTTTCGAGTCAACTATGAATGTGAATTTTATGTACTGAATCTTTTCATGTGTCACACCATGTGACATATATGGTTTAGGCACACAGCAAATGAAGGGATGTTTCCAATAACCAATGGATTAGATGATTTCATTCATGAGTTTTTTCACATGGATGATATCACAAAGATAATTATCACTCCATTGCATATTAAGTGGTTTGGCAAGACAGGCAGGATACTCCAAATGTTCTCAGCTATGAGAGTACTATGTTTGTTTTGAAGAATGAGAGTTGTTTCGCCCTTTGTGACCTACAAGCTCCTCAATCTGATATTAAATACCATTAAATGCCATTAAACAAACATCACAGTGATTATTAGTGGAATTTACTTGCAATGATTAAATATCAGCTTGAGAAGATGAAATTCTAAATATAAAGTATATGCAGTAAAGTCAAGTCTTAGTTATACATCTGGACCAATATGGCACTGCTGGTAGTCAAGGCAGGGCCAGGGAGCATTTGTGAATCATAAATCAAGAAAGTGAATAAATCAAGCTTAAATCAGTAGCTCCTCCAATACCTGAAATAGTCTCTATAATTTAATTGTGTAGTCGTGAGATTTGTGACCATTATCCCAATGTGTTTTGTCTCAAAGGAGGTTGCATATTTGCAAAACTGCATACACCCACACACAAACTCATTAACTTTTCCCTTTTGACCACTGCCACATACAAGACAGCCATTTATCTTTAGTTTGAATCTTAATTTAAGTCTGACATGGAGAGAGGGTCAGCTAGCTTTAATGAGGCCCCACACAGTCAATAAGAAAGCAAACGATCAATAGAGGCCTTTGCCTTCATTGACTATTTATCTGGCTCTTCCACCGCAGAGCAGACAGAGAGGAGAGCGAGGAGATGGAGAGATATAAAAAGAGCAACATTCTTCCTTAGACCATTTTCCTTCATTAGAGTGACTAAGCTGTTATAAAAGATAGAAAGGTGGAAGGAGAAAAGTGTGAGATGATGTGACTGAGGAAGAGACAGAATGATATACAGGTGGACGTTTTTGAATCCATTTTTGTCACTCCAAGAAATAACAGAGAGAAAGAAAGAGAGAGAGAGAGAGAGAGAGAGAGAGAGAGAGAGAGAGAGAGAGAGAGAGAGAGAGAGAGAGAGAGAGAAAGAGAGAGAGAGAGAGAGAGAGAGAGAGAGAGAGAGAGAGAGAGAGAGAGCTCTCCTGTCTCGTCTTTGTCCACTGCCTACTGGTAATCCTGTGTCTAAAACCAGGAGAGGAAGAAATAAGGATTTAATTCCTCATCTTGGCTTAGGAATCGTGACTGATGAGTTCATATTTGTGTTATCTGTGGCTGAAGTGGTCTCCAGAACCAAAGCTTAACAGTGGCTGCTGTCTGTTTTGTATTTGAAGCAGGGAAGAGTGGAGTCTAATCCACAGTGAAGTGCAAATGGAGTCATCACTTCCGCAGATTTATTTCAGGTTAAATCTGTGACGACGAGTCCAAGACCCTATAATGTGCATTTACATTATCTTGTAATTCATAAATAAGTAGAGAAACGCCACACTTGTTTTGGAGAAACTTGCAGCTTCAAAACAGTCTAAACTGAATTGAACTAGATATTTTGTAACTGCCCTTGTTGACTCCTTGTACTTACCTGCATATGGTCTCCAGCCAGCACGATGCGGGTGGTCTTGCTAGCCAGAGCAAAAGGCATGATGGTTTCACACTCCATGGCCTGGGCTGCTTCATCCAATAGGATATGAGTGAACAACCCTGCCAAAACAGATAGGATACCAACATCAGCTGAATTAACAGTACATATATGCTCAATATATACAGTTGTGCTACCCCTAAAATGGAGCCAAACTTGAGTATCTTTTTGGAAACAAAAATTGGAAACCCTTTTATCAAAGTTGTATCGAAGCAAAAATAAGCAAAAATGCCCAAGAAGGTATATAAATGGGAACCAGCACTCACAGCTGGAATGCTGGAAACAGCTTTTCATAGCCCATCTCAGGCCCATCCCCACTTTATTCTCCACAATGTGTTTGTTTTTAATCAAAAATGATTCTATAATTTTAAACTCATGCTTGAAACCATCTTTCTAGCAAATACGACTACATTAGCTATTCATCACGGACCCACGCTGAAAGCACCTCCTTATGTCTCAGAGACAACAGAGCTTCCCATTTGTCCAAACTATGCCTCGTCAGTAACAAAAGTGCTTTCAAGTTCTGTAAGGGAAATGTTAGAGAGTATTTTGGATTCAAAACTAGGACACAGAGCTTGACAAAAGCTGTGTCACCTGTAAACTGTGTCATTCAGTGTAGAAATACTGCAATAGCAGAAACCAGAGAAATCGTGACCAGATACTGCTTATGTGTAACCTGCAGTGAGCATTATAGTTATGAGCTAGAAAGAAATTGAAATTCCTGCATAAAACATTGCGATATCTTTTGAGTGTAAGTGTAAGTGAATCAGAATCAAAGCCAAGTGAATCTAGTTGAATGAGATGATTCTCACCAATACCCAGATGTAGTAACATTTTCTACGCTGGCACATTAATGAACAAGAATGTTGCTCACTGGGAACATTAACACCTTGTAATTGTCACTAATGTTTCATCCTCTCAGTTATTTTTTCCTCTCCTTCTTTTAACCAACACTGCAAACCAAATGCAGGGTTTTGTGGACGCTTTTGAAAGGGACTGAACAGTAGCCTAACCCTGATTTAAAAAGCTCAAACGGTGCTCGGCAGTATGAGGGGAGGGGATGAAACGGCATGGCAAATGAGTGCTGGAGCAGGGGAAAGAGAGAGCCTGAATAACAACCAGCAAACAGCCTCTGAAGCCTGAACACCATTTCCACAGAAAAGTATATGCAGATATGAAATGTGACGGTTGAAAAGAACAAAATAAACTCAGGGACTGTCAGAAAGTAAACAAACAACAGAAACATGGGCTGGCAAGAAAAGAGGTGGAGCGGTGTGATTTGAGGCAACATTTACTCTTTAGTATCTGGCGCCCCACCCCCTCCTCAACAACTATAAAGCCTCAAACATCACTGTTCTCTCTCTGAACTGTGTGTGCACTCTATTGAGGGATATGCTAGCACCGTCCCCCCACAGTGCTGCTGATAAAAAGGACTACACTTTGTTACAATAGCATACATATTTGCAGAATGTGTATAATTGGATTTATGTATTTGAACTTGTGAAATAAGAAATGTCCCTTCAGAGTTGTAAAGTTATTTACAAAGAAAAATAAGGAGAGATGCATATGTGGAAAAAATGTCTCTGGAAAATCTGAAGCACTTAAAATAGACTTAATATGGAAAAAAAAAGCATTGTTCGATTCTCTTTCCATTATGTAACTGGAAGGGCACTCCGAGAGCACAAACCTCTACCAATGATATGCAAAACTGTACCCCATTCACTTTGAAAGGAGCAATGTGTAACATGGCCAGAATTATAGTTTATGAACGTTTAAACATTCAAAATGAGCTCACATAATCAACAGAACATAAAGAGGTAACAGCTATGATTTTATGTCAGCGATGTCTATGTACTGCGCTTCAGAGGTATTTACTGAAATGAGTGTGTTAAACTGTTAGCTTCCACTCGCACTGTGTTGCAATACCACTTGCGCCTCGAGAGGTGATCGTGAGTCCCTCGATCCAACATGAGGACAGAAACTAGAGAACGAGAGCTGCTGCCAAACGACCGCAGACTCAGCAGACCGGGGGAACAGCAAAGGAGAGTCCTAGCAACAGAACTGGACAGTTTTTTTTTTTTGTTCTGGTTTGTTTTTTACTCTCGAGATTAAAAAATGGATTTATCCTTGGTCTTGCTTCTCAACCTGTCTGCAGTAGTGGTCTGTAGCTGGGGTGATAGTACTTCATATTTACACAGAGACTGAACCAAAAAGGAGATCGCTCAGTTATCGGTTATACATATGAACTCTATATCTCTAGACGTTTTACAAACCGCCATCATGGTGTAGTTATTTCTGCATCCCTCTGATCCATTTATGTAATTTACGTAACATTAGTAAATGGTTCAGTGGTTCATAATTTTGGGGGGCCTTTTATAATTTATTCATTTGAGAGTACAGCTGAAGACAGATAGGAAAGGTGGAGAGAAAGGTGGAAAGACATGAAGCAAAGGGTTGGAATCAAACCCGGGCTGCTGCGTTAAAGACTCATGGGGTAATGATGCTGTACGAGGTGACCTACTGGGGCAGCCCTGAAAAGTAACGTGTATCGACCCGTGATTCAGATCCACTACACAATTTAATGAGTTCTTCCTTGGTCCATGCAACATCCTGCTGCAAAATTTCATGAAAATCAGGCCAGTAGTTTTTCTGTAATCCTGACAAACAAACAGCACTGAAAACAACTTTCTTGGTGGAGATAATGAGCTCTTAGAATGGTATGATTTGTTACATGGTAAAGAAAGATTGCTAGATGTCACAAAGATGGGGTGTAATATGCATAAAAATAAACACATGGGTAATCTCTGGGTAGCAGACATATACTTCAAATCATGCACTTGAGTAATCTATGAATAGTTTATAAAACAGGATGAATGAAAATCCAAGCGGGAAAGTGATTCACTGTGTGGTGGAAACATCATTTCAGACAGCGCTGTTAAAGCCTGCTTTGTGCTTTCTACTTTTTCCGTTTATCATTGCTGCATGGAATATTACTTGCTCAACAATGCGGCCAAAGGGACATGAAGTCATGTAGATGTGCTACCCCTTATATCACATAGTTAATTATTGAGGCCAGCCACTTTTGTTGACCCCTCCAATGAATTGTAGTCAACAGAGCCCTACTGCATCCTGCCTGCTCGCTGTTTTACTTCGGTCCACATGAATATGTAACGGCCAAATAACGCTCACAAATGATGTACACGGGTCATTACAAATGGGAATGTTTCCCCAGGCAGGGCAGTAGAGATGAGGAGGGAGGCGAGAGGGAGGCGGAGATGGTCTTCATGAGCACGGAGTAGACAGACTGGCAGACATGAAGGAACATGATGCTTAATGTTTCACCTGGGACACAGCTGCCTGCCCTGGGGAACCTCTCTCTAAACCAGAGGTCCAAATTACATTTCTGCAGCCGCTATCTGTCATTGGGCTACTAACAGTGCTTGAATTTGGAAACAACAGTGGTAAAAGAAGAAGGTGGAAGGGATAACAAAGCAGAGGTGAAAGAGATCAGAGGAACAGTGTTGCAGAAGTGATTTGGGGGAAAGATGACTGTTTAATAATACATGGCAGCTCCTTTACCACACACACCCAGTCTCTCACATTCTCCCTTTCACAGTCTTTCTACACTTTTCACACTGCAAAAGTCACTTCAAACATCTGTGATCTGCGAGTGTGAAAGGGTCAGTGCAGATACGGTAACTCCCCATAAAACAAGTTGTGTAAAAAATAAAAAATCAGGTTCTAAAGCTTTGCCAAACTGTCAAATTCTCACAAAATAATTTACCAACGCTGCTCTGAGCAGTAACAGAATTTTTAACCTTGTTCTTGTATGTGTTCTTGCACCTGCCACACAATGTGTGGAACCAACTTAATGAGCTTATGAGCTGTAGTCTTGAACCTTTATCACCAGGCTGCAAGATCCAGTAGCCTCCAGACAAATCAATATTCTCCCAAGCCTCAGCACACATCTGCTAGAAAGGGAGAATTCGGTATCATTGTTAAAGTATGCACGTCTCTCATATCCCCTCAGATTGGCTCATTTGCAGTATTTAGTTCCTAGAGTTGTTTATTTAACACATTTAATTTCCTTGTGCTTAAACATAATTAAATGTGACAGTTATTATAGATAGTTGTATTACAGTCCTACAACTGCCCAATTACAGGGGTGCAGTTGATCCTGAAAAGCAGCTGGCAGTATGGCAGACAAACACACTGCATGTCACCCACAGGGAAACTTCATCTTTAAAAAAAAAAAAAAAAACCCTCCTCACGTCTCCCCGACAGCTGAGGTTCATTCATGAATATAGAGTTTGCCTCTCTCTCCTGTGCTTTTCATTAGTTAAGAAAAAGGCACAAAATCGAGACTGTGCCAGAAAAATTGGAATGTATGACAGTTTTGGAGTTGATGTCTTCAGAAGAAATACCTAATATGATGTGCAAAGGTAGCATGTGTTAATGTTCAAAGCTTTTCTTTTTCAGGAGCCAACATAGCTTTTTGAGGGCACGCCTATAGGCAGTCCACCTAACTGCACATGTTTAAATATAGGAGGATATCCACTCAGCCAAATATAATTGGAATTATTAGATTCACACATATACAGATTCCACGTGCTCCACATGCTTTCCATATCTAGGTCAGAAGAGAAAAATCAAGAAAAACCAAACATATAATATTTAACAGGTTAACCTTGGTTTTTTGGGGAACGCGTGTGTTTGGGTCGGGAGATTTGTTATTGCTACTTAGCAGACTCGCTGGTTCCCAGTTGGCCCATTTCCTGCCGATTTTCATCACCGTCGAACACCGGGAGAGCAGGAGAGATGAAACGTGGGGAGGACGGCTAATGATGTAAAGTACATTAGAAACAGGCAGATGGTGTTCCCAAGCAACAGACAAAGCCCCCTCTGCTCACACATTAGAGTCGGTTATTACCCTGCAATGACAAACTGGTTTGTTTTCCATGTCTTTTCTGCAACTTAAATGAGTTCCATCCCTCTCTAAATGGTGGGCTCCTGCCAACACCGGAGTCACTGGGGATGACCAAACAACAGGAGACTCTCAGCATATATTTAGTCTTTTCAAAACCTTGTGTAAAGCTACGTGATTATATATATATATATATATATATATATATATATATATATATATATATATATATATATATATATATATATAAATAATAGTATAAAAGAGAAAAGATATAAGGGAGATGTATCAAAAAATACTATCTTACTTACTTTATTCATGTTTTGCTGAGACTATTTGCTTTGTTGTTGCGTTGACTTAATTGTAATATTTAAGGTGGTCATTGTGTTGTTTAGTCAACTCTTATTTACATATAAAAAAGGCAAAAATGTGAGTGTTGTTTAGTCAACTCTTATTTACATATAAAAAAGGCAAAAATGTGAGATTGTAAATCAACCCCTCTGTTTTATGAGGTTGTAATATACAAGGGTGATTTGTTCTGATCACAGAGGAATTCAGCGTGTATGTTTGATAAAGTACGGGGCTTCTGACTGGCCCTGGCCCCGGTAGTCTGTGCTAAATCTTCCTGAACAACGGGCAACAATGAAAAAGGTGTTTTTCAGTTATCCCGATTTATGAAGTTTTGATGATTTAGACTGCTACCACTGCATATATTTGCACAACCATCTGCTGTGAAATGTTTAATCCATCTGCACCTGGCAAACCCATGCAGCAGCCAGGCGTAAGCCACTCTTGAACACTCTTATGGACTTACCAGGCTCCAAGTCAAGCTGGCAGAGGTATTGGGAGGTGCTGAGGGTGACCACCACCACACGGTGCCTGAGGATGTCCTCCCTTGTGGGCATCTGGAAAGTGACCTGTGTGCCGGAGATGAGACAGTACTGCTGGACCACTGGGTGAACCGTCTTCACCCAGCGGTTCCTGAAGTATACCCTGTAGAGAGAGAGAGAGACGAAAGGAGAAACATCAGGAAAGAGAAACACTAGATGCTAGTTTTGGTTCACATAAATTCATTCATGAGTTTATCACGTGAATTGTTTGATGTGCTCAGCCTCTGCTTTCTCTAGTTTTAGTTCACAGACCCACTTCTGACATTTCACAGAATGATTTTAAATGATTAAAAGCACAACAGGACTTGTAGTTGCAAGGCATCAAAGCAATGATGTATACAACTATGTTCTACAGATGAAACGTGACTTATCTCACTCAATTTTTGATTAAAAGGGAACACTTTAGATCAGGTGATCAACTTAATTGTTTCATGAACAGCTACAAGCAATTTTAAGTCTGATATATATATATTATTTTATGTCTGAATGTTTTTTAGGGAACAAAATATTTAAAAGTGCTCAGAGTGTATCATAAAATATTAGACTAAATAATTGTAAACATTTTCTGACGTTTTTTTTTTTTCTTCCTTTAGGGATTGAAGAGAACACATATGCATGGTTTCTTGAAGTATGCAGGCACTTGATCATCATAGGCCAGCCCTGACAGATTGCCTCATTGGGGTGTTGGTCAGACCCTTTCCACATTAGGGTGTTAAATATTCATACAGGGTCTTTCATCCTTAACTGAATCCACTCATCCCAAAAGAGACAAGGGGAGCTACGAGGGGAGGTTGCTACAGAGATTATGGAGGAATTCACACTGGAATCCATCGAAATCAGACTGCCCACTCATGTGAAACAAGTCGTTTGATTGACCATATGGTCCCTAGGTCTGTGTGTGTGTAGACACAAACACGCAGCTGTCACATTAGGCTGGTCAAGGCAGACATTGCCTTTCTGTCCTTTGTGACCTTTGGGGTTGGTGAAATATGATTAGAAGTCGCTGATGCAGGGTAAGATGTTGCATGTATCCATGAGCGTGTGCGTTCGTTGCCTCCAGGTGGAGTTTTAAATGCAGCAAATGTCTGGCCTGTCACTACTGTGGGGCAAAAACAGGCCAGACTCAACAATCTCAGTATAACACTGATGTATTATTCTGGCTGTAGGCTTTCCAATAATGGTAATCCAGTTGATGTATAGATGAGTGAGTGCCATACAGATGCTCTCTGGCTAGGATGGTCTCAGCTGAAAAGATTCAGTTTAACTGCACTGGAGTTAATGTTTATTGCCAACAATTTAAGAAGTAGGATACATTTTTCTCAAATTACTAATATGAAATATGTTCTCTTCAGCTATATTGACTCACTCTGTAAAATGAGAACAGATCAGGGGCTTTATGTGGCTCACAGTAGATGAGTGTGCTTGGGGGGGCTGTAGAACTAAAATGTGCTACAAGTGATGTGCATTTTTTACAGGATTTTCACTGGCAACTGGAGGTAAGTTGGGGTCTTTCCAGAACATTATATTCTGTCAGAATGTGACTCCTTGTGTTGCACAAAAATTTGAATGAGCTGAAGCCTGAAATATAACATACAGAGGCAAACTTTATATATTTAAAGTATATACCTATCTAAGTGCAATGTCTCCTTTAGGGCACTCATGCATATTTTAACTGTACTGTACAGTATGTGTACATACACTAAGCACATAATGCACGATTCTGTCCATAGGCATCAAGTCTTCTTTAAATGTACTTCCATACCTGAGAGGTCTGGCATGCGGATTGCCTGCTTCAACATAAGGATGAAGATAGTCCTTAATGTAAAGATCAGCTGCACTGTTGGAGTGGGTGCAGATCAGGACCCTGTAGAGACAAAAGGCAAACAATGTCAGACACACATGCATGGTACATAGTCCTCAAAACCACAGCACATAAAGCCAAAACTATCTGCTTGATCTGATACCGCAAGAAGCATGTGTGGACATTTCTTGTTGTTATTGCTAATCCATTAATCTGCCTTTATAGGCAGAAATGACTCTTGAAGGAAAGCATGTAAGATCATCCAATCAAAGCATTTTATTGCGCTAAAAGCTTTAAATCACATAATCTCTGACTGGACTCTGATATATTTACTCAATTTTTTCATTTCTCAACATGCTACATGTACAAAATATCAAATTTAAGTAGTAAAGGACACAAATGATTTTTATATATTTCATCTACATCATCAGCAATTACAATGATATGACAGCAAACTCAGTTCTTTAATATTCAAAGCTGTGCAAAACTGTCTTTTACTGTTACTCATTTAAATGTTGATGAAACATCAACAAATATGCAGAGAAAGCGCAGAGAATAACACAGTATTAACGGTATGATGAGCAGGCAGCTGTAGTCCAAAGGGGTCACTTTTCCTTGTATTGGCTTTTAAAATATCTATAATTCATCCTAAAGATAGAATATTAAATGTATTCACAGTGAAATGAGGAATGAATATTACATTGCTACACATTTTTCTCATACATATGGTATACAACCTCCTCTCCCTTATTAAAATACAGAATGTCAGCTTCTGTTCAGGGGGCGCTGTCCAAGACATTGCATTCATTTTTCATAACGACTAAAGAACCATTTCTGCGTTTGTGCTACATCGCTTTGCTTCTAACACAAGGAACTGCAGAATTTCCTGTGGGTATCTGCACACAGTGAGGTTTTACTGTTACACAGCACTGTGTAGCCCACTGAATTGACATAACTTGATAGATCAGATTATGGTTTGCATGAACATCCATTCCGGCTGAAGAAATGTGTTGATAATCAAAAGATCCATGTGCATCGACCACAAACTTAACAAATTCATCCAAATGACCAGCAATCTATACACTCGAGTGATAGCACATGCACACTCCTGTGTATACACGTCCTCAGTATATACACACACACACCACAGCTTGAGACTTTGCAGCTAAGTGTTTTCTTAAACTTTTAATGTCAAACCCAAGGCTGCCGTTGCCCTGGAGCTAAAACAAAAGCCACTACACAGCCCAGCACCCCCTGCCACCTCAATCACGCCCTCTGACTGACCTCCCTTGACATCTGAAGTTTTTATGACTGATGCCAACTTTATGCACACCCACACACAACTTACATTTACAATCTCCTTTCCCTCCACAGAAAGGACAACAATTACACTCAATAACACCTATTATTCCAGAGAATTTGTCAGTAATGTTTTAGTTATATTCAAAACCTGTAAGGCTGTGATGTTGTTGAATTGTACGGCAATATACTGACTATATATACTATACTGTGTCAACCTTTTAATCAACGAGGGCACACTTAATATTACGAATACCTCCCACAATGATGCACTACTGTTCAATAGCATCACAAAAAACACCCTCAAAAATGACCATAAAAGTTGAATAAACAACTCAGTCTTGAAAAACACTGAACATTATAACCTTCATGAAGGTCTATTGTTGTATTAGACTGCATTATTTTTAGTAATGTGTACCAAATAAACTGGCAACTGAATGTAGATTGTTATTGCCATATAGTAAAGATTTACTTTACAGGTACCGAGTTTCCCAGCACTTACACTGACACCCATTAACATGTCAAGACACAAATTTGTTTCCATTTTTACACCTTTCAAGCACTTAAAAGAAGAGAGGACAGTGCTCTCGGCAGCTATCGAAGCAAAAATTTCATGCTCATCTCAAGCACAAAAGAGACTCACAAAGTGGTGTTATTATGGCAGCATTTTGCTTTGACCAAGAGAAAAAAAAAAGATTACAGAGAGAGAAGTGAGGTTTGGGGTTGTAAAGGCAGATAAGGAATTGTAAAGGAGGTACAAATTTCCTACTAGAGGGAAAAAAAAAAGACAAAAATTACAAAATCAAGAACATCATAAACAAAATCCATAAACAGACCTGCTGTGGTCCTGGCGAAGGATGTGCTTGACTGCCTGTGCCAGGGTGAAGGTCTTGCCGGTGCCATAGGGCCCAATGATGAGGATTGGGGGCAAGGAAATCGTGATGGGCGTGGTGATGGCCAGGATGGCCTCTTTCTGCTTGGCATTCAGGCGGGGATCCAGCTGCTCATCCCATTGCCTGAGGGCAGAAGAAGGATAGGGAAATTGTTAGAAGACTTTCAATTATCTTACAGACTAGATGTTTTTTTTTCTGTTTGGAGAAATTATTGTCCTGTAAACAAGTAAGAATGACAGGAAATGTACACACACACAAAGACTCCAAAAGACAACCAAGATTATGGTACCAGTCCTTGAGCGAAAATATTCTGCTCTATGGCATGATGTCAGAAACACAGAAATCTTGACAACGTACATCTCAGACTATGGACCCAAGAGCTGTGATTGATTGTTTTTTTAATCTTTGTACTTTGCTTTTCACAATATATTATTATTTCATCAGTGTATTTGCAGCTAACTGAATTGTGGGTATGACATTTACATTATAAATAAGTTGGACCTGTTGATATGCCTATAGGTCAGATCAAGTCAGAATAATGAGGATAGCAATTGAGGACTGCAGAGTTTCACATTTATGTGTTGATGTAACATACTCCCACTTTTATTTTAATTAACAAAACATCCATGGCAGAGAAGACAGAAAAGAGATGCCAAAGCATTTTCAGATTATTCTGCAACAGGCATGGGTATCTTCCCACCACACAGAGAAAGTAGAAGAAGTGGAAAAGAAAAAGAAAATACTGTGAAGTGGAGCAGTCCAAATGACAGCAGTGGGTGTATGTGTTCAAACAATACAGATGGGTTAGAGAGAGGGATTCACATATGTGATTTCATACACATACTGATGAAAGAGTTATCGTGCATGCGGTGTTTGTATGTGTCTGTTTGTCTCCAAGCATCACTGTCCTCATTATTAAGACTGCACCCTCTAACGCTGTGCGGTAGATGGATGAAATCAAGGGGTACTGCCTGGACTGATGCAGAATGTGATACACAAATCAACCTACTTACTCAGGGTTAATGACCTGCACCTTGTCATCCAAACAACAAGAGCTGATTGTTCTGGCGGAGAAGAAACACTCAGTGTTTGTCAAGTATCACTGGAGTAACATTTTGTTTGGCTTCCACCCTACATTAACATGAATAATTAGGACATCCTAATTCTCTATCGTTGACTGGAGTGAGAGGCATAGTAGCTCATCTATTACGATGCGAGCCTTCTTACATATTTTGACACCATACAGGATAGCAGCAGATAAACAAAATTGTTTGCTGTGAGACAATATTACACTCTCCAGGCCCTAGGGTATAAGATGAAATAAAATGTCCATTTGATGCCAATCCTTTTTTTTTATTGATGGTACAAGACTTCTAATTTAATACAAAATAACAGTCAGACGTTTATTGGTTTTTAAAAGGCTTTAAATGATCTTAGTTGTTCTATATTGTAAAAAAAATATATATCTGAGACCTAATTGTCAAAACCTTGGACCATCAACATGACAAGTTACTCTCTGTGCACCAATTTCCCATCAGTGATGATGCCAATGAATGAATGATGTCAAGATGTTTGGGTTATATATTGCTAATTCAATGATTTATTCAATAGAATTTTTTAAAATGCCCAGAGTGCTAAAGTTTGTGTTCATATAAAAACATACAGCTTAAAATGATTTGTTTAAAACTCAAACAACTACCACAAAAAAAAAACTGTGCACTTAAACTTCAGCTAAATTTACTCCTTGACCCACATTTAATGAATCAGAGATCTAAATTATGACGAAAACAAAAGTCATATTCCGAAACCTAGATAAAACAGCAGCCTTGAAAATCACAGTGGATTATATTTGGCTCTAGTCAACAAAGATTACTACCTCACTCCCCTCATCTGTCCAGCTTCACAGAGAGATATCTAAAGCTGCAAGAAGCAGCCAGCATTGAAGAATGGTGGCCAAGGCAGCAAAGAGAGGGACAGTTGGTCAACTCTCAAATTGATGTGCTGTCTCTCTCAGGGTTTTTGACAAGCTACTGTGATGTGCAGGTATTAAAGACCGTGTCAAGTGAATTCAGTCATTTTCTTCTAAACACATTAAATAGGTCAGAAATGTATTTCTCAACAATGTGTAAAAAGCATTTCAACCATTTAGATTTGAATTGTGGAGCTAGGCTTCACAAACTGTGTTTCAACATTTCTGTGTCAGGATTTAGTGGGCGGGTCTGAAAATCACCGCCGCGTTACGTAAAGCGGCGGTGATTTTCAAACCCGCACCTGCTGCTGTAGCGGTATAAATACATTCAGCGCAACACCCCCTCTCCACCCCCTCATTTTTGAATTGCAACACTTATACGTACAGCCGTTGCTATATAGCTCTGCCCTCAGCATCCCGAAAATGCATCTTCTCTGGATGTAGAATGGGACAACAGCTCCATTACTTTATTTCAATTTTAAAAAAAAACAAGTGATGAAGAAGAAGTGGATAGTTAAGGGCCATATTAATGGAGACCTGAAAATAATACAGTAATTACAGTAACGTTAGGTGACGTGGTGCACAGTAACGTGATTTTACATCGTGTACTAACATAATCACGTTAGTGTTTCTCATCATTTTCATGTGTGTTATCTAACGTCAGTGCATGTAACGTTAGACTGCTCTCGTTTCCTGAGCGGAATCCAGAGGAAAATACACCGGTAACGGGACACGGGACGTCTCTTATATGCAACAGCAGCTTGTCGCTATGACAGGGAATATATGCAGTCAGATCTGAGTCTACGTTTGTCGGTAACGCCGCACACGGATGAGGCACACCTGCCGGGTGCGCCGTGCTGCCGGTCGGGTGGTTAATGGGTGGTTAATAACACTTTCTTCTTTAGTCTGACAAACTCAAAACACATATTTATTTTGACTTTACATGGTCTTTAAAGATATTTCTGTATAATGTGTTAAGGATTAGCAGCATTTACTTTTCATTAACGTGTGCACATGCTCTGTGCAAACATCTCTCTCACTTGCAAAATAATTAAATGGAAGGTGTAATCTTTATTAAATATCAAATATCTGCCAACCAACACTGTTCATCTGCAATATAAAAGAAGGTCCCCTCTTCCACACAGCAACATAAAGAATGCGATGTGTGCAAAGTAAAATTTCATTTTGTTGTTGTTTATTTGTAGTTGACTTATAAGGCAGTAATGTATCCCAGAGTTCCCAGTAAAAAAAAGTGAGTGAGACATCACACCCAAAGGAGGTGTAACTCATAAAATACTGATGACTGCCTTCAGTGTAAAACAAATTTCTAAACAGTCAAGTGTGTGCGAGTGTGCTCATGGTGTTATACACAAACCTGTTGGGGCTCCATGGGATGGTGGGAACAAGGCCAACATCAGGAAAAAGGATGGTATTATCTTTGATGCGATCCAGGGCATAGTGCATCTCACAGAGTGGCAGTCTGTTCAGCTGGAACTGGAGCTCCACCTGAAATACAAGCAACACAGAGAGCTTACACAGCAGTCAGTCCAACAAACACTTCATCTACCTACTCGTCTATATCCGTCTACAGGCCAAGGATACTCTGTAATTAATACATAATGTAATTTAATCCAATACAATAGCCTTGAAACAAAATATTTTGTTATGTTTGAATAAAATATGAATCATTCATTTCTGAGAACCCACATCTACAACACAGTATTTCAATTTTTCAACATAATACACGTAACACATGGCATCACAGTTCAATGTGTGCATTATATCTGTAAACTGAATTAAAATGTTAATATGTACATGTGCTCAAACTCTACTATTTTCTTAACCAACCAATCAAGATCACACGATTACCACTTAAAACTCTTTGATGTCTCTTGGCCTTGAATCAAGCTTACCTCACCAGCAGTAAATTTAACTGAGCATATTGGATCTACTAGTCACTAATACAGAAATACTGGGCAGGACATTAGTTCGAACTGGACTTGCCACAGCTGAACAAGTTGAACAGATGTCTATTGTTCCCTTTATACCTTGGGGAACACCTTGTGCCATTTCCATTTCCATTTAATCCCTTGTCTTTAACCAGTTTTATGTAACACTAAGATTTTGTTTCTACAGCTGGAGGGTGTAGACATCTTACAGACAGAAACAGCCCCCTAACAGGTATACTGTAAAGAAGCGATGCCTTTCGAGAGAGAAAATAAACAGTAATGATGAAAGTGAAGAAACACAAAGCAACAAAGTGAAAAAAAACAACAAAATACAAGACCAGCAGAAGAGGATGAGACTTCAAGGCTGTGTGGAATATTGTAAGAACTCACAGAGGAGATAGGGAAATGAAATTGTAGCATATATGCAGGCAGGAGCCGTGTATGCAGAAGAATAAGAAGATTATGCTCCCACAGAGATAGGACGCGGGTTGTTTTGATAACTGTTAGCAAAGTGCCTTGCTTCATCTGCCAATGTTCAGACTGAAGGGGAGAAATATCAGGCAGGGGCTGACAAGTCATTGAATAAAAGAAGATTTTTAAGAGAACCTGAGACAAAAGAGTGCAGTGCTGTTTCAGACATACACAGATAGGTTTTCCTGGAAAGAAGCTCTTCTGTTTTGTAACCTTTTTAAAATGTTAATCAATAGGTGAACATTTAACCTTCAAAGTTTTTTTCAAGGTCACCGTTGGGGTGGAAATAATCGACTAAAACCTCTGTATAAAAGGCTGTATAAAATTTGCATGTGTTAAAGAGATCATTCATCTGCCCTTTCCACTGCTGTCAATCCACCAGTCTTATGTAACATCTGGTGGCGACAGCAGGACAGAGATGCCTCATGCTTAAGCACACAAGTGTCTTCTTGTCCCTTGAGGGAGCCCGTACCTGTATTTCTCTGTCAGGCATTAGCCCCAGCTCGTCACAGCAGTCCTTGCAGATCCTCAGGAAGATGTAGTCCTTGGTCTTCTCCTCGATCACAGCCTCGTACACTCTCTCTTTGACACCAGGGGGCGGCTGGCTGATGAACCCCTCACGCGCCAATGGCAGCACCAAGACTGAATTCACCTTGGTCATCACTAGCCGCCCAGCCAATGTGTCCTGAGGTAAGAAGAAAAAAAAATTGTCACCAATAAGTAGTTACAAAGGCAGACATCATTGTTCACTGTAATGCAAAAGAATCCAATTCAGTTACCTCAGAAAGTGTTTCAGTGAGTTTGAAGCGTGCAAAGAGCTGTCCATTCTGGGCATACTTGGCTCCAACAGAAATGCCAGTCAGCATAAAGCTGGTGACTAGCTGGAGGTTCACTTTGATGTTAAACCTGGGGTGGGGCCAAAATAGACATTTGGTTATGCTGTTGCAGACCTCTAGCTTGAAAATAATAGCAAACACAATATTTTGTTATATCAATAGACTAATACCAATATCACATTATATTCTGTTGTGACTAAGGCACAAGTGTATCATTCATTTACTGCAGATAGTTCAACCCTGGAACTGCTTTGTGTAAGCCTTTTCCTTTCCAGCAGTATGTATATTTACACTTTGGACAGTATTACACATTTGCTCTTAAGAGAACAAGATCTCGTCTCACCATTGGATAACCAAACTGTCAATGCATCAAAGAGCTGCTTTTAAATTGATACAAGGAGTCGATGGTTACAAGCTATACCAGCCCCATACCATCCCTAGATGCACCCATGGAAAATGCATGGCAGGTAATTCTCAGTCCCGTCACATACATGCCTTTTAAGCATTCTCTGAGTTCTGATTCACTGTAGTGGCCACACAATGACCTACATTAACCAATATACGGCAGCAGATTGAAAATCAGCAGTACACTGTTGTGATTATTATAGATTACTGTTTGCAAGAGAGATGATCGCTTTCACAAGGTCTGACTGTCATTTTGTAAAAGCCTTAGAAATACTGTCCATGAGGGACTTAAAAAAAGCTGCCAATTTATTTTTTAATATGTCGATCCTTCAGAGAAAAACAACCATTGGCCCAAATCTTAGCCATGAACATACATAGCCAAAAACTGAAGCATTTTTTGGGAAAATATCCACTTCAGTTTTATTGCAGTTCAGTTCCAGATTGTCTAAGATTGTCTCTCTGTGGTTTCTGCCTGGTCTGAAATGATGATGATGAAATAGGAAGCAATACTGCTGATGAACTCTGATGGAAGACTGACATATGCAGATAAGTTAACACAATCTGCCTTTATTTGCAAACCAGTGGTTTGGACTCTTTCTTGGTTTCTTGTTATGTTTTGCATCAGTGCTTTGGGCTGTACTCTCAAAGAGGGAAACATTTAGACAAACACAGACAGCAAAGCACTCTTAGTTCTCCACGACTCACTTCACGTCCACTTTAGATAATCAAGAAATAAATGTAGTGAGATTTGTAAGATTATCCAGAGAGATACTCTAATAGAGATATGTATATTCAAGCTATAGGTCGCATTTAAATGACTGAAGTGAACTTTTAACAACCGTACTGTATGCTGTAGAATCTGAAAATGGCAGGGAATCCACACTTAATCTGAAATCTCCTGCTGAAACTCATTTAGCCATCAAAGGTATTAGAACATGCTAGAGCATGGATGGTTTAACATGCACAGAGATTATTCATAAGCACCAGATTAAAGAGCGTTTCATACTGCAGGTAATAACAAAAAGGAATCCATAATTTAAATCCACACCAAGTCAAATGAAACCGAGTTAAGAGACAAGATCAAAACTAAGTGCAAAGAGGAAAGCTTAGATATTTTCAGTGGTGGGGGAGGTGCCACTGTTCTGCTATCACTGAATGTGGGATTAAGCATTTCCTGTGATTTCACCTGTAATCGACAGCACACTTAGTTAAACCAGTGGGGTGGCAGGTTTGAAATGTTCTTTTTTCTAAGCTTAAATCAGTGTTCCTTCTAGAGGAAGAAAGGACAAATTTCCCTATCAAATTAGAAGGACTCAACCTAGCCACCACACTATTGAATGGCACTGTCAATCAAGCTGTGTGTGAGATTCTCTCGCTCTCTCTCACACACACTCACACACAGCGAATTCAAAATGAAAGTCAAGCCTGACATCTTGTGGTGGGTTGACATCTCATAACACAACAGGTCCATAGTTGTTCTTATGCATTGTAACAATGACTATTTATTATTAAGTAGTCAGATTGCACACAATCACAATATGAATTAGGTAGATTATAAAAAACTGCATTAACCACCACAAACAAGTAAGGTAAGAGAAAGACAACAAGCAGTGGTCTAAACAGTATTCTTGAGAGCTGTGTTTGTTATTTATGGCTGAATTACTGATGAGACAAGAGGCCTATTTTGACGACTAGTCTGACCAGTCACTGAAGTAATTTCTTGACTCAGATATCAAGGATGTACAACTGTGTTCCAATTTTTAAAGCTGTGGTTAAAAGCTCCAGGAAAGCCAACTAAGTTGTTTTTGTCAAACTAAATAAAGAAAATCTGTGTAAATATTTGGTATGACTGCATCAGATTTTTACTGATGCACTTGAAATTCCCCATCTCTCAGTGGAGGCTGTTTTGCAATAGTCCCAAGTTCAAATTGCCAGTAGCTTGCAAAAGGGTACTTTCAGAGAAGGTTCATCAACACTGCCGGACTGAGGCTGTATCTAACATTAGTTCTTGCTGTCAGTGCTTCAGAATGGTAAGCCAGCAAGGCTATGTTTTAAATTAGCATCGTACATATGCCCATATAGCCATATGAGATGAGACTGTATATTTAGATATTTTCTTGAGGCACAGCACAATCAAATTTATAACATTTGTTTACAATACAGTATCAGGGCTGGAATAATTAAGTCCTGGACTTAATTACGAATTAGGATCTAGTAGCCGTACTTACTGGATAAAGTTTAATTACTAAGAAGGCAAATACTGACTCTCCACTGGACCAAAACAAATGTGCTGTGAATTGAACAGTAAATATGCATTTAAATCCCACATTTAGTCCACATTATTTATTTCTCATTTAATTCAAACAACCTGAAAATATATTTGCTACAATTATTTCAATCCTCTCCTTGGCTTTACCTTGTTCACATTTTTTGTCATTTATTCTTTATGCCACATGTGGCATAATCCCTCAACACAGATATATAAGCGTATTGTATTTGTTGGTCAATATGCAAAAAGAGTATAGTCCATAAAGGCTGCATTTAAATGTATATTTAACACAAACTTTTCTAAATTCAAGGATAATATATTTTGTTGCATTTGTGTGTTTATTTGTATTGTATACACGCAAGTCAGAATTTATTTCCTAGTAACCATTTCTGTTTAAATGGAGCTGATATATTGTTATTGCTAATTCTAAACTTAAATATAAAATCTGTGTTGCCTTTTTGTTGAGCTCAGAATTTATGTACAGATATGGAAATCCTACTTTACAATATCAAGAACAAATCAGAAGAAACCATAAAAACTAATAGTGAATACTCACTTGCTAACTTCCTTGTATTGTGCAATCTCCTCTATGTAGAGCAGGTCATGCAGTCGGGCCTGGTAGTTGTCTTTGGTCAGAGTCTTGTCCAGGACTGACTGGGTGAAGAGCTGGTCAGCTGACAGAGGGATCTGATAGCGGGAAAGGAGGCTGCGCTCCAATTCGGCCATCGTTTCATTAGGAACGAATTCTACGATGGTCTTACAGGAAGAGTCCCAACGCTTTGCAGTCATCAAGAGCTGCTGCCTGGCTGCCATCAGGTGTTCTAGGTCTGAGAAGGAACAAGAAGGACAAGAGAGTGGTTGAAAACAATTAACTAATTGTGATGTTCGCATGAAATAAGTACCTTCTTAAAATATTTAAAAACTTCAGTACAGTCGAAAATACAACATGTAAAAAAGTATACCCATCCAAAAATGATTAGAACATAATCTATAACTTGACACCTATGTTAAAAAATATATATCAATTATACATGAAACAATCTTTTCAAGAACCTCAAGATGCCCTTGTTGTTATTTGCTTACCTTCAATGGAGGCAGCATCAACCATGATCCGCTGCATCAGCACAGGTTCTGAGCCGAAGTCAAAAACGACGGTCTGTCTGAAGGTACCGAAGATTTCTGTGCTGAAGCCCACTGCTACCTTGTAGACACAGTGGTCCAGGCCATTGTCTGCTGCCACTGTAAGAACAGCAAAGTTTAAAATTGCAATCCATTGCAGACAAAACAAAAGTAAAGAATTTATTAAGATAAAAGGAAAATGAGGAAGAAGAAGATAAGGCCAATACATCATCAAGCATAAAAAAAATATTGAATGTCGAAATGAATAGATTCAAATGTGATTTATTTCATTAAAACAATACTTACAAAAAAAAAAGACATTTTATAGCTCAAGCACAACAGAGCTCAAAACAGAATCCTAAAACTTATTTACGGCAATGATCCCAAAAAATTCAAACTGAACTTTAAAAACACTCAGAGTAGTACTATTACATGATTCAGCATCGGCTTAATTATGTGTGATGACAAAGATGTGTAAAAACATGAAATAATAGAGAGAGGAACAGCACATCTTTAAGAATGATAGGGGCAATGTCCAACCAGAAATGTAAGAAGAAAATCTTGGAATCCCTCCTGAAGACCATCCCTGGCCAGCATATTTTTGGATTCATGACATACCTGCTGTCTCCTCTCCTGGGGTCCACTCTTGGCAGCCTTTGGGGAGAGCTTGTAGCCGCTCCCCAGCTGACACACCTGTGATGAAGAAGTGTGGCCGGTGGGCATCATAGAGCAACGCGATGCGGTACAGCTTTCTAGCCGGCTAGTCAAGGAGACAGAGACAAAAAGATAATCAGAACATTCACATCATCAAACGATGATTAAGACCAAATAGTAAGTATGCAGTGCAGAATACTGCCATATATATTAGACAAAGACATTTGAATATGAACACGTGCATGGTGCTTCATCCTACCTTGCACAACAAGGAGAAGGTCCAGGAGTGGGAGGACTTTTTGGTGGAGACGGTAACAGAGAGGCTGGAGCTGGTTTCTACATTCACTCCTTCTAAGTAGTCACTTAGCTAAGAAAACAACAACAAAAAACAAAACAATGAAAGATAAATTCACTGCTACACAATATAGAAGTGAATGAAACCTTTTGAGAAGTTCATCTATATCACATACTGTATGCTACACAACAGTCAAGAGCCAGTTATAGGTTTGGAGAGGCTAAAAGGCATACAAGTACGTTTTTGTTTCGGCTGCCCTTCTAGGAAGTGACCCCTCACCTAGGTGCTGAGTTTGGCTGTTTATGAGCTTCTTTTCAGCTTGCATGCACTTACCACTTTCTCTGGGGAGAGGGAGTTCATCCACTTCTCTATCAGAGTCTCCATGTAGTTCTCTGTAAAGTGTTTGCTCTCCTGCTGCTGTTTGAGGCGGATGAGGCGTGACGCATAGCGCTTCTGCCACTCCATCAGCTCCTCCTGCGAGTGGGCTGATGTACACTGGGCCCCGTACCGACACAGACCCTGTTCCAAGTACCTGCAGCGAAGACAAAGTGTATGCTCAACTGATGCTAAAACAAGCAGTCAATGAATCAATTCAACTAAAAAAACAATATGCGATCATTTTTTTCACGTCGCACAATCACTCAGAAAACTCAACATTTGTTAGTTGCGCCTTCACCTGTGTGACAGTTTGTTGCATTTCTTTGTTTTACACTTTTACACAATTTTTTTTGACTATCTGTCAGACAAAAGCAATCTGTACAGGTTCATATATGCTGGATACTTGTGACTACACTTTCATTTACAGTTTTAGAATAAACAGCCAATACTAGAAATGTGAATGATGAAAAGGGAAAATAATCTGCTATTTATGTTTTTGATAGCAAGTTAGTACATGATCACAAGATACAATATTAAAGGTAGTCTTTTAATTTGTCAGTTTTTATGCCAAGACAGTATTCATGTGTTTTTAGTCCAAATGAATCCAAAAGTCTTTAGAATCAACATTTGACACAATGAGTAATATAATTAATATATTTAATATAAGGCAAAAACGAGATAGACCAGTACATCTGTCTGACCCAGGAAGCAGGATATTGTGCTGATTGTTATACTGAAGGCTTTGAAATACAACTCAAATGGAAAGAAAGTCAAAACCCGAGTTCTCACAATCAAGTTTAAGGCTCAACAGATTTGTTGGTATCCTTCTACACAAACATCTGGGATGTATACTTATGTTTTAAAAGGATTCCTTTAGTATGAACAGAGATTAAAAAAAAAAAATGTATTTATGGCACTTCAGAATTGTAAAGCCTTCTGTGTAATGCCATACAATCATCATCAATCAATCTGTCTTTCACATCCAGAACAGCAGATATAGCATATTAATTTTCCTCTGCAATATTCTGGATCAGAGATGAATTTGTTAATACTCAAACCTGTTGGAGTTTGCATTACCTTTTACAGAGGGTGTACTCCTCACTGCTGGTGACTCCTCTGGGAGGAGGCCGGAACTGCCAGCCATCTTGGACCTCTGTCAATAAGCACAGCCAAGTGGTCAATAGGACACTGAGCCAAAGCCTTCAAAAACATTATAAGATGGGCTTGAGCCAGCTTGTAACAGGTTTTGAATGTTCTTAAGCGGCCAACTGGCTGAATAAAGAATTCATAAACATAAATAACAGCTCCTGGACTTTAATACATGTTTTTGGGGGGTCTCAATCACACTGTCATCCTTTATGTATTCAAAACAAGTCATGCTACAGATCTGCTCACCTTCCTCCTGGTCATCTGTGTATTCTGGTGCCATCTCCCTATTTATAGCCTGACAGAGACAGAGAAGGGGTGGGGTGGGTGGAGGTTGGGGGAGAAAGATTATTACTATTATGTCAATTACTAACATAGCCATACAGGCAGTTGGACCACTGGACGTCTTACACACAAATGAGTAATAAATCCACAACAACTACCAGCTAGGCAGAGGAGCACATAATAATTAAGTTAGTGTCGGAATTAGGCCATTAGTCATCTTTATGACTCTCGCCTGCAAGCATTAACCCATCATCTGTAAAACCAACAAGCGCCAAAAGGCATGAACAAAGGAGGACAGAAAGCACAACAGTACGGTTGGAAGCTCTGCCAAAAGAGTGCCAGCACTTACCTCGATTTCTGAGAAGAGCATTTTTAATCTGGTCAAGTCTTTTGCAACAATTCCATTCTGGGAAAAAGGGGGAAAAAAATACAGTGCAATTAGTGCTTTCAGTACATGTTTATGATAACTATAATACCTACCGCTTTGGAATGAACTAGCACATTTTGCTTAGTGGTCGTTTCAACATGCACTACAAAAGCTTGATTATTTGCAGTTTCAGATGGCAGTGGGGTATGTCACCTGAAAAGTCGCAGACAGTGTGTATCTGCAACACATCAATGAATTCCAAAGAGAGACAAGTAACAAAATCTCTAACCATTTAGGTCATGCATTATCATCGTTATCATCGAGTGCTTACAGTTTTTGTGTTGCTCTTTCAATTTGTCACCTCAGTGGGTGGATTTCCTGCCAGTAGCTATATCCGACACCAGAAATTAATCTAGCAAAATAGGGTGAATCTTCAGGGTCTCTGTGGTGATTAGTGGGGCATTTTCTGGTAGAGATGCATTTTGATTCAAAATTGATATGGGTGTATTTTTCATTAAAAGAGGAATGCTTTAATTAGCGAAACGCCGCAATCAAGATGGTCAGAAATCCTCTGACCATTCTGAATCTGCGTAATACTAAAGCATTCAAATGTGTAGTATAGGCATGTCGATAAAAACATTTCGATCTCAGCTGGCTGACTGTCCCATTATTCATTTTTACATTTTACAATATTTATTGAAGCAACAAGAAGTCTCCAGTACGCCTTATGGTTCATTCATTCTTGATTCTACTGCAATGAGCACCTGTTGTCAAACTTACAGAAGAAATCCTAACAAAGCTTTTCTAGTCTGCTTTTTATGCAGGTATTTGATCTGTGTCACTGGCTTGCTGTGAAGTAACAGCTGTGTAGCAAATGACAACATATTTGCATGACACTCCAGAGGACAACTTAACTATATAGAGCATGGAGTGCCAGCACCACACACGGCCTAGATGAAGTAGCAAATAAATAAGAGGAAATCTGAAAGTTTTTCTTGTCATTTGACAAGAAAGGTTTAGCTGAACAGTGTTTTTCACTTTTGCAGTGAACACTGAGAAATGACAAAATCTCCACGGAAGTATAGCTTAAAGTAGTTCTGAGTTTGTCGGACCAAATAAGAAAGTGTTATTAACCACCTAGCCAAATTTGAATGATTAAAAATATCGACAAGTTTATGAAATTAGGTGTCAAAATCAGGTAAAAATGAAGTAAACTAAGTATTCTTAGCTCCAGGACTGTGGGGGCATGTCAGGGTAGCCTCAGTGTGTCATCGAGCCACCCTTTAGGACCGCCCCAAAAAATCCTGGACTGAAAACTGGTGAAAAACTGTTTTAACCTCTAACTCCACTAATGTTTCAAAGTATTTTCAAACATATTTAATGTATGTTGAAAGAAATCTCTGAATTGCCTTTACACAGAGTTTAACAACACCTCGGTCAGCATTAAAATACAGATAAAGGGAGGATCAGGAGGAGTTGAGGGAACACTAAAGAATGGAAGGCTTAAAATGATGTGTGAAAAAGTGGGAGTAAAAAAGGACGGGGACAGGGGACAAAGATAATCAGCCCAAGCTGTGTCAAAAAAATGTTTGTTTGTGTGTGACTCTAAAAAGAGACAGAGAGACACAGAGAGAAAGAGAGGGAGGGAGACCTGCCTAGCAAACAGCATTGTCCCCACTTGCATAAAATGTTGGATGACCTTGGGGCCAAGCTCAACCTTTGACTACGTGCTCATGTCTGTGTTTGAGTCAGTGTGCGAGTGTGTGTGCGCTGCAGTGGCCAGGAAGTGGTTGCAAACAGGAGAAGAGTGGAGCTGGAGGAGGCACCTTGGCAGCAAAATGCATGCTGATGTATGAAGACAGCGGTTAGGATTAGTAAAGGCAAGGAGAAGCCAGACAGAAGAAAAAAAAAAAACATACAAAGAGTAAAATAAACACTTTTTAAACCAGATGTAGCCTCTATTCCAACATTAGGTTGGACCGGTTTATTGATACTAATCAACTCCACTGTTAACCACATGTGGTGCATAAACTATTTGGCTGATCCTGAAAAAAGTTTTTAATTCTCTTTTAATAGGCCGTATGTTTCTTCTGTCACTCTTTTTGCATTTCTTCTAACACTATCTGATGTCACTTAATCATACCATTGGCTCTCCATACAAGGCTTTAGAGAGGATGCTGACCACCTCCTGCAGGCTGCCATCCAACAGCATGGAGCGCAAGCTGGCCTGGAATGAACCATCTCCTCTGGCGATTTCTTCTGCCAGGACTAAGACAGGATGAAGAATACAGAGGGACCAGGTAGGGAGAGAATTAATTCAGCATATTCAATTAGGTTTCTTCCAATATATTTAATACATTTTTGACAAATCTGTTTTATTCTAGAATATTGTAGTTTCAAGATGAAAGTGTATATAATATATTGTAGCACACCAGATTCTCCAAAGCAGGTTATGACAGCACCCTGCTACATCAGGCTTACCACAGTTTGACTAAACATGTCAGTGACTAACACTTACCTTCACTGGGCCATAAACTTTGACCCTAGACATTACTTGGCTTTTTGGCCCAAAACTGAGGCAAATTACTAACCCAAAACAGCTTGGATGCAAAGAACTGGGCCCAAATTTAATATTTCTTCTGCTACAATGAGACCAAAGGATGTTAGAACATGGTGCTTCCATGACCCTGGCAGCACACCTTGTCAAACAGGCTGGTGTACACACTATCAGCAGATGGTTCCACTTTGAATTTCTACTCACCGTGTTTGCAGTCTTCATCTGCTTCATCATAGTTTTTCTGTTGGCAGAAGGAGAAAGAAGTTGAAAAGTGGTAACCATAACAAATGGGAATACTTTGTGTTTGAGGGTCAGAGCTTCACATAAGCTCCAAGAATGGCTATCTTTGCCTCACAGCAGAGTCCCTCACACTATCATTATAGGACTTAAGTAGTTTCCATAATCTCAGGGCTTAAGTAGCTGGTGTAATTTTAGTGCTCTGGGAAGATAACATAACAGTACCACAGAGGAAGAAAGTGGGGTTTATTGTTCTCATTTTTAACCTTCTTTTCATGATCATTTACACAGTGATTAGAAGTACAACAGTGGATTTAAGGCACAGTAATCAGCCTACGTCATTTCAGTGGAATGAACTAAGTATAGGATAGGAAACAATTATATTTATTTATATTCTATTCCTTGGCTTAACTCTGATATACTGATATAATGAAAAACGGAAAAGAATTATGGGGGCCACAAAGCAAAAGGTGAGGAGAGAAAAAATATATATATGTTGCATGTTTTCTACGGCAGCAATAATGCTTAGACAGCCACTGTCCTCACCAGCTGCAAGAAGGCAGCAATTCGGTAGAGCAGGACACGGCTGCGGAGGGGTCCGGCGGCGGCGACAAGGGATGTAGGGCTCGGCGGGACAGGGGCACCGGAAGATTGGGTTTGCGGTGCAAGGACCACCAGGGCGTCCGTGCTGTGGCTGACTGCCGCCTCGTACTCCCGCCTGGTTAACGATCTGCTGGCTTCTTCACATGACTTCTCCGCTCTCCTGTCCGCCATGACTCAGGGACAAAACGTCTGGAAGCCAAGAAAGACAAAAAGAAAAGACATGATGTGATTTTTTTTTTTTTCTGGAGTAGGGTGGGCAATTAAAGAAATTAAAATATGTTCTCATCTTTATGTTTTGGCTTCTGCCACACTAATTAAGATGACAACATGTGGCTATAGCTAATATAGTGGGTAAAGGAGGGGGGGCTTGCAAATTTGCAATATAGCACTGGAATCCCTGAAATGTACATCCATTCTTAGACATGATGAATTTGGCTCTATTAAAAATTAGATGTTGACCAATATTTAAAGCCAGAATAATAGTTTAGAGCATGAAATAGCTGATAGCCAATTAATCTAATATTTTCAAAGCTAAAAAGGGCCCACATCTTTCAGTTCATGGCCCATTAACAATCACTAACAACCAGGTATTTCAGAAGGCATTAACAGATAACAAGTACACAGCAGTTTCAAGCCCAGGTGCATTATATCGTCAGTCCTCTGCATGATCAACAGAATGCAACGGTTTCCGTGGCAAAGCAGTCAACCTAGGCACATATTAAGTATTTACATGTCATAATTGTTTACCCAGTGTGCATCAGGACAGCTGGTTTTTTGTTACCTTAAACATGCTCACTGCTCACTCACCATGTTAGGTTCTAGTCCAAGAACGGACATGAAAACAGATCAAACTTAGGGACCATCATACTGGCTATTATCAGGTTATACAATCTGACAAAATAAAACCTACAGTACTCCCACACACATTCTATTGGTGAAACACATCCTTTTGTTTGCCTTATTTTCAAAGTCAGCCTTCAGATGTAATTACGCCATCGTTTTTGCATGTCGCCAAAAATGAATTGTGAAATATTTTGTGTACATTTTTGTGAACTTTAATGATCGTATAAAAAGGCATGTAAATACTTGAATGTCTTGAATCTGATCTCTTTGCACAGAAACACTAAGTACAAAACCTTCCATAAATGCTTCAAGGTGGAATTTCCAGGAAATTTACTTATAATAACTTATAATTTCCACACTTTTCCCCAGCGGAGTGAGAGTGAAATGCTGACTGAGGGGGAGATCAGAGAAACAGACAGAGGAATACACTCTATTTCTGTCCAGGGAGTAGTGGATCATTTGTTGACACTTGTTCACCTAGTTTTAAACATCACAAAGTTGTACAGCTGAGAGCCAAACTCTATTCGACTCCAGAAAATAATCCAAATTTACAGATGGACAAAAGTAAATCATACATGGAATATGTCAGGGCCATGAAGGTACAGAAGGTACTTTTTCTTTTCCTCCATGCAAGGACAAGAAATGACTTAGACTCCACATGCAATACAAGTCAAAATGTAATCTTTCGTATTGGCCTATGTATATAGTACAATCTCTTTTAACGTCATGCACTGTGATCCAAAATGCCACCAGTCACTTTCATGTAAACGTTACTCCGAGACATTAAAAGCAAAGTCACTATATGAGTCAGCCACAAACAAAGTCTGATCTGCATCAAATATATGTATTTTTTTTCACACTAATCCCTTGAGACGCTTTAAAAACAAGACGAGCAGAATCTGCCACATGAACAGTGACTGTCAACATGATCAGTTGCTAACTAAAATTTTCATTCTGAAAAGGGATTTTCCTCCCTGCAGGACTCATGGGTAGCAGCTTACTAGTTATTACATGTGACTGGACATCTTTAAAAGAAGAAATCTGATGTAAACAACTTTTCTTTTTGTACTTTTGGAAACCCTTCCTTTATATAACATGGAATTTCAAAACTTCAACCTGAACACACATAAAATAAAATACTTAACACTATGTAACATCATGCCAATAATAATTTAGTATCTAGAAATATGAACATTTTATTGTTCTAGCTTCTCAAATGTGAACATCTGCAGTATTTCTCTGGCTTACATCCTTATAGGTTAAATATATTTGGGTTTTAGACTGTTGGTGGGACAACACATGACTTCATCTTGAGAAACAGAACAAAAATAGCCCTTATTTCTACCCTAAAGAAATGGTATTTTGTGGGTGGTAGCACACCATGTGGATGTCTGCTCACCAAGAGCTGTGTCCTCATGTGGTTGTTCTGTATCATAAATCAACAGGCAGAGAGGATGAAGTTCCTAAGAGTGGCTCCTACATACCTTATATTCTGGGCCTCTGCTCACACGCTGTACATTAAAATACATTTGCACCCAGCTGGGAAATCAGATGTCATATGAGAAGCCTAAAGCATAATGTGAGACATACTACTTCTTCTTTTTTTTTTTTTTTTTTTTTTTTAATCTTCTCGAGTTCCATGGCTAACAACAGTGAAGTCAACTGTCTGGCGTCATCTGACTGCTTAGACTAAGGTCATTATCAGAACTGATAATGCAGAATATAAGAGGTTTATTGAGACTGTTCAGTATGGCATGCCGGACAGTATGCAGAAGGGAATGGGTGTGTTGTGACACTTCATGTCCACAGAGCCAATTGGTCAACACTGACTATGTGCCAATGGGAATACATGCCAATATACTGAATCTCTACTGTGTAATTCAGAGCATCTACTTTTGGCTCTATACTGCCTCTATCAGGGCCTGAAAAACATTTTTTAAATTGTGGGGAATTCCCCCACTTCATCTCTTTCCACTTAATAACAACTTTGTTTCAAAAAGATATATATATATATATATATATATATATATATATATATATATCACTTTTTATTTGTTAAGTTTTAGCTATGGATATATCCTGAGTCAGTTAATCTGAAACATGTCTTTGCACTACTGCTACTGTGCTCCTGTGGATCCTGAGGACTAATGTTACTAACGTACCATCTACACTAGTTCTTTTGGGTTAGTGTTTTTTTTTCCTGAGCGAGTACGACTTTAGATAGTAAATTTAGTAACACTAGATTTTGGCCAGTGGTCCATGTTTGCACCCATCAAGTGGAGATTTTGCAACAGCAGTGATGGAGAAAAGGGTGTAATCCCCCCCCCCCCCACCTACCAAATTTCTTTTTTTTGGCTGGTGATAAAGCAAATCTACCAGCCATGTTTTACCAACATTTGGCTGGTGGATGGTGGTCATTTTGAGCCGTGGCCCCATGTATGTAGTCCAGAGGTCTATCCGTCCTGCACCAGTGCAAACGCTGGCTGAATGTTATTAGACATCGCTGAAATTTTGTGCAGGTATTTCCCGCATTATAAGTGCTACATCTGTAATTATCAATGAAATTATACACAATCCTGAAATGCCTGAAATTCAGGCCCTGCGCTATAGTTTATAATCCACCATCCTCACATTGCACTGATGAGATTATATTTTTAATGCAAACAGGACAATACATTGTGTCACTTGATGAATTGACAAGAAATTCTTTAATATGTGGATCCATACAAATGTACCTAATTACCATTATCAGTAGTATAGATAGTATAAATGTGGGCTAACTCAGTAACATGCAGTGTACAGTCAACTACTATCAAATTCAAGGAACTAAGTAACTTGGGTCATGAATAAATTTCCATCCAAACACACACTCATATTAAAGTGTAAGACGGAGTAGGCTAGTCTTGTGTTCTGTGTGGATGTGGAGGCTGTGTGTGGTTGTAGGCGGTGGTGGGAGGATACAATATCCAGCTACTGCACATTAGGGTATAAGGGACTAAATTTAATTCCAAGAAAACAATGTCATTGTCTCTGTTTTTTAACCAGTCAAAATACTTTTGCAGCTTTTTATCAACAGACAGTCAATAGAGACTACACTCTATTGCAAATCAACTCTAAGGAAAGTCAATTATTACAACATGTCTAAGAATTAGGATCCAATAACCACAATTACTAATTACTTTTAAAGTCATGAAGGGAACGCAGTTTATATGCAAGATTCTAATTAACGGTATCACGGCAATCAAATCACATGCAACAAAAAAAACAAAGCATGCCCCAAAGTGTTAAATAAGTACCATCTTCATCTGGTCTAATCCAGAAGCAGCTCTCGATAGGTACGCTAAGAAATATAGCATATTAAGCATTCCACTTTATGAACTGTAGCTCAAAAGTTACTGCAGAAACCTGTGTTTGCCTTTTCATACCTAAGCCAAGCAATGTCTGACCCATGTTAAACCCTGGCTGGAAGTAGGATCATGAAGCGTTGCCAGATTACGTTTGTTAATCAAAAAGCAGTTTTAGCCCACATCACTGGTGTGCTGTCCCTTTTCCTCAACACTGAGTTTGAATATATATGTTAACCTATATTTGTTGTAGGATACCTATTATAGCAGCCTATACTGTAAGTCTCTGCGGCCCTCGCAACATTTCATTAATTTCTAGCCAAGCAATAAAAAACACAGCAGGGCAACGGCATGACAATCTAAACCTCAGTCCAAGATTACAAGAAGCAACGTGCCCTCCTTCACACCAACCAGATATGGATAGGGATGGTACAGCATGACCTGCTGGAGAAGACTAGGGCAACAAATGCTCGACCTTGGCCGATAGCCGAGTAACATTTGGTCCTATTTTCACCTTACCGGTTTCATCACTGACACTGCATCTTATCTCAGATTGACAGAAAAAAGTTTTATCACAAAAATACTGGCCAAAAGCCCCATTATAGTTATTATGTGTAAAGATGGCTGCTTTTGGTTGCTAATTAAAATTCAACCAACAATTAGCTGATGTTAAATTTCCACCCAAGCCGTTACCACAGCCTGGAATTCAGTTCTTGATTATGACTGACTCAAAAGGATCAGTGGAATTGTGGCCTGTCGCCCAGTACATTTGGGTATATTTGTGGCAGTCAGTCCAAGTGAGACATCAGTCAACTACTGCATGTTAAAACTGTATTAACAGTATCAAGAAAATATCAAACAACAGAAAATGTCACATTGTAGTAAAAACAGCATTCATTGACATTTTATGTCATCATGACTGACTGTGCAAGAAGTGGGGGGAAACTGAGTACATCTGCCACTTTGGCTTAATTTTGCAAGAGCATATTAACCCTGCAGTGACCGCTTCAGATAGTTACTTCTTGAATACCCAGCAACAGGCAACTATGCCTGGAACAGCTGCTCTAGCCCAACTGCCAGTGCCTTAGTAAGCCTGGTCTTGTCTCTTAGGACCATAACATACAGACAAATTCTCCAGCTAATGTACAGTACATGGATGCACACATAGCACAGACTACATCTAAAGTTAGTGTTGACGTATAGCATTTATTATGGATTTTAACCCAGAATTAACACAGAACCCAGCAAAAATAAAATACAATATTCGCACCACATGCACACTTCCTCAGAGAGACACTACATGAGTTTGTACAAACTAAAGGTGAATAAACAGAGCATGGTGCATATCTTAAGCAGTTAACACTTTTGATGAACAATATCTGATGAAATATTACAGCTCTGCTGTTCTCCATAATTCCACACCCAAAGAAAAAAAAAGTGAACTGATGTTGAGTTCACTTCCTCTAAGTATATATATATATATATATATATACACACACATACACATATATATATATATATATATATATATATATATATATATATATATATATATATATATATATATTGTTCATCAAAAGTGTTAACTGCTTAAGACAGAAAACATACAAGAAACAAGAAACACTGGTCCAGCCTCTGTCTCCATAAGACAGGTTCAGTGGTTTTTAAGCATTTTGATTGATCATCAAAAACCATATAGCTGAAATATATGCACCACATACAGATTATGAAGACATACTCTATATTTTACAACACTAAGGGACAACATATGATCATCATAACCCTGTAAGCAAATGTTGTAAGGTATGTGGCGTGCAAAATGAGGCTTAAAAGTTGCTTGGGCTAGCAGACAAGGTCTGCTGCTGGGAAATAAAAAAAATAGGGTCAAAGATGGATCCAAACATAGGACTAATATTAACTCAATAACCACTTCAATTAAGGGAGTTTGCTTCAAAAACCTATGTAGGGTTTTGCACTCCTATTTGGGACAGCAGGAATAGCTGTTACCTAATGTTAGTGCCTGCAAGCCAGCCACTTCATAAGGGCAACAACAACTAGTTTGGCGGGATACAGTGGGTGGTCACCTGCCTTGCTTCTAGTGTCCAGTCGTGGGATCGTACTACACGGGTTACAGCTTCGTCTGCAGTACAGTGGAGCCGAGAAAGCTAATTTTATAGCTGGGGATTGGCTAGAAAATAACTGCTCGACTGCTTTCATCCTGACATAACGTTATTTGGCATGGCAGTATCGTTAGCAGCAAACGTGGAGAAAACACGACTATAAAACTTGCGCATTTCTCCGAGCACGATTCGTAGATATGAAGAGAGCACACAATAATAAACACAAACGCTGGGAATGACTTGTTTCGTCTTCCAGTGGGTAGTTATAGCTGTTGTTTGTCTGCTAAACTTGTCATGACTGTTGCAAGTCAGAGCGATGACGGCAGCGTTACAAAGCCCTGAAAAACGTCCCCTCAGTGTTGGTTAACTTACCGTTCAGGTTTGCAAAGGCTAAACTGTGTTGCCACTAAACAGAGTATGCGTCGCTAACAGTTAGCTCGCTAGCCAAAACACGGCCTTTCTTGGCACCAAACTGGCTCACAACAAGAATAGCTGGCTGGTTTGTTAATGTTAGCAAGCTAGCTAAGCTAGGTTCGCCGAAACAAAACGGGTTCGGGCCTGTAATTTTGCCACGGTGTTTAGGCGCATATAAATGATGTGACATTGTGTTGTTATCCATGCATGAACTCAAAGCATTCGCCGTTATCCTAATGATTTATGGAGGGGATTCATGTCAGTGGCTCTGCGATTAAAAATACAACTGAAAGGGCTGAAAATGGGAAGTCAACACTTACCTAGCTTTACTTTCTACGCCATCTTGGATCCACTTGTCAGACCATCGCAAAGCATAGTGGGATGTACTGATCTGAAGGTTGAGAGGACTGGTGTGTGTGTGAGAGTGTGTGTGAGTGTGTGTGTGTGTGTGAGAGAGTGTGTGTGAGTGTGTGTGTGTGTGAGTGAGAGAGTGTGTGTGGCATCTGATGGCAGGGATCTTCCTTGTCAAAAATAGTTTTTTTGATTGTATTCATTTTCACTTTAATTTTGTTATAATTTAGGGATTGTACATTTCAATTAAATTGATCTTTAATCTATAAAAATATAGATTTTAAAATGTGACAGTGTAGAATTGACCATTCTCTCTACATCTGGGACAAAAAGTAAAAAGTCACTCAGTTTGTACTTAATTTACTTGTTTATGTGTGTAAAAAGGCATAAAAATGGAACAGAACAAAAAAATGAGGCTGTATATCTCGGGGCCAAATCTTGTCTTTGTTTCCATTTCAAAACATGTTGAAATGATGATACTGATAACTGTCTTTGCTTTTATTATCAGTGCATTCTCATCTATCTAATAATGATCACGCTTAAAACTCCACGTTATCCATCAGCAGTGTGAGTTTGCCTCTTAGCTCAGCTGTAAAGTTTCTGGTACAGCCACTCAAGTGCTGAGGCTGACATTGTCCTAAAATCTCCATGCAACAGTAAATAAGACAAAATACATATTTTATGAGTCAATTGAGAATGTGAGAATGAACAGGAGGAAAATATTTTACAGCAATGCGAAAAGAGAATTAGTAGCATGTAGAGCCTGCTGTCAATTAAACTGTAACAACTCACAGGCATGAATATTACAATAGTGTACAAGGTATGTGTTTTCAAGGTTAAACTATGTGAGGAAATATAATAAAAATAAAGTCGTTTAGATTGTTCTGAAATGTACATTGTTAAAAGTTAAAAGTAGGTGCTCATTTTATGGTGGCACTTTCAACCAGTCATAACAGGAAAAGCCCAGGTATAACTAATAACATAGATGACTGCTCTGCTGAGCATGATGTCACATACACAAAACTGGGCCCTAGATTAATTGCACCTCTGTTTGTCAAAATGTCCCAAAAGCTATTTTTTTACAGTGTTTTTGCCTTTAATAGATCATTACAAAGAATGGCATGTAATGTAGATCCCTGCTTAGTCTCGAATTAGGGGCATTTTGTCTATGACACCACTCATTAAGAGCCAAAAAATAAAGTTGTTATCATTGCTCAGCAATTACAATAAAAATACCATACAATGGAATAGATCATATAATAATTGGTCTGTCCAAAGGTGTGCCATCACAACAGTAAAAAATAAAATGAATAAATGAACTTCAACTGCTCCAGACAAACTTTTGTCATGGCAAAGATTGGTCAAACTAAACCAGGGATGTTATGTGCCTAATCCCTGTTGATCCACCCCCTTCTCTTCCATGTAATGACAAAGTGAAAGGCACTGTACTGTACTGTATTTCCTTTCCCACCAGCGCATCCTGCTGCAGAGCTGAACTCCAAGAGATTGTGATGGTGAGACATCAGTGAAGCGTGAGCTAGTGACTGATGGCATGTAGACTAACCTCATCTCTGATGGCCAGTCATGGACACTGCAGCAATTTGTTTCAGAGCAAAAAACATCAGCCAATTAGGCTTTTTCATATAGATATTTTGTTGTTTCCCCCCTTATATAATATAGGTAATAGTAACAGCATACAAATAGAAGCATCATTTGAGTTCTGTTAAATTGTATTGATTACAACTTGCAGACGCCTTGCATCAACTTGATTCACCATGCCAGGAGTCTCTTAATTTTACTTGAATAAAACTAAAAAGGCAAGTTTTTTTCTCTCTTGTTATGCAACCTCACAGCAATATATGATATACAAATATCATAAGCACTATTCTAAACCATTTCTTCTGCAGTCATGTCAAGAGCCTTAATACTTGTCACCTTAGATGATCATGTATAAAACCTACATACAACTGTTAACCAAATGAGAGTTTATTGTTTACATTTCTTAGTATACATTTAAAAGTTGTTTTCATACAGCAATAACAGCTAAACTACTGTATATAATCCAGGAAACATATTTGGAGATCCAGTCTTTATGACGAAGGGATGCAAAGAGGTGCTCATGTGTTTATTGTCAATATTTTACTGAATAGTAAAAAAAAAAAATGAACAAAGTTGGGGGTGCGGTTTATGTGCTGCAGATTCCAATCATATGACATTGGAAGAATGCTGCCTTCACAGTCCACCAGTATACTGTATATTCAAAAACATTCCCACAGAAGGGAAAACACAGACAAATATGAACCAAAAGACAAAATAATGCACTATATTCTTGTTTCACTGCAGGTTGTGGATCATCTCCTCCTTGGCAATGAGATGCGTGGTCTTGTTGACCAGAGACATGAGAGAGTTGAGTTTGTGTGACCAGTCGTTGAGCAGGTCATTGGGGTCTTTAGGCCTCTGAAAGTTGATGATTCCAGCCAGCCGGTCGACCTTGGCATAGATGGTCTTGTTTACAACTAGGCTGGAGAGGAACTCCTCGGACTCCTGGCCAAATATATTTGAGCAGACAGACATCATGTTAGTGTCTTCAGGTGGTTGTTGAATTCAAATACAACTAAAATAGTGATTTCTTAAGTTTGTGTGCACATACAGTGTGCAATATATGACCAAACAATTTGTTATGAATATAAAATTAGCAAATGATTTCTTAGCGTACATTGTGAAAGCAAAATTCAAACATAACTGATAAAAATCATTTGATCTAACAGCAATTGATTTTTTGCCACCGTTAGCATTAGCTTCATGCATGAGCTAATTAGTAAATGTGTTGCTTACGTCAATAGAGAGGTCAAGGAGTCCGGCCATCCTCTTCATTGTGATTCTGGTGTAATATTTGGCCATTATTCTGATGTTCTGTGGATCAGGGAAAACGTCATTAACATACATATCTGCAGCAGCTTATTTGCATAAATTATTTAAGGTTAAAGTAGGAAAGCTTTCAGGTCACATCAACACCTACAGCTGAAAAAAAAAAAAAACAATATTCATGAGTGAAATCCAACCAATCCAGTTTGAATGTACAGAGCTTCAATATCACCTCTACAACCCCCCATGTTGCTTGCATTGCATTTCCACCACTCAGCTAATTTCACTAAAATGACTCCCATTTGATTCAAATCCCCTTAAACAGATATAAATTAATCTTTTCGGTCTTTAAATTGTGTTTCGAGCTGTGTGGTCACAGCATGGATGCATGCACAGGTCTTTGCAGCATCTATAAATGATTTGTTTGACATAACAAAAAAAAAAAATACAGCACTAATGTTTTGAATTTTACTACCTTTAATTAAGCAAGGTATTGATTACATGTGACATGAACAGCCTAACCATAATCATTCATCACTCTAATTGATAATTTACAACCATTTTTGCCAAACCAAATTCAAAAATGACTACTTCATCACATCCATGCAACTTCCATGGACAAAATTTGTCACGATAAGATGATTCTTTATTAATAATTATTGGTTTGAATGCAGCAGCCTAATTTGTGACCGCTTAAGGGCAGTTAAGAAAATGTATTCAATTAGATGTCTCCCTGCTGCTGAGCATAAAGAAACCTTTCTACACTTGACTGTAGGACTTACGTGCTCCACCACTCTGTTCTTTAGGTCCTTCCACCTTTTCTCCCCCTCCTCTGAATAAGAGAAGACGTCTGTGGCAGGGCTATCAGGTGAGCCCTCTCTCAGCTCCTTCCCATAATCCTCCACCAGGGAGGCCCAGCGCATCAGCTCCATAGTGGTGAACTGTTTCAGAAGGTCCCTAGGAATGGAAGAGGAAGACGGTAAAAATTCACCTGTGCTCACGCAGGAGAGTGTATGAACATCCTTTTACGTGGAAGTTGCTATGATCTACACATCAGCCTCCTCAGCGGTAAAAACACAACAAAGTGTGCCATCTTCCCATGGGAAAAAAATATTAAAAGCTCTCCTTCAAGAGCTGTTGTGTGATCGACTGAACATGCTGTCTAGCTACGTATTCAGTATATTTGTATGTCTGGAAATTAATTAGCTGGGCGACATTCTAACATCTGCAGATTGACTGGTATGTTGTACCAGTCCTAGTATCATAGCTCTGCCCATTCATAGCAGCAAAATGCTCTCAAGTAGAGCTGTAATTTCACACACTAAGAAATTGGACAAACACCAACTTATGTCTGAGAACTGTTTGTTGTATTTTAAGCATGTCTTACTTGTATTTAGGGATTTCTTCCAGTTTCTTGTCCGCACTGACTCTGTGCACAAGGTCTGACTGCTCGTTGTCGTAAGGGGAAAGAATCACGTACAGCACCACACTCTTCAGGGCCTGAAATACAAATGCATTCATGGCTCTATAGCAACACTCAAATGGCAACAAGGAAAGTTTGTAAACAGATATGTTGTGCTGTTTTTATTGAAAAACTATGCTATGATCATCATTGTTCATAGAAATGCAAATTGGTCAAAATTATGTTGGAAAAAGTCATGGCAAACATCTCCGTACTAAAGAACAGTATTTATGCTTATTATGTCTTAGACAGGTTTGGTGTAGTAACACAATGAGCTACTGTGTTTCCAAACATATTGTTTCTTCTACAGCCATGGTACTGTGCACCACAGACAGAAAAACAGCACAGTACAATTCCTTTTAGCAGTGAAATGGAAACACCAGTAAAGACACCTTCGTACTTAATTGTATTGTGCATTCAAGATATGTTTAAAATATACTGAGGCCTTAAAAGAAAGCCAGCGTACCTGTTGCCACTTGCTGCTGTCCTCCAAGATGCAGGGGGTGTCATAGATAGCCCGGTAGTGTTTACAGATAGACAGGTAGGAGCCCTCGTGCTGGTCCACTTGGATCATTAGGTTGTAGTACTTGAGCTTTGATTCCTGAGTTGTTCATTATACAAAAAAGGTAAAAGTTAGTGTTTAGATCTAACAAAAAAAAAAATGACAAAAGCTTCCAAAACCATCCTGTAAAAGCAAACCCATCAAATGATTTTTGTGATCAGTGGTTGTCAAGCCAACTCGAGTACACTGAAGTATTTTATTAACACTCAATCCCCCCCCCCCCCCCCCCCCCCCCCCCCCCCCCCCCCCCCCCTCCCCCCCCCCTCTCTCTCTCTCTTACCTCGGTGCCCTCCTCTTGGAAGAATTTGGTGTTTATTTTCTTGCTGATGATCTGGGTGCGAATGTAATCCTTGACAGCGATGCAAAGCCTCATCTGTTCCAAGATAAATTCCACCTTCTCCTTTTTCTCCATGGAACCATATGTCTCCACCTGAGCAGGAAAAAAAAAAACGTTTTAAGCATGTTCTTAACATCAGGCTATGAAAGTTTTCCATTCCATGATTAATCTCTTACCTGCAGTTCCTGAAGAATAGAAGCGGCCTCTTTGACCTCTCCGCTCTGCTCCTTGATATTAGCCAAGGTCTTTGTCAGCCTGGCACGCTCGATCTCGACATAGATCTGTGAGGAGGACATGTTTAAATATAAAAACTTTCGCTGAGCCTCTTTGTCGATACAGCTCTTTTCCTTAAATACTCAAATAAACATATATTCCAGACCTTGCCAGCTGTCACAGTGCGAAGTGTGTCGATGAGCCTCAGCTTGATTGTCAGATCAGTCACAGCATCCACATACTTGTAACATTCTTGCACCATCTTGGCAACAGCCTGATAAAGACAGAGAGCAAAACAAAAATACATTTAAGTCTCAAGTCTAAATTTGGCTGGAGATAGCTTTAAAAGTGGAATCCAATGCTTTAAAATATATCACATCTAAATATGGTGGAGTTCAAAACATTCTCACTATATCTTGAATAATTAAGTTACCCAATAAGGAACACTGTCAGTTTTAGCAGTACAGCTAGCAAAATTATTTTCGAATAACAAGAACATTTGTTTTCAGACTGTAGGACTTCATAATAAGAATATGAATAGTAGAAATTGAAAAGAGCTGCCAGGGACAAATAAGTATCTGACTCGGGGTCCCAAGTACTTCACCTGGGAGAGTGTGTGCCCCATATGGTAAGGCCAGAGTCCAAACTACAATGGGCCTGGGTTCGATTCTAATCTGTGGCCCTTTGCTGCTCTCTCTTTCCTCTATTATCTGTACATTCTCAGCTGTGCTATCACATAAAGGCATAAAAAACCAAAAAAAGATCTGACCTGTTTCAGCTGACTTCTTCTTTTGGTGAGCAACATGATGTTTTCATTCAGGGCATCCCAGTCCTTTGCTTCATAACACATCTGGACCACAGCCACAAGGATTCTGGAGGTGGACACCATGTCCGATGCCTGAACAGGGGTTGAAGGGAGATGGGTTAAAAAAAAAAGGACTAAAATATACACAAAACAAACACATATCTTAGTAAATCAATCAGTAAATTCTTTAACATACTCTGTACTTCCCTACTTGTGTATCTGTTGATACATCTACCATGATTTATCCAGGGAAATGGTAATACTTTAGGCTTATACTCAAAGGTTTTGGGGTCTCCAGAAAACTTGTTTTCCAGGACAGTTTGGACAATTTGACCAATTTTTTTCACAACAGGAAAGCAGAAGTCGAGGATTTCAGTTCTAGCAGGTGCTGCACTTTGAGATTTGCTATGACTTGGACATTTTATTATCAAAATATATAATAACGAGGCAGTTATATTGTGTGAATTATCAGTGTATTTTGGACATTCACATGTTCCGAGATGCAGCTAAATAACAGTAAACAAGTTGCACTTGTACAGAGTACACCTACCGTTCTGGTTTGCTTCTCCAATGACAACAAACTCTCAATGGCCTCCTGTAGCTTCCCCTCCTGCAGCAGAAAAGTACACTTATTACTAAAGCACAATAGTTAACTTCTGTATCTGGACACAATATTAAAAAGCAATATGCCGAGCGACCAAATTAGCGTTAGCTAAAGACGCTGCCAGTGACTAAACGTTAATGCTAAGGCGGCTACTATGTTAGCTGGATTAAAAACAAACACAAACGTGTGTCAGAGATTGAAAGCTAACGTAATTGTGTAAAACGCAAAGATTAAATCAACATTTATGAGTCATTTTCGCCTAATATATCGTTTATGGGAGGTTTCCGGGTGGTGCTACAGAAAGTGGATGTTAGCTCAGATGCTAACGCACTGCTCCTGATGCACCATGACTCAGCCGGCGCTGGCCTCCTTCACACTCTCCTTACTTTAGCCATTTTCTCGCACTCCGGGAGACGCTGGTCTACAGTTGAACTGTAGTCGACCTCCATCTTCACAATCTTCCCATCGGATCTTTCAGCTCGCTCCTCAGACATCTTTGCGGTGTACAGATTAAGATAATGTACGGTGCTTTTCTTTTCTCACGTCCTGTTCCAAACTCAGCCCAGCACTATGTTGTCTGTCAAATGAACGAAGCGGGGAGCTGGCCAATCAGAGGACAGAGCCAAACAGGTGTCCAAGGCGCCTGAAGGACCCAGTGAGGAACCATCAGAATATTTTACGCATGCGCAGGCGTGACTGCTGCTTAGTCTAATTCAGGGGTGTCCACACTTCTTTTAAAGAGGGCCGGATTTGACAATGTGAAGATGCCCAGGGGCCAATACTAACATTTTAAAAATGAAAAAATGAACAATAAAAGTGCACAATTCTGTAACAATTTTATTTTCATTGTCACAATTATATATATATTTTTTAGATGGCAATGTAACCAAATCTAAGCCAATCAGGCGCAAACAACTCTATAAACCAGTTCTTCCTTTCTTTCACATCTGAAGTCAGATAACAGAATAAATTGTATGGATTACATTAAACTTGCATGAAGTTGATACAAATCTTAACCTCGTGTTCATTCTAATCATGACTTATTATGAGTAATGCAAAGTTTTAAGTTTAAAATGTATCACTTTTGCTCTTCTCTTTCACAAGATCATTCAGAAAGTAATATTCTGTGTCACATCTACAGATATATAACACCAGCAGTTATGTCCTTAGAAGTTAACGTTTAGTGCATTCGTATGCTTCATTATGTCAACCAAAAAAGCCAAGTCTTCCAGCCATACAGCATGTGGCAATCCTAGCAGGCCATAAATAATATATTATAAAAATGAAGCTTTGGGCCGCATGAAATCTGACCACTGGCCGTGATTGGCTCCCAGGCCGTACTTTGGACATCCCTGGTCTATTTATACATAGTGTAGCTTTTTCATATTTATATACGTCTCTATGTAGATACTCAAACAAAACTACTGAGAATCCCATGACTAATGTAGTCTGTTAAAAGATGTACTAAAAATAAACAAGTAAATTAACACTGGGAACATCAAGAATAGACTACTGTAAGAAACAACCATGATGAAGTGTTTTTCTCAAAACATAATTAGTTATGTAATTTGAATGTCTTGTGTTATTTGTCTGTGGTCCTGCATCACCCCAATCCAATGATATGAATTCATAAGGAGCAAAATTATCAATGAAGTCATGAAAAACCTCTGGGGACTGTAGGTGCTCCAGTCAGTAGAATGATGGTTGATGGAGAAAACGTGTGATATTTATATTTATTTATTTTATTACATGTATGCAATATGGTCTATAATGATGACACATATTTTTTTATAGTGACTGGTTGAGGACAGTTTTAATAAGTTTTAACAAGTGGACTTACTTTTTAGATTGATCTTTAAGTTGTCACAACTGGACTTCAGGATTGACTCCCCCCTCTAAGGAGCTACTTTAATCTGTTTAAGAAGTTATTTTCATTTGTATTTGCAAACTTAAAATCAGGCTTTTTAAAAAATTCAGTGCCAGGTAAGTCTTAGACAATAAGACGATGACATGATACAAAACATGGCAAAAAAAACCCCCAACAAAACCCTAAACGATTTAAGAAGGTTCTGTGTTCTCAATAGCACCAACATGGGGGGCTGTGGCACCAGCAGATTTTGAGGATTGTCAGTTCAACTGTCCTGAATGTCTGCCTGTACACCTATAACAGAAAAAGAACTCAAACCATTAGGATGACATTGATGATGACAAGGTGAAGGAGTTTGACAAAAAAGTATTATTACACAAGAACATTTTGAAAGTCTAACACTTATCCTGCAATTACCAATCGAATGGTTGAGGTGAATGAAGTACTTTGTGAATGGACGCGATCACATGAATGAACACTGAGTGCAATGTCTACAGTCCACCAGTAGGTGTCCCTTTAATGTCTGCATTGTGCATTCCTGTCTTCCACACAGTCCATTGCTTTGAAAGGCTCCATTGCCCCCATAAATAAAGCTAATGTGGGTCAGTGATTTTCCTGCTCATGGTGGAGAAAGCCCCTAAGCCTTCAGCTAAAATCAGTTTGATCCCAGTGCAGGCTCAGCACAGACCTTGGAGGCCTGATAAACTGAACCACACATAAGGAGATCCAATATGGAACAAGAACTCTGATTGCAGAGGCATAAAATTATTTGCAGTCCTCCGAGTACTTCCAGACATCAAAAACATCAGGAGGGGCTCAGCTGAAGAAGACTAATTGAAGCCTCAAAATCGCCATCATCACCATCATGATCATCAATATTATCTTCTTCAATACCATTGCTAACAGTATCATGCTGTTCAGTGCCAGGGCCAGGATCAAGCAAGTATTTGAGATTCTGATTAAGACTTAATTAACAAGCTCACTTGACGTAGACAGCCAATCATTCTCGACATTCTCTGAAGAAAAATGAAAACCAAATATTTCCCTATGCTAATGTTAAAAACTGAGACAGCCTATTTGGCTATTTTCGAGCTTACAGATTTATTTGGTATTATTGATGCGACACAGCAGTTTGGATGGAATCAGACTCTAATCTCTCTCTCTCTCTCTCTCTCTCTCTCTCTCTCTTTTATCAACACAGACCTTATTGAAATAGTTAGGTCATAATTAGGTCATGGCTCATTGGTTCTGAGATACCACTCACATAAAAGCCAATGTCCTGTGGCATTTAAGCTTCAGGGTTTTGGGTTAAGATAAACACAGGCTGCCAGAAAGGAAATACAGGCCCAGTATTTTAAAGTTGTTCTTTGTGTTATGCATCAGAGAAAAATGAATGAAAACTTTGTCTGATTATACATTAGGCTATCATCATGTCTTGAGATCTCTTTGGACATGTCTTGAGACATCTCTTATCACGATCTCTTGAGGCATCTTGAGGAACATCTTATTCATCTAAGACACGTCTATAAAACTTATAGACAGTTGTAAGATATACATGAGACATGGGATGTCTTTGTAACACAGTCGATGTCAAGGATCTCACCGATGCTTAGGTCTTTCCCTTTTGGTCCCTTCGTAGTAAATTAAATAAATAAACAGAAGTCATTTGATGTGGTCTAGTACAACACGTTAGCCATTCCATACATAGTGTCTACAACAAATATGACAAGATAACTCAATAATATTCCACCAACTAGCCCTCATAGCACACTATACTGGCTTTATAGGCCACCAGGTTTATTGTTTACATATTGCCTTAATTGTTTTGAAGTTGAATGAGTGAATACATTTAAAATGAATGATGATGTTCACTCAGTTCTGGTAAACCTGACACTTTAGTCATATTATTTGTTGTAGCTTCCTGATGTCAACAATATGTGGCAATGGGGATAGTTTTCTGAAAAGCTATTACTATTTAATTGTGAATATGAGTCATGTAATTTATTACGCCCATTAATGTGCTGCTACACAATGTTATCAATATACAAGGACACAAATGGGAAAACTTTAATAGAACATGGATGCACTGCTAATGGGTCTATCCATTATTGCTTTAATACCTGTTAGCCTGAGGAAATACATGGACTAAATGTTTTATTTTTGGATAAGTCATCTCATTACGGTATGAAAAATTTCTGTAAATTTGCATAGAGGCAGTAATATATCCCAGAGTCTCAACAGTTTGTGGTCTAAGTGGAGAGTTTAAATCCAAATGCTGTTTCAGAGGGTTTGTCATCCTGCATGAATATATTTCTGGGGGAAATGCTGAATGTTTGCTGACAGCGCCCAATACTGTTTGTCAGCATCTTCAAAACAGAATTATGAGCGTGAATTTTGCTGAGTAGACCCAAATAAATCCCAGGTGTCAATGAAGCCAGCTACATAACTCCTACATTAATTAAAAGTTACTCTTTATGAATGTCTTTACACTGTTGTCTCTATTTTTGTCAAGACAGGACACAAAAGGATTAAGTGTGATTTGTTTTATTCATGAGAGCGCTGGCTGTCATCACAGATAAAGGCTTATCTCAAGTGTCACTCAGATGTGCTTTGAAGTATTTGCCCTGGCAGTTAAGTATTTATTTATATTTATGCTTGGACAGTAAATTCAGCATCACCAACTTAAATCCTTGTTTACTAATGGAAATCCCAAGACTCCAAACTGCTGAAAAAGCATAGTACCTGAGAATGGGAAGTGGGAAAATGGTTCAGCAGATGTCATTTTCATTTGTCTGCTACTTCATGTAAATTATCTCAAGAGGAACAGCAGTCAATATATATTCAGTGAAGTAGTTCTGTACTCTACACTGTAAGACATTAAAGTCTAATTTGATGGCTGATACATTCACATCAGATTAACCCCTGTTTGCTTACCAATTCTAAGCCAAAGGTCATTTTATTTCCTGTGCATTCAAGACATGATCACCACCTTCCTTAGTGAAGCTTTGCTGTACTGAATTTTTAATACTTTCTGCTTATTATGGGGGTCTTTTTGACTTATGTTTGATCTGTTGCATGTGAGATGCGTAGCTGGAATGCGGTCAGATGATTGACAAGTCAGAAACATCTCACAGTTCAGCCACAGAAAAAACCCTAAACACTTATTTGTTGTCATGTCTACATGTTTGGGATGCTGCATTGTCTTAAAACATAAGAAGGGCCACCGTGTGTCTAAAGGACATTTTTTTTAACACCTGAAAGTCAGCCCTCTAACCTCACCAGTGTTTCATTTCAAACCCATTGTCATAGACCTGTGGGAACCAAAACTGTGTCTCTGACCACATACTGCTGTACTGCCAGCTCACTATATGGACCATTAATGTGAAACCAGTTGTCAATAAAGCTCTTTACTGTCACAGCACGCGTCCCGACATGAACCATGTATGTGAGGCCGATATAAAGAGAGGTGAGGAAGATGTAAGGGGGGTGTGAAGCTTTGAAGAACTGTTGTTTCCTGAGCTGTGGTTGTGTCAGCCGATGTTTCCACCAAGTACAGCGTCGTATTTCAGCGGGCCTAGCAGCGGGAGGAAAGGGGGGCTGGCGCTGCTGTTAACCGCTTAAATTTTCCGATGCGTCTGCGAGATGCTTTATAAGTAGAAGACGAAGCAGAAGAGTTGAGAAAGTAGAGAGCCTCATTTGCCTCAAACTTTCAAGACGATAACCGGAAAAGTTGAGTCTGAAGGGGAAGGTGGTTTCATGGGGCACCGCTTTGAAAAGCAGTTATTGTCTTTAAAGGCAATTTGGACATTTACTTCTAACGGTATCCAGAAAAGAGCCGTGTGTAGCCAGCCGGCATGAGACAATGGCATATCCGGTCAAACATTTTTCAAAGTAATGGTCTTTAAAAAAAAAAAAAGTCAGTCAACAATTATTCTAAGACTGCATACTATAAATGTACTTAACTGAAAGTGCTATTGTTAACCTGCACATTATTTTCCATTTAAAATCATAGGCAGACCGCTCTGTCTGTATTATGGCCCATATGTAGACATGCCTAACAGCAAAAGTGTTTATGATTAATCCAGCCAATATGAATAAATAAACTATAGGATATATGGACTAATAAGGTATATTGGCTAGCGTTTTGGCTAATGTTTAAAATCTACTTTATTAGGGCATTCATAATAAGTTTGATTATGTATTGTAGATCAGATCTGATTAAAATGCAATGTACTATCAACTCAAGTGATGTTACATTGAACTACTGAATTACAGCAAATACATAGTGTCAGTATCTTTAAACAAGACAAAATAAAGGCAGTGTCATAAAGAAAAATGACACTTTGAAGGGCCTAAAAAAATTTGCTGTCAAGCCTCCACTGACCCCACACATCTATACACTCAAAAAAAAAAAAAAAAAAAAAAAAAAAAAAAAAATTTGGCCAAATTACATGACAGAAATTTCCATCCATTTGAATGACATAGTTTTAATATAAATCAACTAAAAAACTTAATGTGAAGCAAGTAATAAGATTTATGTAATAGTACTAATAAACTCAATGTGATTCCACCGCACAGTAGTGTAGTAGTAACCAGGTTTATGCATTCAGTATTAATAAAGACAATTTGTTTGTCCAAACCCAACAGTGAAAATGAATGCATGTCATTTTGAGTTTATTAGTACTATTACATAAATATTATTACTTGCTTCACATTAAGTTTGTTATTTTAAAACTATGTCATTCAAATGGATGGAAATCTTGTGGCCAAATTTTTTTTGAGTGTACCTTGTTGCCTCTAAATTCAAAGAAAGTCCAGTACCAGCAGTACTCCTATGCTGGAATAAAACGTATTAAATGAATGTGTTTAGTTTGTGATGATTTGCTTTAACACAACTTTAATTAGGAACATACACAATGAGAGCACAATATAAACAGAAAGCCTACCTACAAGACACAAAATGAGCGAATGATACAGAACCTACCTTAGTTGTTGTTGTACTAAGATGGTGCAAATTCACTAAGAAATGTGTAAATAATTAAATAGCATGTAACCCTTTTGATATGACTAGCTTCAGGTGAAATAATCTACATCATAAAAATATGTTTTATGCGCTTTTAGAAAAAAAAAAAAAAAAAAGATTGTTAAGACTGTAACAGACAAGAGAAGTATTTTATTTTTCGAACTTCACACTCTTATTTTGAAGCTCTAATTCCGACGCTTTCCGGTCCTGTTCGTCGCTGTTTGCTCGTGGCTTGACTTCTCGTTGTGAAAGGAGGGGACATATCCCGAACCGAGCTCATTTCTGCCTTCACGTTCCTCACCGGAGAAGAGTGTCCGCTGCTTCCGATGAAAGTACTCAGCCGTAACTCGGGGTGTATTTTATAACCCGGGCTCACCATCCTCCCACATGCGCTGACACGTCTCCAGATATTACACACATCCCGTCGTCGGTCGGCGGAGGGAACATTTTTACTCGGCTGGTTTGACACATTGTGAATACATACACGAGACGCGCAGAGGGGTAAGATGTTGCTGAAGGAGTACAGGATATGCATGCCTCTCACAGTGGAGGAGGTGAGTTTCCTACTCATTATTTTAAACACTTGTTTGTGTCATTTTTAACCACGACTGAGGTTCATTGTTGTTCAAACGACTCTTAAATCGTTTGGCTGTGATGCTCCACACATGTGGCAGGAGGTTACATGAAGTGTGAGAAATACAGTTTAAAACCATTCAGATGAACTTCACTGAAGACAAACTCATTCCCTAATTTATCCTCTTCTGTCACTTTCTGCTGTACCTTTCTTCTTCTGCTGCTGCTTCTTCAATAATCCTAAATATACTTCATCAAACACTTTAATCAAACCCAATTCTGTTAGCCAAGTTTTCATCATAATTTGGTAGAACACACAGATCACGTAAGATATAAAATTGTACAATCATTACATAACTGCACCCAAGAAGTCATACTGTATGACCATAGCAATGTTGTGGTTTCAGCACTGTTCCTCTTTTACACACACATACCCACACATGCACGCATGCACACATACATGTAAATTGCATTGCAACAAATCCACGCTGCCCTATTGGTTGCACATGATGGCACTAACACAATGCAGAGCAGGGGACTCTTCGCTTTCTCTGCACGTTTCATAGTACAACACTTGTGCTGCACTGATTAATATCAGAAGGAAAGGGCTATTGTGTGTATGTGTATTCAAGCTATTTGGTTTCACGACTCAGTCTAAAATTAGGAGGTGAAGATGATTGCTCTCTTGTCCTGGCATGTGTGCTGTACAACACGACAGCACCTTTTTCAATTATCACCTAGGCCATTGTTTTCTTGGCCGTCTCTGTTGCTTTTGCTGCTGTGACGCGTGGGTGTTGTTGGTGTTCCTATAGCTGAGGGATGGTAGTCAGGTGGAATAATGGGCTTGCTGCAGCGCAGTGTCTCCACTGTCATTTTGTCAGTTCAGATGTTGAGAGATGAAAACCCAGAGGAGGTTTTTGTCTTCATAAAGAAACATCATAAAGTGCTTTGGCCAGATAATTAGCGTTTTGTTTTGTTTCAGCAAAGTTATTTTCAGGAACGAAAGACACAGATGAAGACATCGCTTACACATCTTTTCACATTTCCTTCCCTTTAATCTCTTGACTGTTTACTGCATCAAGTTTGTGCCCATTAAAGAACTGTCATTCTAGGAATGGAAGAGATCACTAAGGATTGATGTGGAACGGGATGCATCCCTGCTGCAGTGGCTGCATTTACACTAAAGTCTTGTCAAGTGCAGGTTAGAAAAAGAAGAAGAAGAAGCAGAAGAAGAAAGAAATCATATAAAGTTTGCTTTTCCCTCTGGTCACCACCAGTCTGCCAGTGATATATTTTCTTATCGCAACCGGCGAACAAGGCGTTACACCACTGACTCATGCAGAAACCTGTAGTCAAATGGAAAATGTCATCTTCTAATACAAGGGTGTGCTCATGTTGTTAAATACATTTGCTGTGTGTGTGTGTGTGTGTGTGTGTGTGTGTGTGTGTGTGTGTGTGTTATGCAGGTGTTTGTATTCATACATGAGCTTTCCATTCACTAAATCAACCTTGAGGCTTCATCAGTTGTGTGTTTCAAGCCCAGAGGAGTAGTGAGAGCTGTCTCGTCACGTCTGTTGAACTTGTGAACAGATGGTTGTTCTGAGAAGCAAGAACGGTGTCATTAAAGGCTCAATCAGATTTGAGCAAGAGGGATATCATGCCATCAGAACTCAAAATACAGAAATAAATTCAGTTATTATTGTAAGTGACAGGTCTAAATATATGAATTACTAGAAGAAATTTCAATACAATTTCAAGTATTGTATTTTCTAATGTTTGTTAGTTTGTATGTTTAGGAGCACTGGTGTGATTATATAATTTAACAGTGAGCCGCTTCAGTTATACTTTTTAATACACTTCATTCAAACAGCCAAGAAATAATGCCTTATCACCATCTGCTGTGCAACTTCCTGTCACTATAAATTGCTACAGAGAAAAGCACTTCCTTCAATGCAGCCTGTAAATGTCTGGCTGTATGTTGTCAAGCTGTAAGGCCACATTGAATGTTCATAAGGATATGTCAGTGATGTGCAAACTGTACTTCTGTGGGATTAGAAAAAAAAATTGGGACAGCAGATCATGATTTGAAAACAGCCACAAGCTTTTACGGCATGCTCAGACTGTAACATTTCAAAAGAGTATGGATGCATTAGTCTCACACATTTTAGCAAACAAGAAAGAGAGTGGCCATCCATTACTGCTTAGATAGGCACCACACTTTGCTTCCATTTGTATTTCTTGCAAAGGTAAAGCACTGTTTGGATGAATCCCAGGAAGGAGGGCGTCATTGTTTGTTGACGTCTTAACTTAGAAAGAAGTCTCCTTACTGTTCTGGGGAGGAGGAGGAGGAGGAGGAGGAGCAGCAGGAGCAGCAGGAGGAGGAGGAGGAGGAGGTGGTGGCCTTGGGCGGTGGTGGTGGTTTGTTCTTCTTTGCTCTTATCGAGGCTGCACACATTGAGCTGAGTGCCATCCCTCGTCTCCTGAAAGTCGAGTCAAAGTTTCCTGTCTGTCCAAAGGGAGGGGAGAGGAAGGATGGAGTGAAAGAAGCAAAGGTGAATTAGATGGACGGCAAGTTGAGGATAAACTACTTTGTGCCGACTGCTGAGGGGTTTAGGGGGAGGAATAGGATGGCAGAGAGGATGGAAAGAAAAGAGGAAAGGAGTGGGGGTAATGAGGGAAGTTATGGTTATGATTTCCTTTTTTCTTTTTAAATTCCCCAGGGGCATGCACTAATACACTGTGTGTGCACGCGTAGATTTGAAGTCATGGGGGCATACAAGGTCACGTTTCTCTGTGTATTGTCTCTGGGAAGAGATTACTGTCTGCTGCTTGGCTCTGTTGCGTCATCACAGCCTCACTACTGGAGATGTTAGACCGGCTATCCGCACAGTGTTTATACAAGTTTAACAAACACCATACACGCTAAAGAAAACCATTTAGCAATACCAGAGCGTATGAGCTGTTCCGAGAGCCTTTATTCTCTGTCCTCTTAATCATCTCCTGCCGGCCTGGGTGTGTGTGTCTGGCATGTTACTCCTGCCCCCCCCCCCCCCTTTCCCTCCTTTTTCTTCATTCACTTCATTTGTAGTTCCAAAAAAGAGTTTGAACTCATGACTTTCCTTCTCTCTGTGGAGCCTTTGGGTTTCTTTATGGTAAAGGAATAGTTTGACGTTTTTGCTCAGTTAGGCACAAAGACTGGAAACTGGAGGAAACTGGGTGAAACAATCCACCCACCAGCACCTCTGAAGACACAGAGACACTACGAAGTCACTGCTACTGGCCAGGAAATAGTCCTCGATATTACTGGACTAGCTGTTTCCCAGTTGTCAGTCTTTATGGTAAGGAAGCTAACCGAGCTTCATATTTAATGGTCACATACGAGCGGTATCGATCTTCTCATCTAACTCTTGGAAAAGAAAGCAAATTTTCCAAACTGTTAAACTATTCCTTAAAGGAAAGTTTAGTCTCCCATTGAAAGAAGAGAGAGGGGGATGTGACAGCTGAGCCATGGATGGAACCTCACCATAATTGCTGCATTTATTTTCCACTTACTACTACCAGTATCTTGGCATGTAGATGGTTTCAGTATTGTCTGCTGAGATTCAGCATTTTTTAAGTGTATGAGATGTCAGAAAATAATGAAAATGCACAATATCAGTGCTGGGAAAATCAGTAAAATATTCACATTTGAGAGACCATTTGGAACCACCAAATGTTTGGCACGTTTGGTTTAAAAAAGACTTAAATGATTCTGCCAATCGACTAATCGATTAATCTTTTCATTGTTTGAGCTCATACTTTTCATGAAGGCTAATTTGTACTAAATGGATAGACATCTTCTAGTAAATGAAAGAATGAAAGGCTTTTTTGTGATTGGGGTGAACTGAAAAAAGACAATCCATCCATTATCCATGACTATGAAGCCACAGACTGTACATCGCTGATTGTCTTTGGCTTGTCGCTGACTTGATCATTCATTCTTTGGTAACAACCATAAACAAACGTACATATGCCACTGTTCACATTCTACGAAAAAGATATTGTCTCTACTGGAACATCTGTAAAACAGAAAAATAGTCATCATCTGGTCTAGATTTTTGAGTTTTTGAAATAACAAAAACAACTGACACATCACACATTAAAACATTTGCTGCCATTATGTACAATGTTCATTGTGTAGTGAGAAGTGCCAGGATGACTCATTATAACCAGATCCAGAAAGTCAGGTCTGGATAAAGTCTGTAACTTTCAAGGAGTTCAGTCATGCTGTAGCTTCTGTGTTTGAGTTTTGGTTTAAAGTTCCATCTCAGGCAAGATTTAGATGAAACTCTAACCAGAACCACTTAGCCAAAAAATAATCATTTTTCCCTTTCAGCCCCTTGAGGCTAACTCTGCTCTGTTCTTCTCCTGTGAGCTGGGCCATTCATCAGTCACCTTTTTTTTATTTTCTTCCTGGAAAGGATAGAGGTGATGCATCACAGGAGACATGGATAGATGTGTTGTACCTACTTGCACCTCCCTGTCTCTGGCCGACTCACCAGAAAAATGCTGACATCGCCCAACCTTTGGCTGACCTGAGTCACTGTGTGTGTTTTCTAGATCCACCCTTTACATGGCCCTGGTTGATGAATGAAGTTTTCATCACAATTTGACTTTACACTCTTAATAGCTTTGTCTGCGCAGTGAAAATAGCATATAAGACTGCTTGAATTGACTCAGAAGGTATCTGCTGAATAAGGTTTTTGCATGGATACATTCAGAGGCAGATGTTCACTGCTTCACTTCACTTTTTTTCATTCACCGATGTGACTCAGAGCATAATGACATTCAGCGAAGGCCAGTGAAAACGACACCAATTCAAAGCTGAATTAACTGAACATCCACATATTTTGAGTCTGTCTGATGAAGACTGTAGTTGGTCGTGCACATTGGCCAAATGGCTGTTTAATTGGGCATTAGCTCTTGCAGTAACTGAAGGATTGTGGCACCGTCCGATTGTATAAGACCGTAATCTGAGACCTGTGCTGGGATAACATCTTTTTCTGGGCTGTCATATGCACAGTAAACACAAAGCCACCATGCTTAGTATTCAAATTACTGAAGCGCTAAACATTTCTAGCAGACCTCAGAACAGTTGATTTGACTTTTTCCACTTTGCATGTTTGTGTGTGTGTGTGTGTGTGTAGTTTTTGAATGAATAATAAACAGACAGCATGTGGGTATGTTACATCGCCTTAGAGATCCTGTTATGACTTTTGCAAGGGGAAGCTGCTTGTTTTGGTGCTTTTGGCAGGCCGAGAGAATAGATGGTTTGACTCGCGGGGGGGATGGATGACTGTAGAAATGGGAGGATGTGGGGCTGGCTGCTTGAATGAATGGCCGGATGGATGGTTGGCTGGAAGGACACCTGGGTTGCTGGCTCACGCCGGCATTTTTCAAGGTGTAAGCATCTCTGCAAGTAAAGGTCTTGCCAGAATTCATTAAAGAAAATGAATGTTTTACAATGTAGTGTGCCCCACATTCGCCAAAAAGCACAGTTCATTCACCTTACTAAAGCCTCATTTGGGCTCAAACTGTGTGGTGCAAGTTGTACACCTACAGCTGCACAGCTTGAGATATGAAAAAGTACACAGCACAGAAAACCATTTGTCTAAAAGCAGCTGGAGTGCAGAAGGCATCATCTGATGTTGTGGTATTGTATTGCAGTGGTCCCGAGAAGTACTGTAATAGGATTAAAACTGCTGTGTCATATTGTGCTTTCCCTCACGAGGGATTATCTGTCATAAATGTACATAGAACTGCTCGTGTTGTACAGACATTGTATCAGCCGTCAAGCAAGACATTGGCAATTTGAACCATTTCACGCAACACTACCTTCCTCGTTAAGTGGCTGAATTTTTTTATTTGAGTAAAATTTCCACAAAAACTAGTAAAAGGTTTCATCATTGTTGGTCGTGCCTCTTTCCCCTGGTCACTACATTCATGTTGGAGAATAAAGAACAACAGCTTCTCAGTGATTGCTGGTTTGTTAAAACCCCCTTTTAATAAGGGCTCTTTAACAAGATTGGTTGCCATTGTTCAGTCCTGGAGCATGTTTCCATGACACCATCAGTTCATTTCATGTATCCACAGGCGGGGAGGGCTGAAAAGCCGTGCGAACAAACATGCTTTAGCTCAGCGTGGACAGTCAGGTTTCTTTAAATCAAACTGTTTAGGTAACTAAGGAAGACAACTGTTCTCGGGGGTTGGGAGGAGGGCTGGGTGTTCCTCTATTCAGAATGAGTGATGTCATGAAATACAGTATAAAGATGTGTAAAGCGACACTTTATTGAGCCCTGTTGGGGAATACTCCCCTCTTGTTCACAGTGGAAAGTCGGGGGTTCTGGTGAATTAGGTAGATGTTTGCCAACACGCTGGCTTCACCCTTGGATTTGGAGTTGAACTCCTGGCTCCCCACTTATTACTCCATCTCCCTCGCCTGCATAGTACATCCACCGAGTCTAAGTATGACATAAAAGCTCCTCATGTTATTTTTCACAAGCGCTGCTACCCATTCATTCAGAATATTATTTTCTCTCTTTATGGTTAGATCCCTTACACCCGCTCCAGGGTTTGTTTAGAAAATGGGGCCTGTTAGATGCTGTTTGTTTCTTTGGTGTCATGGTAAGGTGCAAGGCCTTTTTGCCATCTGGTATACATGACAATGCTGTGATTGAATCAACATCCCATTTACTCTTCTAGAGGAAACCATCATGGGTTGTGATGGACCATTATCCACGGATGAGGCCCATTCTCATTTCCTAGATGGCTCTGTGTGTGTGTGTGTGTGTGTGTGTGTGTTTATGTGTCAGTGTGCTCGTGTATGTGTGTTGTATCACCAGAAATGCTTGTTTCATAACACAAGAGCTACATGAGATTGTGGCGCCTTGCCGACAATCACACTTTGGAGAGGGGCCGTTTCACTTATCTGTGAAACAAATTCAGTTTGTCTCTCTCTCTCTCTCTCGTACACAGCCACACTTTGAGCGCAAGTGTGCTTGTTTCTATTATTTGACTGTGACATGCATACCCACATCACAGGGGCACATTGTCATTGTCTCTATCTTGTAAGCTGTACAGCAACCTGTACTCCGTAGCACCATTCACCACTACAGTCCAGAGGTGCTGAGATGAGGCCATTGAAGAGCTCTATGTACTGGTAGTATAGCAGTGTTTCTTAACACGATGAAAGAGGAAAAAAAGCTATTGATAATGATAAAGAATTTTTGGAAAATAAAAAAAGCAATTATTTTTCGTTATGTTCAGGGGGATTGGCCTGCTTGTAAAATACTTTTTTCCAAAGTAAGTTATTAGTAGTATTAGCAGTAATTATCATTTATTTTTTTGTCTTTTTTTTTTGTTTTGTTTTTCAAGTTTTGATATGTCACCATGGAGAAAAATGGGATTTTTTCCCCCATCATCTCTCCCTTACACCAACAAATCACAGGAGGGATAAGAGCCGTTTTCTAGCAGCAGCAGCAGCAGCAGCAGCAACAGCCACAGTCTGAAGGCGGCTGCTAAATCTGTAACGTGCGGATGAAAATAGAGACAAAGCAGTCAATTCTTTAGACCAAAACCACTCTTCTTGCCATGTTCAATGCCGACATCTTCACTGAAACTGCTTACTGTTGCTGCTGAGGGTTCCCCTGCTTACACGGTGTCTGAAACGGCATGCTGAGATCAGAATAAAATGTTAACTCTGCGCTTTGCTGTTGTTGTTGTACATCAACATGACGGAGGAATTTGCAGGATTAATCTTAGATTTGGGGTTTAGTATAGTTGTGAATGGAACTTTTGTATAAAAGTAATGTCACTCAAATATGTACAAATATGGTAAAAAGGCTGAGAGGCTGGATGGAAGATGAGGTTGAGTTAATGGAATTATGTGAGAGATGAAGCTTCACAGCCTCTTTACGGTACTTGACATTACAGACATTCATTTGCTGCACTCAGCCAAGCACCTACAAGTGGATTTGCGCACATTTCTTTGGTGTTTGTCAGAGGAGATTCCACAGGCTGTGGTTGAGCAACTCTGACAGGAAAGACGACATGAATTACGTAGAGTTGTTTAACCTTTTCCTTGATGAGTCAGTGCCAATGCTTACAGGGCTGTGCTTGTATTCTAAGGAAAGTAATAACATCAGAAATGATGATTGGTTGATGGTGATGTAGTGACTTGGGACAAAGACTAGATCTAGTCATATGAGATTTTGTATATACATTGATCATGTAGGCGAGGCTCACTGTCTGTTTGAGCAATGCCCAGCTGTGCATACACACAGTGACAGTCAAGATTCACACATAGGAGTCACACATGGGAGAGAATGGACAGAGCATGAGTGACGTCACCCACAGGTTGAGGGTTAGGGCCGAAGCGCTGTTTTGAAGCCGAAAATGTGCGACGCTGGCCGCCACCATGTTGGATGTACTGCTTTCTTCCGCCTCCTGGTTAATCTAAATTCCGGCAAAAACGTTGATCATCGGCGGACCTGAAGTGGTCCGAACGACGCATGGGTGCTCGAACAAGCCATCTGTAACGGCGCTTACCTGTCAATCAAGCAGCGACGCTGTTGATGATGCGTGACTTTAAGTCTTAATATCATTTAAACCGATGAGTTAAAAAAAAAAATGAAATTAGCTATAGAGACCCAAACCGTTGCCTGTACCAGGCCGTAAACCTGTTTATTTCTGCTGTGAAGTTGGACATTTTAATACAGGGGCTTATGGAGGTTGACTCACCTCTGCAGCCTGTCTCAAGTGGCCGCTCGAGGAATTACAGTTTTTAGCACTTCCACATTCGATTCATTTCCCAACACCAGAGCTTACCGCTTGATAGGAGCTGACTTGTTTTTGGCCAATAATGGCTCTAGAACAGCAGATGAGTTCTGTTTCTGTGAGAAGTGAGCCATCAACTATGTGGCTCACAGTGTGACATGTTAAAGGCTAAATGAATGAGTGAAACTGATGAACATTGTTACACTGTTGGAGTCAAATTGCTCTCAAATGACTTATCTGTGTATCGGCAGGGTTCTGCCATTCACACCGACGGGCTCAGTACACTCTGCAGGCCATCCCATTATTACTTGTCTTGCCACAACCAAATTTCCACAATTTGTGTTTTATGAATAATTTAGCAGATTTCTGCTAAATGCAGAAGATGATAAACAGAGTAAACACATCACTTTGCTGTCAGAGTAAAGTGTTAGAGATTAGAGTACAACAAACAAGCAGTAAGTGCATTTGGATTCTGGCTGTGATACCACGAAAGTATTTGGAAAGGGGCATTATGAGGACTAGTATGAGTTGTAGGGTGTTTTGTTTTCCTCTGTAGGTAGTCCCTGGATGTATTTTTAGCACTGCGTGGCACTAAACACTGTTGATATGGTGCCGTAAAGCCCTGTATCAATATCAGATTGCTGACCTAGCAGGAACAGAGAGCTGTCTCCTACTTTATGACTAATGTTGCCTGAATAAATTCAATGCTACTATCTTTCAGGACCACTTAGTGTTCATCGCTGAAAATGGTAATCTTTTTGTCTGTTTGCCTTAAGCTATGGGCTGCCTTTTCTAACTGGGAAGGTTAACAAGGACTATTGGCCTTCACTTTTGGCTTTTAATTTATTCAAGGTTATCTTAATATAAAACACACTCCACCAACTTGTATATAGGCTTTATAATTTTACTGTGACCTTGTGAATAAAAAGCCCACGACTAAAGGTAGTTGGTTGCTCTTGACAGTTGTGTTTTTCTTTTTGTTGCTTCAATGCCCTGAAGTGACCAACCACAGCAGAGACTGTCATTTGACATCAAATAAAGGTTTAAGGAGCACACATGGAGACATTATCACAAGGTCCACATAAACACATTGTGGTGCTCAAAAGCGTGACTTGTAATATCTGCATTACTTCAGCAAATGTTGCATTGATAATGCTATCACTTGAGCGTGAACATGTCTTTAAAGTGGCCTTGTGTTTATTTGGCTTCACTATCAGTGACCAGCCATGCACTGTTTGTTCTAACACTGATTAGACCTTTGGTTGTATTGTTAACTGTTTGCATTTATTTCTAACGAGCTTTTACCACCACAGGCTATGAAGCATGAGTTGTCATCTGATCAAATTTAATTTAATGTTCTGGTTGTCCTTTTTCACCCACTGTAGTTTCACTTGCACAGGGCATGTGTATTTGTACATGTGTACGTGTTCCCAAGCACAGACCCGATGTTCTTTTTTTTTTCACAACCTGTACTTGTTCTGCTTTAACTCCACTGATAGATGGCACAAGTGCGGCAGAGGAGGAGCAGACAAATCGAAATGGAAAATTAGCAGCCCTCGTTTCATGCTTCTTTTTAAAAGTTTCTATCCGTTTCTATCTGCAGAGAGATCAGAAGGAAAGATTGACCAGGATGAGAGATGGTGAGAGGAGTTTTGGCAGATGCTTTTTTTTTTTTACAAGTTTCCTGCTGTTAAATACATGCAAATGGGAAAAGAGTGTGAAAGAAAAGGGGTAGACAGAGGTGGAGAGAAGCTCGAGCATCTACATGAAATATGAAACTGGGTTGAAGAGCTGAGAAGGAAGTCATCTGTGGTATAATGCGGCCAGTGGTTTCTGAGCAGCTCTTTAATTCTGCGTCAGGGGGACTGTGGCTCGTTTCAAAGAATCATTAAAATGATGTTACCGGTTACCGCTGGAATTCCAGCGGGTCAGACTTAAGTCCTTAGCTGCGTCACTGCTCATATGTGCGCAAAGTTTGTGCAGTGAAGTACAAGTCTATTTTGTGCTTCCTGTTGGAAAGTTTCGAAGGGTTTGCTTTCCACTGTGTGTTAAGGAGGGTACTTTTACACTCAGGATAAGAATACACTTGCGCACACTGGTCATCATGCTGTTCTGCTATGCTTCAAGCCCACGCACAGGTGCAACGCATCAGTGGAGGAACTATCAGCTCAACCCACACACGCACACACTTGCACTCGTGCACACATACACACAAATTAGACAGGCTATAGATAGCTATATGCTGACACACTTCATTATCATCTCTCGTTTCTATGGCAACCGCTGCCATCCATCCCTACCATTACCCCCATAGCGGAGTGGATTATAGTGATTATAGTGTAAGACCATCCCTAGGATAACTGTCAAATAATGAGGCAGATGATGAAGTCTTACCTTCCCTCAAGCCTGGGGTTTAGCACCAAGCACGTTTGCTATGTTTCAGCTTAGACACAATAATGTGAGGGTAAACAGGCTGTGTGCTGATACTCCAGGTAAACATAATTACTTATCTGTTGCCCTCAGGTGGTCGAATGCTGCTTGGAGAATGTTAGCTTAGAGAGTTTGATTTGAGCAGGGCTATTTATTCTTCATTCGGGTTAAATACGAGGGAAATGCAGCAAAGTAGGAGTTTTCTGTGGTTAGTGTTCCCTTTGTGTTTCAGCAATATAAGGATTAACAGGACTAAGACTGCAGGCTCTGTGAGGCTCTACTCAGGTGCTAGATGCTAACACCAGCATGCTAACACGCTCACAATAACAATGCTAACATGCTGATAAGTATTTATAGTGTTTATCATGTTCAACATCTTGATGACGGAAATCACCAAGTTATTACAAATTATCTCAAGGGGAACACAGATATCTGTACCAGATTTCATGACATGACATTCATTCATTTAAAGTTGTGTCAGGCGGTTTTTCCTCCTGAATTAAAAATGAAAAATCCCTTGATGCCCTTATCCCACTGTTTAGCAATTAGCCTCTCGGCAGTGACAAGTCAGGAGAACAAAGACGATCAGCAGGCCATTTAAACGCTTATTTTAATTTGAAATACTTCAGTAGATAGGCCTCATAGTCTGACCTCAAAAGCCCTTGATAACTATATATTCATATGTTGTTTTGTCAAACTGGAAAGCAGGAGAAGTTTTCCATCACAAAAGCTACAGTAAAGCGTCCCTTTCGTCACGGTTTTGCTGTCATCGCTCAGATGTAAAGAGCATTTATCTGGATTTGACATGAAAGACTACATTGCTTATGATGACAAGTTTGATATTCAATGTGGTACATCATCCTGTGTTTGCTAAAAGTAGCAGCTTGAACCTTGAGTGCATTTTCTTTTTTTCAGGTAGAACTATCTACCATCCAAATACAGAAGAACTCCCATGACGGCCATTCTAGGGCAATTGTACAAATCCAGGACTGTGCTGGTGTCAGCTGGAAAATGAGCCAGTTTGTCTCAGTTCCCAGTAGGTTGAGTCCTTCAACGTAGGTACATGGTTTTCAAGGGACAGTGGTGTTCTTACAAGCCTGGGAGAGATGTAAGGTCAATATTTCTTCTGTCACTTCCACATGAGAGGGTTGTAATGAAGGAACACAGAGATCATCATCAACCCACTGAATGCCTGCTGAAACGAAGCTAATAAACTGCACGTCTTATCTTAATGGCTTCACAGTGAAGGTTGATGTTGATGAGAGAGGGAGAGTGAGGGAGAGGGAGGATGTCAGGGCAGAATTACTGTCTCTCACATGATTGTAAAGTAAAGCTAGGTCACGTTCTTAACCCTTCTCTGAAAAATAAGGGTGAGGATTGATTTTGTTCCTCGTGTGCGTGTGTGTGTGGGTGTGTGTGTACCATGTGCGTATATTTCCCCCCCATTTTAGTGTCCTCAGCAGCCCTAACCATCGCTGATTTGTAGTGTGATTTAGAGGATTAGGGAGCGAAAATGCCCGCTAAGATGTATTGACCGGCGGAAGAATGTGCGTGTGTGTGTGTGTGTGTGTGTGTGTGTGTGCGCATGGCTGTGCACAGCGAAGCGAGACGAATAACGTTTGGGGGAACAAGAAGAGAGATGTTCTTATCTATTCATTTAGAGAACAGGAGTGTTTATCACATTGACAGTTCCAGGCAGTCAGTTTATGTGGAAGGATTAAAAAAAAAACAAAACATGTTTTTCTTTATCAATCAGCACACTGCCTCTGTGTGCGGTTTAAAAAAAAAAAAAAGTCTTTGGCACACTTAATATTTTGAGGCATGCGCTTTTTAGCATTTAAATGCTAAAAGAAATTGAGCTATTTTCTTGCTTCTGTCAGATGTATTTTGAACAGATTACCTTTTCTATTTTGTGACTCTGTTCTTTTGTACAATGCTGAAACTCCCTCCCAGTTAAATTATAATTTGTGTGTGTGTGTGTGCTTTTCACACAGGCAACAGCATGTAAAGAAGTTATGGCAGCTTTAGTACTTGTGTTGTGTTGTAATTGGAAAATCACCTGACTATGCTGACTAGGATTGCACATGACATAGTTGTAGCCTGCTGATCTAGAGTGACCCCTTCCTCAACCTCCACCCCCCAGAGGTTCGACTTAAAGGCATAGTACTAATTATCTTCTATGAAATTTTAAATACTACTGAAATAAAAAAATAAATAAAATAAACTTAACTAGTCTTTCTGGTCTACCTTTTTTTTTTTTTTTTTTTTTAGCTTTTTATGTAATTTTATTGTCATAGTCAGCTTTCAAGGCCAAGTGGCCCAGTTAATCTCTGAACATCACATGTTCATGAATTTAAATCCCAGGTCCTTCTTCACATAATGTTCACTCATAATTTGAAAAATGTGATTAGCTAGGTACGTGAACGGGCAGACGCTTAGCCTTTTGAGTCCTGTCTCATGAGCGCAGCCTTTATGATCCCTCTCAGACGTCATTGCAGCCTGACTGAGCTCGACAACACACTGGTGAGAAAATTCAGCGCTTAACTTCTGGGCACTCGTTGACCTCTGTAGGGCAGAGGCCAGTCTACCAGAAAAATAGTGCAGACCATTCAATTTGTGATCATCAGAGCCATGTGCCAGAGATTTGATGCCAAAATGTTGAAAGTTAACAAGTAGAAAAACGTATGAAATACTGCAACAACCACTATGACACTATGAGACATGATAAGTGATATGAGGGAACAAGAAGTTTAATTGTCGCTGCAAAGTGGAGCACTTGTGTTGATGACAGACTACAGAGGGATTCTTGTTACATGTGGTTTAGTTATTAGTTCCTGCCTGTCTCTCATTAAAAGAACAATGCAGCCCACAGAAACAGAATATTGTGTACACAAAGATAGGGAATATTCATCTTACTATTTTAACTTTAAACCTGGAAGAATGAAAAAAACTTACTATAATATTAAGGATTAGAACTAGGATTTGACAAGACGCGGAACACAACTTGGATGTTGATTTCAGTTCTGCAGTTTCAGCTCCAGTTTCATGGAGTAAACTTTTTTTGGGCCGTTTCAGTAAAATACTGATTTACTTTCAATCTATGTAAGTATTGTTGGCATGACCATGAGCTCACCTTTCCCAACCACTGGTAGAAACGGTGAGCTAGGTATCAAGTTTGTTGTAAGGTAGACACTTCCATATTTTTTTCCATTTTTTTCCCCCCTGTTATATGGTTTTGCTTGCTTGGTAAACAGGGGTGTGCCGTGTGCAGTCGACTCGTGTCGTGTTATAGAAGATTTCTGGGTATCAAAGTCCTCAAATTTCTAACACATGCTATTTGGGGCCACAGACATGCAAAAACTGCATAATACAGCTTTAAGGTGCTTACTGTGTGTGCTTCAGTTTCATCGAGTTTCCATAACAACAGTGTAATGTTTCTTGACAGCCATCTTAAGTGTACCAGCTAGTGGAAAGGGGGGGGAAAAACACTTGAGAAGGTTGATTTGTGTGTACAAGTCCCATTCTGTTCATTTGAAGTCTGTGGTGCAAACAATCTAAGTGTGCATCTCATAAAGACTATCTTTCCCCCTCTTTCATCACGGTTCACCCTCCTTTCACTTTTCAGGTTTTACAGCCCTGGAAAGGCAAACAGGGGGCAGATGTGCCGTCTCTTTAAATAGACCTAAAGAGGTCTTAACAAGCAGCCTGCTCAGCTCTAGTTAAAGTACGACTGTCCCTCCCTCGCAGCCCCTCAAAAATTCCAGAAATCGCATACAATTACTAAAATTTATTTATTTTATTTTCCCTTTTTATATGAGGTTATTTCCGTTGCACCTGTTGTTCGTCTGCTGCTGCTGCCATTGTCAAGGAAACGTTTTTTCACAAGAGGGGAGTGGTGCAGGATCTGAAACATATTTAGCTCAGATACACAAACCAACATGTATGTAATACTTGTACTGTTTGGTCGCATGAAAATCTTTATTTATTATGCACCCTAGCATGAATTCAACATGCAGCATGAAAGAGGGGGAAAGGGGAGCTCAAAATTCAGATAAAACTAGTGCTGAAGCAGTATAAAGGTTCACATCCCCTTTCTTGATGATTTAAACTCTTTTGCCGTAGCTCCTACAGGCAGCGTGGAGTCACCGACATGATTCATCCCATATTGATCACTCTGTGCTTATTTTTTGCTCTCTTGTTCTCGCTTGTTGCTTTCTGACCTAAAATGTACTGTTTGTTTGGTGCTAACATACTGCTGATCACTTCCCACGCACGTTTCTTTTTTTGGATTGCATTCTTGCGAGTTTTTTGTGTGCGTATGAATCACTTTCATCCCACATCCTTCTCTCCTTAGGACGACCCTTTTCAAAGCCTAGTGCTACAATCCAAGAATTTACTGGAGAGAGTTGATTTCTTTTCTGATGTGCATACTACCTTTCTGGGAAGTGTTAGGCTACACTACAATACTGTAATATACACAAATTGTAATATACACGTTTACAGTATCCATTTACAGAAACACACACACAGAATCATGTAGAAAAGAAAAGGTAGAAAGATTTTTTTCTATCTTGACCTCTGAATTGCATAGGCCTCCCTCTGTGCATGTTTACGTAGGCATACACAGTATATGCACATGCTTTACATTCAAGAAAGAAGGCCTTCGTTCAGTAAAGATACGGATGTTGGAGAAGAAAAGACTTGAAAAATCCTTTTCAGGTCCTCTTTTTCTGCCGCAGTGTCGCACTGAAGGTTTTGACTCTCTATTTGGAATTCAAAACGGCTCATTTACAAGCAAGACACAGCAAACTTCATGTGGGATAACTGACAGACAGAAAGGCGGCAGCATTGGATGAATACCGAAGGGCAGAACAACTAGAGATATTGATGCATATTAGGTCGGTGTTGTGCCTCCTCTGTCGACACTGAAGGTCAATTTAAAACATCATTATCGTATCATAAATTAACTGTGATTAATATAATTATCCTTACAATAGTTCCTGTGATAAGGAACAGTCAATATAATCATGTCTAAAAATCAGAGACTATATCCAATAAACTTGTCTCTTCGGCCTGGTCACAGCTGCAATTGCTAAAGCACTATTGCTGCATATGTTGAGGATGTTTAAGTGATGGTGTGTACCTTTTTGAAAGAAGACACAGCACATTCTTGAAGTTGAATTCATGAGCAATAAAACTGCTCGAATAAGTTACACTCAGGGGTCTTGCTGCTACAGTCTTACTGGTCTGGTGTGGTCTGGCTAATGTTAACGAACTTTAGATATTGACTTTTCTTTACCTGTTTAACATTTACCATTATCCTAATGCTAGTTGTCTTCTTGTGGTCACAGTGGCCAGAGTCTCATAGTACCAGAAACTAGCAAGTGATCTTATTAAGCTTGCACGCTCATTTTTTATTTTTATTTCATTTTTAATTTTTATTCTAACACAGAATAAACGTAATAAGCAAAAAGGATACTTTCTGTATATGTCGGGACATTCTATAGATTAACAAAGTCAAAACATCTGTTTTTATTTGGGTTTGAGAGCTCAGATTTTTGTGTTCACAAAAGTTGTGAAGTGGATCCCAAATGATCAAATCCACCGATCATAAAAACGTCCTATAGATGTATTCCAATTAGTGTGAAATCTAGCTGTCCAAATTATAATTGGGCCCTCGTAAAGTAGTAAAAGAAGTTGATGATACACGCCCTGACTTGAACTTCCTGGTGTTCTGTAAAATTTCCCGGAAAGGAAGTTGGAAGTAATTTCCAAGGCTATTCCCTCGCTCTGTTATCTCATCTCATTGTAAGAAACTTGTTTTAGCTATACTTGTACAAGAGGGACAGCTGCATTTTCCTGTTTTTTTCTGTTTGTTCTTTCCATGAAATAATTTACCTTGTGATGGCCTCTTTTGTTTATGGAAAACGTAGTGATGTTTTGAAGTTAATGTGGTTGTACTGACGTTAAAATAATGTATGCACAGTAGTGCCTCTATCCAAAAATGGAAAGAAAGATCCAGACGGTTGTAAAAGCGAGCCAAGCCAACATTTAACCTTTCTCCTAGGCAGGAATGTTTCGCTGGGTAATTAATAAGATGTGGTTCTGTCTTGTCTCTGTCCAACTCCAAACATTTTCTCCTTCCAACTTCCTTCCCCTCTGCACCCCTTAGTGATGTCATCGCCCACAGCTACACATACACACACCCTGATCCACACACACTCACACGCGGGCCAAGAATCAACAGTGCAGATATTTTGGAAAAAGCCTAGTGATTTCCTTGAAATAAAAGAGAGGCATTGCTGCTGGGCTGATTTGGACTTAATAGGGCTTTGACGTCAGTGGGAGGCAAAACTGGACTGTGGTGCATATTTCTGAAAGCTTCACTCAAGAGGCCTTTAATAGAAGACCTTGTTTATTCCCTCGTTTCGCTGTCACTGTGAAGTTGATCACACGAGGCACTCCATCTGGGACTCATAGGTTTGCGCTTGACAAATATTGTTATCAGTGCATTATGCAGTGAACCCAAAGTGTAAAAACATTAAGTAATTGAACACTAACTGTAAGAGTTAAAGGCATCACAGTCAAGTATTTCGCTATTAGATTTATCTGATGGATTTTAATGATAGTGTAATAGAACAGCAGTAGTGTTTTATCTCCTTAAAACAATCCAAACTACTTTAATCATTTGTTTTGTGTCACTTGATCATTTTATTTATACAATTATTATGATGTTTAATATATAATGACTTTCATGCCTACATAAGATTGTAGTCAGCTAGATGGATTAACATTGAGGACACTGAGGATGTCTTTGTGCATCAGTGTAATATATATGTTTCTGGAACTGACCATAGTCTTGTGGGTGTGTGTGTGTGTGTGTGTGTGTGCGCGCATGTGTGTGTGTGAAAAGCACATTTGCAGCATGTTTGCAAATGGATGACGCAAACAGTTGGTCAGGGAAGTGGGAACCGATCCAGAGGGCTGAACCGTATGCTGAGGCTGAACTTCAAGTTCCCTTCTCTGTTTGTTTACCCCTCCCCATCACCCCCAGCCACCCACCCACCCTCTTCTTCCTCCACTGGGTGGCTTCACTGCTCCGAGTGAAGACATGTGGTGAAGGAAAGCCAGAGGGGCGGGAGGAGGGGAAGAAGACGGAGGGAGGAATTTAGGAGGAGTTAGAAAGATGGGGGAGAATATAGAGAGACGGCAGAAATGAGTTACAGCCTTTCTGACAACGTTGACAGCTGGGAGGAAGTAATTTGTAGAAAGCAGAGGTGGTGCCAAAAAGAAACTTGGCCTCAAATACAGCATATAGCAGTACATGTGGAGAATGTTTCTGCTCTAGGGTGGTGGTGTGTACAGAAAGACAAAATAATCAGTCAATCATATTTTTTGTGAGGAAGCACCAACTTCTCCTTATACATCTCTGTTTTCAGTTTAGTTTTAGTCTATATGTTTCAGCATATGCGAAGCAAACCCTACACTTGAGGCAGTCTTGTGTTTGTGTGTTGTGGGGTTTTGAGACAGTGGAAGTAATCCTGAGACGTTCCGAACAGTAACATTAAGCAAAAGCCATGCTGAGGTTTGGATTTGGGTCTGCTAAAAGACTCTAAGATGGTTTATTCACCACATAAGTAGCTTCTGCCCATTACACAAAAAACAAATGACGATGGGAGAAATAAGATGCATGCTTTCAGCAATAATTGTTTATGTATGGTTTGTTTGTGGTTATCAGGCAGCAGCCATGCAGCTTAAAACTGAAACAGTAGCTATGAGGCTTTGATGCTTTGTTTAAATTTATGATGAGATTTATGAAGCCACAGATTGGTCCAGTGTAATGGAAAATGGGCACACATGGGTGTGGGCTCATACATGTGGCTGCTTTTAGTGATGTAAAGCCTTTGCCTGTGTGTGTGTGTGAGTGCTTTATTTATTTGCTCCTGTCATGGAGACTTTTTGTTTTGTTTTTTTCACAGTTGATGAAATCAACTCTCTCCAGAGTCATAAAATTGGGCTGTGATTGTAGACGTCACTTGAGATTATCAAGATTTTATTTCTGAATTTGGGCTTGAAGCAAAGCAGTCATGTTCAAAACCTCAATTATTCTTGCATATCTTGCAATACATTATTTTCCTTAAAACCACTAAATATCTCAATGTCACAGTTATGTATACACCATGGCGTCTTGGTGTCTGTTAGGTTGTTTACTGGCCAGAAAAGTTGAGGCCAAATGAGGGAAATTGCACTCTGTGTTTGTGGTAAGAATTCCTTCCTTTCACATCACCGACTTCTTGTTTTTGCCCACATGGAGACAGCATGCTATGCCCATATTTTGCTGGGTGTTTGTATATATACAGTAGTTTGTGTGTGAGGGGCCAGTTCATATTTGGTTTAAAACTGTGAGCTTGTGCGGAAGTGTTTTGAAAAGTGTTACACAAAATTAACTCATGCAAAGAGTGAATGTCTATATTCCACGGGTTCAGTCTCTTCCATTTCCTTTTTGATATTGTTTTGACTACTCACCTGTCTGTTTGTCATGATTTGCCTCCTTTCTGCTGTGTATGTTTGGCCTTGGTTCACCGCCTCCTGTTAGCGACAATGTTGTGGAAACACGGTTAGTTTTCCCTTTGCCACAGAAACACAGACAGAAGGTCAAGGACATTCAGACAGAAGCCTTTTTAGTCGATCAGCGTACTGTACCAGCTGCTGTCTGTTTGACATTTTGACTGCCAAGTTTTGTTTTTTTTTGACCTTCTTTATGCTTGTTGATCAAACAGAGGTGGCTGAACATCCCAAAATACTGGCTGATGCAGGTATACTCCTGGAGTTTATACTAGTTACTGTGAATGTTTACTGGAAACATTTGTCCTTGATTTTGAGTGGAAAAAACACAACATTTGGTCACCTGTGTTGGAGCCGCACAGATAGGGAGCCAGTGTAACATCTGGGCTAGCTGCTCCACTATATTGTCATTTGAACTCGTCATAAAAAGAGCTTCATATCTCAGAGGAAATACTTTTCAAACATCTCAAAGCTTTTTTTTTATTTTTTTTATTTCACCTGGGATTAGCAAAGCCAAAGTTTCCTTTTGTAGAAGTTATCCTGGCTTTGAACAGAGAGCCAGTCATTAAGTAATAAATGTCCCCCAAGTGATTTACAAGGACTGAAATGTCTTGTCTTGGCTGCCTTTCTGGCCACACCACCCTGTGCCTCCGTCTCTCTCTGCTACATTCTCTTTTCCTCTCTTTCCGACACACACACACAGATAAATGGTTCATTGGCACCAACTTACACTCTTAAAAAAAGAAACAGCCATCTGTAAACATGTAATGCAGCTCTGTTTAGCTGCATAAGTCTATTGCAATCCATTTTAATCCATTTATTCTAGTAGCTGTCTGCTCTGCGGTGCCCCTTTTCTTTCTTTCTTTCTTTCTTTCTTTCTTTCTTTCTTTCTTTCTTTCTCTCTCTCTCTCTCTCTCTCTGTCTTTCAGCATATACTGTATTATTTGGAGTTGTATCCAATATGTACTGTATTTGCTGTTAGGTTAACTTTCTCTAGGTTTGCCATTATTACATACATCCAGTTATTTAGAGGTTTGTAGGCTTTGCTGTTTATCATCAATAATGAGATTTCTTTCATGAACACCACATGACTCTCCTGTGTTTGCAGAATGTCAGAGTCACATGGCTTTAATGCAGTTTCAGTGGAGAAAACACTGGTCAGCAAGGAAGCTGACTGGTGATTTTTATTTATTTATTTTTTCTTACTCAGCAGTTTGTCAGAAGGGCTCTGTACTCAGCAATGTGTCACTGTGCCTTGACGGAAATGTTTGAGATTCTTGTTGCATCAGTTTTCACTCCAAGACAGCTGAAAGAAATGTGTGCAAAACAACACACACACACACACACACTTGTCTTATTCTCGCTTATAGACAGTCACCTCCCCTCAGGGAGTCACTGCAATGGACACTCAATGAGGAGAGCTCTATTGATCTACCTGCAGGTGGCAAGGTAAAGGAGAGCCCATTACTGCTTTAATAAAACACCTTCTTCTGGGTCAGTCTGCAACACTGGCTCTGCAGACCTCAGCCTGCCCTGTCACACGGCATCGGTGGTACACAGCATTACATGTGACTGATACTGAGACTGTTGTCATGACGCAGAGGCTGACCGATTCAACTCGCTGAATTACACACAGCTGCTGGTACTGCAAATCAACATGTTACTATCTTCCAAGAAGATCTTCCAGTTTAAGTGGGGTTTATTCATTTTTTTTTTTTAATATGTACTTACTTGCTTAAAACTCTCCAAAGACTTGGTTGTCTTTGGGACTAACCCTGTTGTGATGAGAGGCTCACACAAAAGATTTCTGACAATTTTCTACATAATGTCAAAGTGACCCAAGGTTAGAAGGATTACTTTTAATATTTCCTCATCCTTGTCTGCCATTGTCTTGGTGTAAAACACAATAAACACAATAGAGATCAATATCAACATGCTATTATTTTTCAGTGGCTTTTCGAATGTCAGTTTATTGGAAACATGGCTTTTGAGACTTGTACTTCATTACTGCGAACAAAAGCAGACACGCCACTCTGTTCCATTAAACCATTCCATTTCCATTTCTCTCATGCTAATGGATGATTTGGTTTGGTCTGTCAGTGTTGTTTTCAGCTGACTTTTGATACAGTGCTTTAAAATATTAACTCTGAATAACATGTCTTTGACATTTAATGGAAATGAACATTGAAAACCCCTAATTAAAATGTTTAGACTAGAGGATTTGGATAATGGTTAATAGATCCCCATTTTATCCAAATGAGAATCATGTAGTTTAACCCATAGCATAGACAAACATTTACCTATGTGGTCTATAAAGCCACTAACAATGAGCCCAGTCAGAACTCAGAAATCTAGAAAATGGGTGATGTGTTAACGTGGCAAAATTATCTTGTTGCTCAACATTCCTGACATACTGTAACCCTGCTGACTGTCATTAATTTGGTTGCTGAAAAAGTCTTTGTTTGTACACAGCCTGCAGTAGTGTGCATACTTCTGTGTTTTCTTCTAGGATCTGAATTTATTATTAGTTTTTTTTTTAAACCTGCAGTCTGTTATCACATTTCTCTGTGTTCTCATTTTGATGTACAGACATGCTTTTCGGTACCTCTCCTCACCTCTGACCCTCAACATTACCATGGCAATTGGCATCAACCTCCAATTAGCCAGTTCCTGGAAAATCAAGTCCATTCTTTGCTTCCCGGAAAGCTCCGTGGCGCTCCAAAAAGAAAGAAAGAAAGAAAGAGTGGCAGTTGGGAAAAGCTTTGATTCCCATGTTGATACAGTGCCAACTGAGCTCATTTCTATTCTTCCACTGTTCCTGAGTGTTCAGGCCTTTTTATTCCTTACTCTTTGGTTGATTTGTTTGTGCTCTCTAATGTGTTTGTGGCTGTGTCACCCAGGCAGTGGGTCTGAGGGTTTGTATCTGAAGAGGTTTGTAATGCTTCCAGTTAGTTGTCTAAGGAAGTGTAGGCGTTGGAGAAATATATACACTTGTTCCAACAGTTGGGTTGGATCATTCTCTGCTTCTTTCTGTGTGGTCTGCCTCTCTCACTTACTTATGTCGAGAAGAAAAAAAGTGACTTTATTCACATTTTTCATTTTCACGTTGTCAAGCATTTCATTTGAAATGAGGTACAACTCATGCATAAAGAAATCAATATCTGGTAGAGAATATTAATAACAATCCCGTGTTGTAGGAATTAATGTTTAGATTGTGGCCTGTGATCCTGTTCAGACACTTGGATACCCGCTTTACTCTTTCATAAGGGGTTGCTGTACTAATTCATACATCATATATACATCACTTATATTCCACACCACATCAGTAATTGGTGTTAGATATGGATAAAATCCTCTCTCTCACAGCTCTAATTTTATTGAACTTGAACTATGAACTTTTCTCTGGTAAATATAATGAAACCTTGGTTTAAATATTTTAATAAAGCAGTACTGGGATTACACTGTAGGTCTGCCTGGTTCTGTACAAACCCACCACAGGTAAGCGAGGATTAGGGAAGAATTAGTTTTGATTAAAACACCTTCACTTGTTTGACAAAATGAATATCCAAGCATGGCTGTGTGCATCTATACTGAGGCTAGCCTTCTGTGTGGTGTTCTGTGTTACTGTCTGTCTGAACTTTATCTCCATCTGACCCACTGCCTCCCTGAGACCCCACCTGTCCCATATTTTTCAAAGACACTTTTTTCCCCGTTCTGAATGCCGATGACGGCTGACATTTCCTTGTTAAATTCCTTGGTGAACATCTAAGCGTAGCAGCTTGTAGCTAAAGAAAGATGGCCTGTGTTATCATACATGCATGCCTAATTTTAAAACGACCTCCTGCTCTTTACACAGAAAGCAGATTCTGTGTCCATATTCACAAAGATGCATGGGATGGAAGCTTATTTTTGCAGCTGTGAATGCTGGGATCATACAGAGAAACTGGAGTATGATTAGGCTTCCTCACAGATACTCTTACACTTTTTAGAGAGCATCAGTTTGTGCTGTTCAGTCTATTCTGGGTCTTTGTTTGTGATAAAGGTTCTGAATATTGTTGAGAGCTGCAATGAATGATTATTTACATTGATGAATAATATGTTACACACACATACATACATTACACACACATACATACATTACACACACATACATACATACACACATACATACATACATACATACATACATACATACATACATACATACATACATACATACATACATTGTCTGTAACTGCTTATCCTCTATGTTACATATTGCTTTGATTAATAAAGCTCTAATTTAGTCTGTTAAATATCGACAATTTTCAAGGTGTCATCTTCAAACAGCTTGATGAGACAAATAATTGATTTAGCACAGATCTTGTATGAACCTTTTCTCATCCTAGCATCAGTTACATACAATAAAAATACAAACACAACACTTTTTTTGCTCACACTACTTGTAAAAAGTCCTATCTTCAGGACATAGATTACCCACTGCAGACCCAGTCTGTATTACAAGTCTTCACAAGTCTTCTTTACAAAGAGACAACGCTTCTGATCAGTAAGGTCTCTATCTATGCATGTTGCATATATCCAAATAACACTAAAAGTTACTTCAGGGCAATATGTAGCCTTGCAGAGATATATAATCAAAGCAGCATTGGACATGATCTTTTTTGTCCTGATTGCGACCAAATATGGCACTGTGGCGAAGACACAGTTTTTCCTATTCCTCATTTAAATGGGGGCTTGCGTTTTGGTTGTGGTGGTGCGGGACACAGGATTTACCAAAATAAATAAATAAATAAATGCAGTGTGCTACGGGGGAGAAGTGGAGCCAGATTCAACTTTTGGAGAAACGCGACCAGATGTCACGCTGCTCACTGAAACGCTCACTAACCTCATGAACTCTGTGTACTCCTCACCGAAAAAGTGCTCACTGACACAGATTATAACAATTTTATAAAGAGAATTTGAGAGAAATAAACCTTTTGTGTGCACAGAAGAAGTCTTAGATCTTTTACTTCAACTCATGAAAAAGGAAAGACAAAAACAAACGTGTTTAACATCGCATCTGTGAACTTGCATTCAGCAGTGTGAAATTTATGTGCCGTAGATGGAATGAGATATAACAGAAGCATATGATAAGAGCAAGGGCTTTTTACAAGTAAAGTAAGAACACCATTAGTCTTATTAAGCTGTTAGGCAGCATTGCATTCTAGTCTCTCGAGAACACTGAAAATCAATACATTTAATGGGAAATATAAGATATCCATTTATGCATGCCCATATTCTAGTTTAAAATCCATTTACTCATTTATATCCGCTATTCAAACTGCATAACTGCACTTCACCCAGCACATGTGCAGTCATTCTGCAGCCAGGGGATTCACATTTCCACTTTTTTTCTTGGCCAGCAGCTGTTTCGCTGCACCCCGCGCCTATCAGGAGGCTGTCAGGCTTGAGTCCAATTTAAACAGGATTAAATTCACAGTGGCAGGCTCTGTAATTCTAATTATTATCAATCCATCCACAATCGTAATCCACTATGCATCTGCCATGTCCGATCTAGAGAAAATGACCTGCTGGTTTTCAGTGAACCTTCAGGTCATTTGACTATAGCAGTGCATTCAGACTCGCATCTCTGTAGTGCAGACATGTGCTCTGTGTAGGCTGCATTGTTTTGAGATTGAAGCACAAGAATGCTGCAGATTTACCTCTCATAAGTAATTGTTGGTGAGGTGCAGGTAGTTACTACTTCAAATCTGGCATAGCACACGTAGCACTTAAAGATAAAATAATATTGTGTTCAGAGAGTGCTACAGTGTGAACAGTGGTTCATATACAAGTACGTTAATGCAGTGTCAACACAGGTTATAAATGACTGCACCCACTTTTCCTCTGTGAGGAAACTGTAGCTGTCCAAGGTACTGAAGTGTGTTTCCAGCCCAAGTGGTTGACCATGGCATGCTGCACGGACACACACACACACACACACACACACTTGCTTCATTGTACGAATTGCTGACATCTACACTTCACTGAGCCTCCAGCTAACCAACTATGTCATGTGAGCTATGGCATTCCTTTTTTTGTCATCCAGAATTCTTTCTTACAGCAGCCAGAGGTTAATGGTGTGTGTGTGTGTGTGTGTGTGTGTGTGTGTGTGTGTGTGTGTGTGTGTGTGTGTGTGTGTGTGTGTGTGTGTGTGTGTGTGTGTCAGAGAGACTTAAACATTCATTGCCCTGACCCTTATTTTCTATTTGGTGAAAAGCATCTGCAGGGTACATAATGCAGTGGCTCATTGCTATAAGCACTGACGTGTTTGCTGTGCATGATAGAGAGAGTGCAGTGTGCAGTTTTCTTGTGCCTGTGTGTGTGTGTGTGTATGAGCTTGCTTATGCTTACAGTATTTTTAACGAGCAATATCAGCATGTGCCTGTATGAAAACCACACTAAAATGGCTAATGTAGATCATTTCTCAAACAGCTGCTTAAAGGTGTACTTCTACATTTCTCAAATCCATAAAAAGTCCCATATCATACAAATTTAAATAAGAATGAAGTAAATACACTGCAGACTGTTAATCTGTGTGTTTCAGTGATGTATGTGTTTTGTTTTTTTAAGTGATTTGAGAGATGGGAATCACAGCGTTCCCTATGTGCTTTTTCATTGCCTGCAGTGGATTTATAGATGCCAGTGATCTCAGCCTCAGGCTAGAAACTGTTTCAAGGTAGACAATTTATCAAGATGAGTGACAAGTGCTTGGGTGTTTACCTGACCAACTGAGGAAGAGGAGTACAAACCGTATGCTTTACATCCTCCCTCAAGGCAAAACAAGCTGAATATTGTGTCTTTATTTTCAGGTGGAAAGGGGATGTTTTCTGCTCAGGGTTTAAACAGTAAGAAAAGGAAAATTTCCTTAAGATAAAGTGATGCAAATGGATTAAGCAGAACTTTAAAAAGGTACCTTGAAAAGTTCAATCTGCGGATTTAGATTTTAGAGAGATGAAACAGGAATAATGAGATGCAGTGGCGGAAAATAAGCCACTTTATTTATTGAGCAAATGTTTAGCTTTTAAACAGCCGAGTACTTGTACTGAGGCAGAATGCAAGACTTTGCAGCTAATAAAGGATACAGGATTGGGTTTCTTTACCACAGAAAAGCTAATTATATATTTAATTGTTGCTTTCAGCTTCTTTTGTATTCTCTCTCTCCTGTCTGGCAAGTCTTAGACCACAAACTACAGAGCAGTATGATTGTTGGTGCAGCACCCAAGGGGATACTATGAATTCAGCAACATAAACCTGATGACTGAAATATTTTCTGCCCTGTTGTAAGATAGTGAGAATACTATTTGTTCTGCCAGTTTAATGTGCATTGTATATCCTCCAGCATATTTTGGTATTGGCTTCTTCACACTGCAATCTTCCCTCCAGGACAAATCTAATGAATAATTGGCAATAGCACAGTTGTGTGAGAATGAAAAGAAGCTGTCCGGTCTCTATTACATCACAATACACAAAGAGCAAAGATGCAGAAGACATGATGAAGACGTATCATGACACCTCCACATAATGAAACTCACCCAAAGCAGCAAAATTTGAAGCTGAAGATTCCTAAAATTACTGACAATGGTGGGAAACCTTCCAAACTTCCTCTTGCTTCCAGGTTGTAGCTGGTTTAAGCTGGTTGAGGCGACAGGCAAGACTTACGTACATTTAATAAAATAAATGTTAATTTTTGTACTGACAAAATGTCAGCCCGCGTCAGAGTTGTCTGACATGAGCAGGGGCTCAGACTGAAAACGGCCCCATGTTACAAAACCGCAATGGGCCTCTGTTGGGTAGCAATGAGAATACATCTGTGAGTATGAAAGCTTATCAGACACCAAAACTGCACAGTGCTTTATAATGTTTGAGGAGGGATTTTACAATTCCGTTGTGCCATTTTTAAAGTCAACCTAAGTGTGGCCTAACCAAGTGGCAACCAAAGTGAAACGAATGTGGAAGTGCCAAAAACTGTAGTTCCTTGAATGGCCACTTAAGGCTGGCTACAGAAGGAGTCACTTTCCATAATCCCCTAAATTAAAATGCCAAACTTCACAGCAGAAATAAACATGTTTACAGAGGATAATACTTGTAATGATATATAGAGGAAAAACTGCATTTAGATGTCTGAAGCTTGATACTGGACTAGAGTTCTGGTAGAGTGATACTAGTTTCAAATAATATCTAATCATCCAAGCTTGTCCCAGTTGTACCCATGTCATGATGGAAGCAGATGTGTGTGTAAATCAAGATTATTGCTAATAAAAATACAGGCATATGCTACTGCATGGCATCAGATTGAGCAGGAGTGTTAATTTATACCTAAGCATGATGTCCATAGAGGCAAAACCCCATAAGAACATGGATTCATTGACAGCTCACTGAAAATAAATTGCCTGGCTGCTTGGTGTGTTTGTCCATTTGAGTGTGCCTGAGTATGAGTTTGTGTCCCAGAGTCTACAGCTATAACTATAATTAGCTCTTGTGTTTTGGTTGCCTTGGTAGCGCCACAAAGTCCGTGTGACTGTGGCTGCGTGTGTGAATGTGTGAGTGAATTTTCAACAAGTGCGCAGTGGCATTTTTTTCCTTATCAGTCAACTGCATAGCTGCGTAGATGTGGCATCAGGAACATATTTGGACAAAGTTAACACAAGCATAAAAACATGTAAACATGTTGTGCTCTTGGATAAACACACACCCCTCATTTGAACAACAGCAGAAAATCTGAAGAGAGTCCTCTTTTTGCAGCAGCGGCAGCAGCAGTTGTTTCCAAGTGCTAAAGCAGCAACAGAAAAACTGTCAATGTGTTCACATCGGTAATGTTTATAGCAGTTTATTTGAACTCTGGCACATTTGCTTTAGTTTAGTGGGAATAGTGGGTGTCATTTAAACTCAGGTGGCGTTTCATGGCAACACAGTACATAAAAATGTAGGAGAGCCTACTGTAAACACAAGGTGTTTTTGACTTTTACAAGACTGATGTTGGAACAGCCAGCAGTTCCTTAGCACAATAAAAATCAGTTTAAACTGCACTCTGGACTGATGCTTGGCTATGTCTCTCTGTTCCTACCTGGTATGAACACCAAGATGATATAGATGACAGAGTGCAGACAAGACCAGACCATTGTGCTTTGTTTAAGTTGGCAACTGGAATCAGATTTGTTTTGATCTCCCCTTTCGATGCCAAAATCTCTAACCTGGCAACCCAACAGGTTGCCATATTTCTGTCCTACAAAATCTATTGCTTGTGAGTTTGTGCGACATTATTTATAAAACACTGCTTTGAACTAACAAGGCAGTGTGACTGTGAAATTAGCACCAAACCAAACCCTCAGTAAACACAGTTAGTGAGGTGTTTGTTTAAAGCACTTGAATATTTTCAATTGAAGAAAATCTATTTGGAGAAATTGGCAGTTTGACTAAGAACATATTCCTTTTAAAGGTCTCTTTAGATCTCTTGCTCTTGGTCTTACACGTACTTGCAGAGCCTGAGGCAAAATCAGGAGTGCAAGGTCAGTGCAAGTGTATCCAAGCATATCTACCATTTGTGTTTATAGAAGTGCAGCACTGTATGCATCAGAGGCTGGGTAAAGGTCAATATAAATTGGAAGGTTGTGAAATTAATAGCTATGATGCCTAAAGCCTGAGTGAAATAATAGTTTATTTAAGCCATTTCAGTAATTTCCCTCCACCCCTATGAGATTTAACTAAAACTGTAATACATATTGTCAGTTTCAAATATCACCACCTCTTGTCTGGGTGCATTTCAATGTCAGGAAGAAATACCAACATGTCAGCTGCCTCTTTCACTAGTCTTTGGACTGATACGAAAATAGAGCCTATAGTCATATTCATCACTCAGCAGCCTCACTGGAGCACTAGATGTTGGCTACTAAGAACGCATCGCAATCAATCTATGTGTCCACACAGCTTCAGTACACCTGGACCTACACCCGGAAAAACACGTTGTGGACAGCAGCTGAATTCATTTAGATTTAGCTGTAACTGCTGCTCGCTGTGTTGCATCATCAGCTGAATGGTACTTGTGTCCACAGAGATTAGCTCCTCCTTTTGAATTCTATTTTTAGATTATTTTTTGTTTCTTTTATTTGGGATAACTGTGAATATGATAATGTTTGATGTTTTCAGTCTGATTTATTCTAGTTTTTATTTATTATATATAGTTTATATAGGATTGATAGTGATTACTTTATAGAGTCATTTTTAATCTATTCTAATCATTGTCTTCACGAAAAGATATTTAACCTCGGCCACACACTTAAATTTCTCCCTCCATTTCTTCTCAGTCCCAGAACTCTGTATTGGCCATCCTTGTGAGGGTTCATAAAAAAATTGTAAATACATAACACTACATTTATATTACATGAATTGCCCAAGCTTAGTATCCATTAAGCTGCTGTTGTCCCAGTAATACACTATTGATTTCTTTCAGCTTGTCAATTTGACAAACCTTTTGTTGTAAACAGGCCTTTTTCACACCAGGGTTCATAAAGTTCACACCCTCAACCAAGTCAATTATGTTTTACTACATATCAATACAGCATTATGTCAGTCCTTTTCCAGTATTCAACCATACAAACAGTTCAAATCTAGGGTTTTACATGGTTTCTAGTTGTTCTTAAGAGCTTCATCAATAATAAACTAAGAAAATAAGAGGTTCAAACCACTTTACTAATAAATCACATGAAAATATTTTTTTCCTTACTCCCACTTTAAAACTAAAATTTAAAATGAAGCTAAATTAATATGCTGAATGCCAAAGGAGCGATTGTGAGCACAGCTGGTGAGAAATTGACCTCAACCGACTGGCCGGTGCTGTCGTTACATTGAGAATCATTAGCACGTGTAGAATTACACCACCGTGGACAGTAACGCTATCTGATCTGTCATTATGCAATAGCCCAGCGTGCCACTCACAAGTATCAGTAATGCACAGGTCATGAGAGGGTGTCACATGATAAAAGACGTCAATGATAAAAGTAAGTGAGACTGAGATGGGGAGTGGGGAGGAAGGGAAATAGCAAGAGGTAAAGAGAGAAGTATACGTATGGACAGTGTTTGTCACTGAATAAGACACAACGGTCAGAGAGAGGTGACCTAAGGGTTAGGAGATGTGGGCAGAAAGCAGTTTTACTGTGACTAATTTTGTGTTCACATCCTATGGAAGATGCACTAATTACACCCTGACAGTAACAGTGGAATAGCTTCTATCCAACAGCATGTACATAAACTAGTTTGCTTGTAAAGTGTTGTTTTTTTTTCCACCTCGGGGACTGAAGGCGGTCAGCCACTGCAGTGGTCTTCAACTAAGTCCTAAAATAACTGTCTCATGCAGGTGTTTGCACAGCTGGTCCAATTACGTGCAGCACAGGGTGTGTCTCACGCTGGTCCTTAGTTGGTGTAGTAGCCCGTTAATCTTCTCTGATTTGGATTTTAGTTAATGGACCTTGGGACGCTGATGAGACCTGTGGCACGATTCCAAGATTTGACGTCTTATGAAAAATTAAAGGACGAACTGAAGTGAGCAGAGGTGTCACAGCGTGGCGCACACAGCTGCTGCTAATAAAATTAATGGGTAAGCTGATCAGAACAATGATTAATAATATTACTATTACTATTAATATTAATTAGATTGATAGACGTTGTGTTCTCCCTGCTGTGACATTTTAGCAACGTGTTGAAGGCATGTAAATAACAAAACCAAAATAATTAGTAAGTAAGTAATTGCTAAGGGCAAAAGCAGCACAGATGTAATTAACAACATTAATGATGGCCACATACCATTTAGGTTTAGCAGTGAATGCACCTCACTGGCACGGCTTACGGGGTTGCTACAATGATACAAATCCATCATTAATGTTATCTCTTACACAAAGATGTAACAGATAACATCAATGATGGATTTGCCTGGACTTCCGTGCTGCTACACACATCATGTTTATTCTAATAAGTTAGTGGATTAAAGCTGTTGATAGTTTTCAAACAAGTAATCTCATCAGGTTCAGCCTGTAATGACTAGATTTGAAGGTAAGGGAGTAAAATTTGAGTCCCAGGGTTGAATCCGTTTTAAAAAGAAGACTGATGCATGGAAAGATGTGGGGTGGGTGGTTGGTAGTTGTGTAAGACCACAAGGACATGAAGACACACGGAGAGCAGATGAGGACAACGGGGAAGGAAGGGAGAGGAGGAGGCAGGGACATTGACTGTCCCTTATGTCCCTTATGATGAAGTCAAACTTCATCCAGCAAAGCTAAAAATAGTACAGTAGTGTCCCTGCTGCTGCTGCCACACACACACACACACACGCGCGCGCACACACGCACACACACACACACACACCCATATATATCCCCCAATGGGGATTCCCATCAAAGCTACCTTCACCCATTCTGACCTTTACATTTAAGTTATGTTCACTCACTCTCTCACTTCGCCATTCACAAGCCTGTGTACTATAAACCTTCACCTGCTTTCCTGCACTGAGCCATTAGTTTCATAAACACTTTACTAACACCCACACACACGCTTGCCTGCACACACACACACACACACACACACACACACACACACACACACACATACACACACACACACACAAACACTTTTATTCATCTCCCTTTCATACACTTTCAGTACAGGTCCCTCACAACCTGTCTCTATATAATAGTATGATTTAGTCTGTGATGTGCAGTGCAGCTGCTCTTTGTACATTTAGTTGAATGACTTTCACATGAATTATTTCCTCACCATGCATTATACTCCAATGGCAGCAGAGCTGTTAAGTGAAGAAAAAGCTCGGCAGCAAAGTGATCTGCAGCCAAGGGAGCAACAGACAAAAAAGGGGTTCCTTGACATTTTAAAGTTTTTTTTTTTTGGCTATTAATCTTAAACTCAACGCTTAGCTTTAGCAAAAGAAAAAGACAAAACAAATCACAGTGTAAAATGATATGAGATTTAATCAGAATTAAGCACCTATTTTTAAAGTTCATAATAACGTATTTTACAGTATTTAGACCTTATGAGTGGCAGCATCTGTAATCGGACTTTTTGAAACTAAACTTCCTCATGCCTGTGTGTGTACACGTGTGTACACGTGTGTACACCTACATGTGCATTTGTGTGTCCTGTCTCTGTGTAGTCTGTAAATCAAGCCCCAGTGTGTATACGTTTAGCGACCTTGAAGCTCATAACTGGCCTTACATGCAATGCACACTGGGTAAGCATTTGAACTGCTCTGACTGCTATTTATCACAGTGTCACATTCAACTATCAAACATGACTTTGGAGGGGAGTCGTGACTTTATTTCACACACACACACACACACACACACATCCATGCACACACATACTGCTGCCACTCCTGCTAGTGTCAGGTACTCTTAATATGCCCTCTACTTAAAAGGAATAGTTATATATTTTGGGAAACGTGCTTATTTGCATTCCCGTAGGAGTGATGAGAAGATTGATACAATTTTCAAAAGTCTTGTGATCACAGTGATCAGCCAGAGAGTCACTGTGCCCAGCAAAGTAACAGTCCCATAAAACCATGGATTAAACTAATGAGATATGACATAATTAGCGTACTTTAGAGGCATTGGTAGACAGAGCTTGGCTAGCTGTTTTACCCCAGTGTTCCAGTGCTAAGCAAAACTAACTGGCAATTGGTGGATGATAAATAATTGTTTCACTATTAGTATTCATATACAAATTTAACACACATGGATTGCATGTCTTGGGCTCCTCTTTTGTAACACATACCCAGGTGGTCTAGATAAAAAAAATATGACACCACACAGCTTTTTGCTGTTCACACTAATTAGAAACCATCAGATTTTTGTCACTTGAGAGCGAGTACTAAAAATGGAGAGTGTGATACGCTCTGTTTTTTTAAAAATAGACATCATTATTAGTTAAAACTCAAAGCTTGAAACTTGAAGAGCTAGACAGTGGCACCAGATGCAGACATACTTGCAAGCATTTGTGCAACTGCGGTGCATCGCCTCCGGTCTCTGTCCCCGAGCTGTCACTGTGGTGCATTGTCTCTGTTACCTGACTGCTGTGGTCACTTTGCACTGACAATGCTTGAGTGTGTGGGAAGAGAGGAAGTGCTTTCAGTGACCACACATATGCGTTCACACTGCAGATTTCCCTCTCGTGTTCGACATTGCTGCTACCCCCAGAGCTGCATGAAAAAACAAAACAAAAAAACAATTAGAGTTCAAACTCAATTCTGAAAAATATAAAATAAAATATCCTAAAATGATGACACGTTCTCCTTCATGTCATGATCACAACTCCAAGAAATCTGACCATCTGTGCTCACAGTGACAGCGGGAAGAAAAGAATCACAGCGTTTGACATAAAAAATGTGTTAAAAAATGAAAGACAGATTGAAAGTCATGGAGACCCAACGAATGGCATGGAGGTGAAAGGAAAATGGAACATAATGGAGGAGCGACTGAAGTGACAGACAGAAGACAGATGACACGATTACAGTTAGTAGAGAGAATGAGACTTTCAGATGTAGACAGATAGAAGTGACCAGAGTGTGGTGAGTGGTGTTTGGCATATAAAAGCCTGATTATTCGGACATTACTGAGGGCACTCTGATCAGTCGCCTACCCTCCCCCTCGTCCTCTTCACTGGGCTTTATGGCTCTCTAATGGGATTTGGTGTCCACTCACCGCCAGTGTTACTATCTCCCTGTAAATCACAGCTTTTGGATTTCTGTTGGTCGAATGGCAATTCTTTTGTTTATGCACGTACATGCACAACAGACACTTTTCACTTTTCTTCAGACATCTATTAGGCTGGAATATACTGTAGCTGTTGTAGGTGAAAAAGCTTATGTACTTTTTTCTCACCATATGTTTAACCTTAAAGCTCTTTGAAAAATTAGCCAGTATCATGAGTCTTATCATCAATCTAATGGGCAGATTTTCATCTTTATCATAGTAATGACACAATCTCTAATCTCTAGTAGTACTGTTGCTGGTGGAAATCTGTATAAGTACCATTTACAAACCTACCTCTATTTATTACTGGACTGACTTTTCTCTTAACATTTGTTTTAAAGTCAGGCCAATAAATCAGCTTGTATCAGAATTTATGTATATGTCAGCTAATAAGATGGCAAAGACATATTTGAGATGGACGCCATTGCATCATTTGTCCCCCAAAGAGGATGGAAAATGTAAAGTCAGTCATATCTTGGTCACAAGTCTTTTAAATATGTTTTTAAATGTTTAAAATACCAGTATCTGTGTGAAAGATTGAGTCAGGCTCTTAGGTTTTTCATCAAGTGACCTCACTCGTGCATCCTTTTAATTTTTACTGTCACACAAGCCAAACGAAAAGATTGGACGAAGGGATAAAAAATGTGTAGTGAGTGGAGCAGGGAATTTTGTGTTCAGTGTGTGTGTGAGTGTGTGTACGTGTTGTTGATTGACGGGTATAGTCTGAGCTGGTGGCTCACTGTGTTCAAGGCTAAATTATGAGTCATTTACTGCATAAGTGGTTGGACAAGAGAGGGTTGTAGAACATACAGTAAATGCCTGAGACAGTCTCTGTCCCATTTACAAAAAGGGCAGCATCGAGGGACAGATCTGTAGTGAATGTATTCTGTGTCCTTGGTGTGTGTGTGTGTGTGTGTGTGTGTGTGTGTGTGTGTGTGTGTGTGTGTGTGTGTGTGTGTGTGTGTGTGTGTGTGTGTGTGTGTGTGTGTGTGTGTGTGTGCACTATATGTACTTTCTCTTGCAGGCTTGCACACTGGTTTCTATGTGTGTGCCACCAAAATGAGCATGACTGCACGTTCACCCTGGTTTGTGCGTTAGTGTATTGTGCTCCCGTGTGCGTGGAGGATGGTTTTCCCTCTGTAGAACAGGGCTAATGGTTTGTTTACATCCTCTCGAGTTTCGTGGGGGATTTACAGTCCCCGTGTTGGTCAGTGAGGACAAGGAGGGAGGCTCTACAGGATCCATCCTCTTCCTCTGCATCCTCTTCCTCCTTTTTGGTTCAGTTCTCTCCTGTTACATCCCCCCTTATGCTTTATTCAGTCTCTCCTGCGCTCTTTGCCACTACTTGTCTTGCCTCTCCGTCATTTGCTGTCTGTCCTGTTTTTCACTGTCCCATTCTCTGCCTACGAAGTACTTAGTTTCCCACCTTTTTTCTTCTCTCCACATTCATTTAACACTCCTTCTTTCTTGCTGTCTTTCAAATTCAGTTTCACTCCATCACCCCCTGTCATTTGTCTTGGTCTAGGCCTTGTCTCTCACTTATTCTCCCTTCCATTATCTCCCTCTCTCCTTCTCTGTTTTGGCTGGGTTCTGCTTTCCTCTTCATATTACCTCCTGTCTCCCGCTGTCCTCACATCCGTTTTTCTTTTTAATGTGCTCAGGGCTCTGCTCCCCCTCTGCTTTTTGTTTTTTTTTTTTTACTTTTTTTTTTTTTGCTTCACATCTCACTACGATATTAAAACTCAAGCCCTGTCACAAATTGGTTATACTGGAGCCCTGCTTAAAAGGTTTTTAAGTCTATTCCCCATATTCACATTCCTCTTGAATCATAATTCAACCGCATCGGAGTCTAAATCATAACCGGGCATTATCGTCCTTGCCCCCTCAATAAGATTTCAATTAAAAATGCTTTCATGAAATGAGAATGAGAGCTCTCATCATGAGATGTTTTCCAGTAACAAGCTCTGAGTTTGTGCCATCCCACAGTGATGGCTGCACTTCACTCTTGTTGGGAAGATTGTAATATTAGAAAATCTTTTCCTAATAATGTGCTCAGTATCACTGTTCTACAATGTATTACTGTATGACTATGTAGGTTTGTAATATACTGTAATATATGATATATAGCTGTTTGTTTGGCTTGCTGCACGTGTAATCAAAGCCGTGTTTTCCAGACCCCTTGTCAACAGCTACACGTCTACCAGTTTTGACCAGTTCATATAAAGATTTTTTTTGCCCCTTTTAGATATTTTAATGTTTTTTACTGTACTAAAGATATAAAATGATGCAGCAATCCTCCAGAAGCAAAAAATTGAGCGAAAGCTTGAACGTAACATTCTGTTGGTGTTGGTTTTTTTTTTGGTTTTTTTCCAGCCTATCCATCATATTGTAGTGACAAATTTGAGCAGTATATATATATATATATATATATATATATATATATATATATATATATATATATATATATATATATATATATTCATACCAGCTGTTATATCTCTGTACAATGACTCCCTCTGTGCAGGGATCAATAAATCTATCTATCTATCGATCTATCGATCTATCTATCAAAGAAGTCCATGATATTTCATTTCAACAGCTGACAGATTTTTTTCATATCTGATCCATTCTGACCTTCCATCCATTCACATTTGTCTCTTTCAGACAGAGCTTCCTGAAGGTAAAACATGGTCAAACTGGTGCTCAGGGATAAAAACTGTTATGAAGCGAAGTAAAATTTCAAAGGTCACGTAGAAGCAAACGGTGTCAGCAGGATGTCGTTATTCATCATCAGGCTGATCTTTCTAAATTCGAAACCTCAGAACTGTTAAGAAATGTAATTTACCTTCTGACTGCTCTGTGATATCAGTTTCATTTTCAGCAATGAAATCGAAATCCACATGCACTTTGATAGCAGCGGGCTATTAATTAGGCCCTTGACCTGCCACTTATCTCATTCGTGTTTCTCTCAAAGGCCTTCCACATCTGTCTTTTTTTAGAAAACGTGGGCTGGCATGAATTAATTGTTCTGAATGCAGACTGTGATCGGTTAATAAATACAGTCAATTAAATAATCACTCAAACTGTGAAAATGTGCCAGATTATGTGTCACTGAGGTTCTGTTGGAGGGGGGGAAAAAAAACAAAAACGAGGAAGCAGCACTGATAAGTGATTCTTTTAGTGCTGCTGTTGTATGGAGGTGGGTGAGAGAAAAGGTGTTGAGTATTTTGTGTGTGTGTGTGTGTGTGTGTGTGAGAGGGCATACAGTGTATCACTCATAAAGTAACTACACCCCCTTTCATGCACACACACACACCCACGCTGTCGATGTATGTATAGTACATCTGCCCATTTTTGAAAAGACAAAGCCAATGACACAGAGAACATTGAGCATATGTTCTGCCCCCCTTTACCCACCTCACAGACGCATATGCACACACACACACACACACACACACACACACACACACGCACGCAGTCACACAACATGGTGGCATGTTGCTGAGTGCTCTTCACACCACTCTCTTGTGACACACACGGGCTGCAGCAGCTGTGGGCGCCGATCTGCAATTCATAGCACAACTACCATGACCTTCACCTCAATGCCAACAACTAGCTGGGTTTCAGCCCAGCTCCATACGGTCCTGGGGAATTAACTGGACTTCCTCTGTTTTTCAATCCAGACAGGTGTAACATTATCCTGACGAGCCAGCATTTGAATTGGGCGTTGAGGGAAATTTTGATGTGGAAATATCAGCCAAGTAGTCTGGCAAGTTTATAATGCTTCATCTCCTGCAGATGTAGATCTGCCAACCTGCATCCACATGACTGTGTATACCAATTTAGACTAATGACCTGGATGTCATAGCAGTGCACTTACCTGAACATAATCCATGCCCCTGGCCAATCAGAATCAAGAATTTTCCATGACCATGGTACAGTGATGCAATACTCTGAGTCTATTTAATCTTTTTATTTACACAGTGACTGATATTTAGATATTATAGATTATATTATAGATGATCTATTATTTAGATAATATAGCTTTATTATTTTTAAGCATTAGCGATTTTTGAGACTCCTCTCGGTGAAAGCCTTGATGAAGTCCTTTTCTCTTTTGTCATGACCAAAGTCTTAGCCCCAGGAAAGCATCCCTCTAACTGTCTCTGGCATTGGATTTGTACATATAAATGTGTACTGTGCATCATCTGTGTGTGCACACAGGCCTGTCTGCATGTGTGATGACATGATGAATAATAATAGTTCAGGTGATTAATAGTTCTGTCCGAGGGGAGGCGTGCATCCCGGGTGTATGCCTCAGCTGGCCAGCTCTTTATCCCACATTAGCAGGAACTTGAAGCTGACAGGTATCAGGTTGAGTCACAGGTGGGCACCTCGGCACAGTTTGTTTCACTTAAAGGTCAAGGGATCAGCCATCCAGATCAATATACAACAGTTAAAATCAGTTTTGGAAATATGTTTCCTGTTTTAAATGTGATATTTCAGTGGTTGAAATTTTGTTGTTCATGCTTGTATTGACAATGACAAGTAATGGATACTAAATATAGTGTTCTCTTACTCTATCTCTCTATCTTTTTTCTTATATCTATCTCTTTTCTCTCTCTCTCGTATATCTATCCTTTCGTTATAGATGGTGTGTGAATACTTCCTTAATGCTATAATAAGATTTTAGACAGTATTTACCTTGAATCCAATACAAAGACAAAGGCATAACATGTAACATGTCAGAATTTTTAGGAAAGTGGACAATGGTTGAATGGTTTTTATACATGTTTGTACAGACATTCATGGTTCCCAGAGGATGAATCATGCTGACTCTAGTAAGCCCCTGAATTTTAATCTAGCACCACCATGAGGATGACATTCGTGGTTATGAGTGTCTCAACATCATGGATGCATTGCCATGGAATTTGATACATTCATGTCCCCCTGAGAATAAATTCAACTTTTCATCTAGCAGCATCAGCATTATCATTCAAGTACAAGAAAAAAACAAAACAAATGGATGTCTTTATTATATGTTGTGAGCCTGTGCTGAGCATGTAGTTGCTAGTTCCCCGCTGTGCAACAGTCTAAACTAAAAGGTGTCTTATTCAAATTAAACAGATGCTGAGTATTGCAGTGTGAAAGTGCACAGTTGGTGTCCTGTGTATGGGATTAGTCGCCACAATAAAAGCACCAAACACATTTGGAATTGTGCATATACAGAACACATTCACAGATTATCCAAAATAGCAGGTTGGCATCAACAAAACACACACAAGATCAAACCTTGGCCCTAAAACTTGCTTTGATGGGCAAGACGGAGACGGGAAGCACATTAGAAAACACAGTTTAAGTGTCTCCCAGCTTCCTGCAGACATTGTTATCACACTCTCAGTCAAACGTTTTACGCACTTGTGTTCATATAAACAGGTGCAAACACAGACAACCACTCTCTTCTTTCACTGACAAACACAGACTAGTTTCTTTTCCTCATACAAATTTTAAATACCCCCTCACCCCACTCTGTGTACACACAGGAAAGGCAGCAGGGAGGTTTGGAGAAAGGTGAGGCTTCCTGTGGAGGGAGAGGACAGAGATGTACTGCAGATGTTTCTCTATCCTGCACATTTCTTTCTTGTGTATGTGGTGCTCAGTTTGTATAGACAGAGCAACATTGATAACTTGTCTTTGTCTTTTTCTCTCTCATTCACTCAGTCAATCACTATCTATACCATCTTTTTGTTTTCTTGTTCATTTGCCCTCTCTCTTCTCTCTACTCTCTCTAGCCTTCATACACACACACACACACACACACACACACACACACACACACTAATTACACTCCTGTCCACCTATTGACTGTTGGGGCTACAGCTGAAGGATAATCTTATCTGGAAAGTGCAGCGCGGTGCGCGGCACACTGCTGCCCAGTTGATTAAATGTGCACCGAACAGGGGAAGAAGATTGCGTATGTAGCTGTGTGTGTGGCTTGGCCATCATAGGTAATGAAACTGCAAAGTGATGGGCCCATAGCTGTGCCAGCAGTATGCATTTAAGGGTGTGTGTGTGTGTGTTTATAGATGGATGTAAGAAAGGCTGAGAACTAGTGTTATCCTAGATATTTAGTTCTTTATAGAGCAGAGGTGAGATTATATGCATTTCGTCTCTGTCCAATGAAAACAACGGCTCTCCAGATTTAGTGATTTTGAAGGAGTGACAGACCTGTTTTTATTAAGGAGGAAGAAACAACTAATATTTCTTATTTAAAAAAAAGAAGTTGTAAGATAAAGATGGGCGTGTTGTGAATTTTGGTATAAAAAGTGTGTGTTTGTCCAGTGGCCGATATCCTGGCAACTTGTTGGTTCAGAAGTTACTGTAGGTTTCTTTCAGTTTTCAGCCACACTTCATGCAGGATATAAGTGTAAAGCAACAAATGTTTGGTATTTTTGAACAAATTACCATTTAAAGGAGCTAGCAAGGTCACCCAGCCTCTGCGTTTACTCCAGGATCACCTGTTCATCAACCATTGAATAAAACATGCTATTTTCCTTCTTAAGGGATTTTTCTCATGTGCCAGGAAATTGGTAAAAAGAGAACTCATCTATCCAATCATGTGGAATCAGAAATATGATACTCTAACTGTAAACATATGTTTAAATGCCAAAAATCAATTATCATCATCAATATCATCAAGAAATGTTTGTGGATTCCAGCAGTGAAAGAGGCTTTATTCTTATCACGTACTCGCTCATTTCCTGATATCGGTCAACTCACTCTGGTCTAATATTGCACTTCTGTCCACATTCCTACCACCTCCCTCCATTACTCAAGCTACTATCGCCCTACTAATGCAGCAATCCATCAGTATGAAAGGCTGCGTGTTTGTGGGGGTGAGAGGGGAAAGAGCTGATTAGAGTGATAAAGTACCAGGTTTTTCTTTATTATTTGATATTCAAGGTTTCCCCAGAATTTTATTTACCCATTTGTTTTTGTTAATGGGAGCCATGACCTGCCCAAGCATCAAACTGGGCCCCATGACATCCGTTGGAGACAGATCAAACCCAGGTTGGTAAACTGTATGTTATCTTACTGGGCATTGTTGCAATTTATTCATGCCATAAAATTCATGCCATTATTCCTATGGGAACAGCTATGTAGTGGTAGAGTTAATTGCTATTAGAGGTACAGTATATGAGCTATAGCTACTTTTGCCCTTGCAGTAATGGATGAATGACGTTTACAGTGTTCTATACAGACATGGACTACAATTTCTAATGAGGGACACCACAAGCAAGACACTCTCAGAAGCATCATAATTAACAACAATCTACAAAGAACATAGTAGGCTAACAAAATGCCTCCTTTTCAATGAATGAATGATGTTCAAGTACCGATGATGGCACCAACTCCTCATGAGATTTCTGCTCTGAAATAGCAACCAGTATTAAATTAGACAGACAGGTATATAACATCACTAATACAGAAAAATGGAAGAATATCTGCAACCCAGAATGGATTTGAATAGCAAATAAACAAACAAGTTTGTACTGGCCTTGTTCCTTGAGAGTAATACAAAGGAGGGGGTGGTTTGACCGCGACGGGCTGGTTTGTTAATGGTCCAACACTTGTTTCTACGTGGGCTGCATACCAGTAGGTGTGCTGTCGTCTAGAAAGAAAAGAAAATCTCAGGTGATGTTTTTAAGATGGCTATTAATAAATACCACGGGCTGTGTGATCATAATAGCAGTATGTACATACATGCTTCCTACACTGACTCATTCAGCAGGTAACTAAGGAAAGCACACTGAGCTCATTTATACAAGCTGTGAGCCGAGGATTATTTTTACGCTTCGGTTGTCATCTCCATAGCTATTTCATTCTTTCAGACAGAAATTGGGCAATTAAAATCGCTTGAGCTCTGGGGCAAGAACAGTTTCTTTATGCCCTCCAAATTTGCTCTCATAAGTTGACTGAGTTTCAGTACTGGCTAAGCACAAAATGGTCTCTCTATTGGGCTGCCATGGTGCTCCTGGAGGGCATTAATGTGGCCCTCTACAAGTGGTACAGTGATTAGCTGAGCTAATAGTGTTGCTATTACCTCACATTGACATTCAGATAGAGAGGTGTGCTGACCTGGCTGCTGAGGAGCAGTGCTGGTTGACTGTAGGTTAATTATGTCCTCACTGATACTTTTGTCGTGTACAAGACTCTTTGGCTGATGTGGAGCACTTCTTTTTGCAGAAGATCATTTTTGTCCTGCTTTATCTGCCAAGGTTATGTCTCCAAAATAATACAAGACTACTAAAAAGGGGAATATTATAACATTCTTTTAGCTATTGAGCAAAATGTAGCTATTTCCTTGAGGCATTACTTCTTCACTCTGTTGCGAACCGTCCATTTCTGCACTAATTAGTCTCTTCACGTCTTACTTATCCCATGACGAATCACACTGATGATGAATCTCATTCGTAAATGCAAATTTCATTCCCACCCGTAACACATTAATTGCACTCAATCAAATTATCCACTTAGCTGTGTTTGTGAAAGCAAAGTGTGTTTTCAACTTGCAAAACGTCTGACTTAATTTAATAATGATTTTCACATTAATAGCTTTTCACAGTAAAACGTGTCAGACACTAATATTCAGTCAAAGGTCAGGTACATAGGCTGGATAGATTGATTATTAGAACTATGGAAGATCAGTGAAACAATCACCTTGCTCAGTGAAAATCTGAACATCTAAATCTGTTAACATCGCAGCTTGTCACTAATAAAATCAGGCTGTTAGTCAGGAGGAAGGGTCAGTTTTGTTTGTAGTGTGTCATTTACATAACAAGGGTCAGCAAATTGGAGAATCTTTATTCATAATGAAAGGTGCTCTTAATCTAAACTTCAAAATATTACATACAGAAGTCAGTCTTCCCCTCGTTTTCTACCTTATAGAAACTCTATTGAAACACTGTCTAACAGAACTCTTGTATTTCACGTAACTCTGCCTTTTGTTTTGTAACAGTTACTGGATAATGGGTATCAAGCTATCAAAACTGAAACTGACATCCCTAATCAGAAACCGTAATTGGTGATGGTGCCATTGATGATGGTAGTTTGGCACCTTATAATATCCAGTGTATTAATGCTTGGCATAATGCTGGTTTTGTGTTGGATGGCATTGCTTTGTACACAAAATATCACATGTGGCATGATGCCACTTCAGTGAAATCGAACTGACACCAACAAAATGTGTCCAATGGTAAGGCCAGTAAACGCGTGTATTTAAGTTGTATAAAAGACAATAGTGAATAACATCACTGTGCCTGTCTCAGCCAGTGAAGCCAAAGTACTCAAGGCCTCCGTATGTTTGACGGGTGATGTTGCCGCACAGAATAACGAGGGAGATCATCTCTCAATGGACAGAAAATTATCCTACTCTTTCCTCTATCCATTCTTGCCTGTCTTGGGTTATTGCTCTCATTCATTTGAGTTCCCTCTCCCCATCCTTTTGTGCACTGAAGCCTGGAAATGTAGTGATATACAGTGATGTGCAGCCTAGTAATCATAACTCCTCCTCCTCTCCCTTCCCACTTTTTCTTTTCTTCCTCTCATCTTCCTCCTATCCTCTCTCCTTTATTTGCTGACTCTTCATTTATTTTACTTTCTTCCACTGTTTTAGCCACTCAATCTTTTGCTCTATCTCTCCCTCTCTCTCTGTCTCTCTCTCTCTCTCCTTAACAACAGTACTGTTGCTTTGCTGATCATACAATGAACTCCTCTCTTTCTTTTCCTTCACCCCCACTTTCTTGATGATGGTGCTGTAGCATTATCGACTGCACAGAAATGCTGAGGGAGTCCAGATAGACCACATATTGATTGATACAGCTTAACGCTACAGTGTTGTTTATTCATATTGTGATTCTCTAGTCTGGTGGTATGTCTGGACGTCTGGCAGCTAGTCTAGACCTTTTTAAATGTTAGCAGTAGTGCACAGGGGTTTTTTTATTAGTGATTGGAGCTATTTGCGTTTGAAGGTTTTGTTGAGATTGCAGTCAATTAATCAGTTTCTCACTGGCTGGGCTTGTGCTATTACACAGAAACACTTCAGGTGGGCAGAAATAAATGAGATGAAAATGAACTGGATTGAAAAATTGAAAAATAATTGAAGTGTGAATAATTTAAATGATGTCAGATGCAACTGATTATTTACTTGTGAGAGTGAGTCCCAGATATGCTGAATGCAAGTGTTTGAAGGTTTGGGAAAATAAAAATCTCCCACTGTTGTTATAGTTTAAAAATGCACTTTGGCAGTATATTTTTGAATAATTGTACCCATTTATTTTAACTGAAAACTCCATTACATTACAGTTTTTCCAATCTAGTCATATTTGCTCTTATGTTTTACAGTAGGTAGTGTATTTGTAATCTGGAGCAACCACTCATACTGTATAATATTGTATTGACATTGATATCCAGATTTTTAGTATGCTATAAATTATTTCTTTTTTATTATTTCTTTGTTTAATGTTTATATCTGCCTTGAATCTGCACGTTTTCTCTTGTAGGACATTCTTGTTAAAGATTATACTTGTTCACAAAGCCTTATATTGCAATTTTGGGGCATCTGTTATGCCAACAATCAAATGTCAGAAAATGTGCACATGAACAGGGTGTATTCATCAGGAGTGTAAGAGAGGTGGTGAATCTTAAAGAGAGCCCAGATGAATATATTTAGTTAAAGAAACGGAAAACTTTTTGTTTGACTCCATATGCAGCTAAAAATATCTAACCTGGCAGCGTAACAGTCAAAAAACTAACAGCAGCTAGTGAGTGTGTGTGCTTTATCTATGTTTGTGCAAAATAAATACACCAAGGGCAAAGTTGCAGCAAACCTATCTTTTACACAATGGTTCCATTCAAAGAAAATGAATGAAATGCATTCATGATCACACACTATTATCATTATCTACTTTTTTAAATGTGGAAATGACAAGTAGTATGTGGGCTGAAGATGCTCCAGCAGTGGTAGGTTGTGATTTCACGCCCATCACAGCGCAGCTGTCTCAATGTGTGGATTTGGGTCTCAACGACCTCGACCAGAACACTGTAATAGGGGGTGATGATGACAACGCACTCTAGTTTATTGGCATTGATTAACGAGCAACAACAAACTAGAGTGCCTTGTCATCAGACAAATCGAATAAAGACGAGGCAAGTACAGGCCTCTTTGTGCTGGCTGCGTCATGTTGCTAAATGATCGATCACGCTGTGAAGATTCCAGACAAGAGACAGAGTGAGTAGTACTTCAGTGTGCTGCAGTGTTCTCTGAAGTGATTGCCTGTTTTGCTTCAATGGGGGAAAATAACAGGGCTATTCAGCCAGTCGGTACAAGCTTTTATTTGTTGTTGTGCAAACCTTCCCTAATATGGAGTGGTTTGTTTTGGCCTATTCACGGCCGAGCACATTCATCATGGTGTCCTCAACCATTTCAAATCATTGCACCGGCCCTCATAAGAGGCCCCGATAATATATGCACGGCCCTGATATTTTTAGAAGTCGATGACCGCTACAGCTCATTGATTATGGAGTAGATGGAAAAGGACATCTCTTGTCTAAATAGACATTAAATTAGGCTGATGTCACACTTTACTGTGTCTGTAGTCCTGTCTTTATTTCTGTCTGTCTGTAACTGTGTCTCATTTTGTGCAACTTGTCCTCCTTTTAATTCCTCCCATAACCCCCCTCAGTTTGTCCTCTGTCTCAGTGTCTCTCAGTTCACACCACTTGCCTCCCTCATTTTGTATGTGTCATGAAAAAGAGGGATGGAGAGCATCTGCATTATTTACAGTAGCTCTTAACCTGGCAGGCTGGCACTCACCGCAGCCCAGAGCTGTTTTTAGAAACTCTGCCTTTGCTTTCGAGACTTCAATGAAAAGGTGAACTTTTATTAATGGACTGAATCAATGGGGGGATGACGCAAAGAAGACCGTGCTATGCCATTTGTTCTTGATGTTACTGTGTACTCTGTAAGGAATGTGTGAGGTAATATAACAACTTCAGCTCATGTATGCTACATTAATAAATAAACACAGATGGGAAGGGGGCTCTTTCCATTTTGAACACTGAATTACATAAGATTTTCTAACAAGTTCAACTGGGTTTGGATTTGTACATGTTTGAAAGCATTCAGAGCTAATCCTCTTGACATTCCTGTTAATTAATTTATTGTGACTGACTGAACTGATCTGACTCAACAAACTCATCCAAGTCTGATCACTGAAACACAAACAGACCTCGTTTTTATTGAATAAATGCACTAATAGTTAAATGCAGCTACCCATGTAGCAGTATTAGATAACACATGAAGATTGGTCATTGGTTTTAACCTGCACTAGTAGCTGTGCTGTGCAGAGCCTTACACTGTGTATGGGTTATTTCAAATTCAAAAAAAATCCTTTAGCTGCACTGTGCCAGAAATGTCCCTTTGCTTGATGAGTTTCATAATCTTGCAACATGACAGCCCAGCACTGCACTTATACCAACTTCTACTCAGGTTTTTTTTTCTTTTTTTTGTAGCTGCCACTTCTGCTCAAGTTGGTTTAGGAAACTGTTGGTGCAAGCACTGGTAAAGCGTATAAAATTGTTCATACTATAATTGTACATTAATAATGGATGACATGATGACTTGTGAAAGGGGTTGCTTGTAGTGATGTATGACACTTGACGGAACTTTTTTAGCATCTTTCAGGTCATTGTTTTGATTTTCTCTTTTAAAAAGCTAAAAAAAACTCTGTACACTTTTGCCAGGCACAAATAAGATAAAGTTGATTAACTGTATGAACACAGTGATGCATTTAAGCAACAGTTTGTGAACAGGTTTGCAGTATGATAACTGCAGGCAAGGGAACAGCTAGCCTGGTGTGTACAATTTGTTGTTTTGGGGCGAGATACTGTTAGCTGCAGTTAACTGTTGCTCACCAATAAATATTACACCATGTAACTTCCTGTAAAACCACAAAATAGTTGACTAATCAATGAATCTACTAATTGTTTTGACTGCAGTTGAAAGCCAAAACAAACTTTCAGAATGTTTTCTTTGGTACTGTGACTCTTTTGCTGTTACTGTGTAATCAGTTTACACCAGCGGACACCTCCAAACATGCTGCATAGTGAAAGAAAGGTCAGCCAAGCAGTCCGTGTCTCAATAACTATTTGTCTCTGATCTTAAACTGCTGTTGTGTCTTGCTTTCTAGTTTCTAGCTGTTCAAACAACCCTCTGAAGGCTTTTTTTTTTTTTTTTTTTTAAAGTGTGTGTCCTTTACTGACACCGCAATCTTACACATACACGATTATCTAGAGATTCGGGGGGCAGATACAGAGGAAGTGAGTCATTGCTTTGCTGCCCTTTCACAGTGAAACTAGTCTACAGACAGGATACAGAGCCAAGGTGCTGCAGCTGGGTTTGTGATCGTTTAATGCATGAGATTGTGTATATAATGAGGTAGAAGTTTGGTGATGTACAGTATAGCTGAGGAATGTGTGTGTAGGACAGTTATATCAGGTTGACAGTGGTATTTATGCAACATTCATTGCTTGTTCATGTTAATATCCAAGAGCACTGCACTGATAAATGCAGTCTACATAATGGTGTATTTGTAGTGTTACATGCACGTACCAGGTCTTTACGACTCTAAGATAGTCCAGGACAAGTATTTTCAAGTACTATCTGACCGTGGTTTGAATGTACACGTGTGCCAAACATTAACTGCTGATTTTAGATAAGATGTTTAGGAGTTGTGTGCTTACGTTAGTCCAGATGAATGTCAGGGGAAACACGGAATACGTCAGAGAGTTTGTAACGTGAATAAAGCATAAAATACCATCAACCTCATCAGAAATGGAGGTTGTTTATCAATGAAGACAACAGCTCCCATGATCCCATGCTACGTCATCAACCTACGTCTTCTGTCATTGTTGCGATGCGAGAAACCCCGAGCAGCAGAGATTACACACTATGCCTTTTAAACCAACAGGAAAAAGAGTGTATGGAATTCAGAAAGGAGGATTTTCATTCCCTGCGCTATACTTAAATTCATCAGAATTAATCAAAAGCTATTCTAATTAATCACCCTCATTCTACAGCATGCTAAAGCCTCTTTACTCTTGTGGGAGTGTCTATTTTTTAGATGATTGCGCTCTCGTCTCTGGGGCAGAACGGGCTGCGGAAAGTACTTTTGAGCATAAAAATGACCGTCACACCTCAACAGAACACAGATACAATTATGATACATTAAGTTTGCATGGTAAATCTTAAAATGTTAAGTATTTTCAACATCATATGCACAATATTAAACTCTGACATAATAATGGGATAGTGTTCATATTAGACCAAATAGGTTGATTTTGCAGAATTGGTTTGTTAATGTAGCTTTTGTTATTCAGCTAAATTAAAATAGGGATATAATAGAAGTTTTACCAAACTTCAGTGTCACTATTTTGGATGTTTATCCTATGAAGCATTGAACGTTGTCATGCAAGTGTTAAAACTGGCTTTCTAGAAAAGCTGCAGATGCCTGAACAGTGCAAATCCCCCCTGTGATATTAGCTGCTTGGTTTTGCATCCTTCCTCTAGGCTTGGTCTAATAACCTGCATGGCTTTACATAATTGTTTCATTTATTTTAGCGCATACCTAGAAAATATATGTATCCATCAGAGAATGGCAGCGAGGCGCTGACACCGTTTTTGAGCCCCCCTGCGAGCTATTTTGGGTGAGCACCTTACATTTTTCCCTGACAGCGTTTCATAGCTCAGCCAACAGCTGTGGCAGGTAAAGGTCAGGGAAAGAGGAAGTGTGGAACCCAGGTGAATACGGTTGATTTAGCTCTCCTTCATCAGCGGTGCCCTACTCTGCTATTCTTCTGAGATTTCTCTACAAACTAAAGCACGAGTGTGGAGGAGAGAGGCACAAAGGGGAGAGAAAGCGTATGGTGACTGAGCGGGGAACAAGGGTGCAGCTTCACTTGTTCACAGCCTGTAACACAAAAGGATTATAAGCATCACTGGCCATCATCAAACCATCTTTTCTGGAGGGAGATTATGCCTCATTTTTCCTCATCTTCTTACTGTTCCTTACAATCTATCATCAAAAATTTCAAGTTGTGTCCCTTTTCTCTGTCTTTGATTTAATTCCAGCCCCTCCTTCTCATTAAAACTCCTCAAGTTGCCCTCCTTTGATGCTCCGCAGTCTCTCACTCTCAGTCAGCTCCTTTTCTCCCTCTTTGAAATCACTCATTCATTTCCATATCTCTCCTATTCCTTTTCTGAGTAGGAAGCAAGCAGAAGCTTTGGATTTAGAATGTGAAGATTAAAGATCAAAAGCAGAGAGGAGGGCTGCTTTCAGTCAGTTTATTGCTTGAATAAAGTGAACAAGCTGCAAGCATCATCTAAAATTAAAAACTGTTATTGCACGGCCAGAATATTAAATTAACTGAACATGGTCCAGTCTGTACAAAGTCATCAGAGTCATGTTCATTGGAACAGAAGTAGCTAAAATGAAAACCAACTTGTACGTCTGATCTTTTTATTGAAGAAGCCTTATTGCTGCAGAAGCGTGACATGACTTTACTTTGTTTTCTGACCTTTTTCTAAACTGTGTCTGGAAAATAAGGCAATGAATAAAGAATGAGTGTTGACTCATGGCCAAGCAGACAGGCAATTCATGGTGAAACTTACCCAAACATCATCTTTTTACCCTGTGAAGGAGAAGTTTCCACTTTCTATCAGCCTCTGGGCATAAATGAAGAGATAAACACAGTTTAAGTAAGATTTCTTATGTTAGTGCTGCACCCTGAAGTTTTATTTATTGAGTTAAGTCTGACTGTGCCATTTATATTCCTAAAGAAATTAAATTCAGATGTTTTTTATATATATATATATATATATTTTTTTTTTTTTTTTTTTGGCTTTTTTTCAAGCTTTGTTTTTGACAGAGACAGCTGAAGAGTGACAGGAATGTGGGGAGAGAGAGATGGGGAATGACATGCAGCAAAGGGCCGCAGGTTGGATTCGAACTCTGGGCCGCTGCGGCAAGGCTTCGTACATGGGGCGGATGCTCTTCCAACTGAGCTAATCGACACCCCAAATTCAGATGTTTTAGTATTTATCAGTCTTTTCTGAGTTAGAAATATATAAATATTATGCCTTTACAGAGGAAACAAAAATATGTTAAAAATAGTCGTGTCGTGTGTTACATTAGTGCATTACACTGGCTTTGGATGTAATTCTATTGTGAGCTGGTGTTTGAAGGTCGTACAGAATAGTGGCACTTCAATATTTTATGATTGTGAGTGTTTTATTATTATCAGTGTTTGTATTGTTATTCTGTTCCTGTCATTTTTTTTTTGCTTGATAACAAAATAGTGAGCATTGGTGTGATGAAAACTGAGGAGATGCTGGTGGGATATGTTTTAGCATAATTGGACAGGGTGTTATTTTTTTTCAGCTAAAACTTCTTAAGTAGAAATCTACTTCAGACCCCATAGTATATAATATTTGTAAAAGAACTGGTTTTATGCACCTTGTGTGTATCTGTTGTATTTTTGTTTTTCTTTCCAGAATTGCATGAGTTTCATGTATCTAAATGTATCACAAATACACCGTTTAGACTGTATTTAGAAGATTTACAATTGTAGTGACACCTTAGTTAGAAGTTACTTTGAAGACAACAGTTGAGAAAACGGCCTCACCATAAACTTCATTTAGTCACTGTTCTGGAGCTTTCATACACATCACATTCTCTTCATCAGCAGATGGTGACAATAATTCCTTGGTGACTTTGTCTTATCAACTTGATACACGAGTTGATTTATGAGCATTTCTGCTTTCAACATGTCTGTAAATCTCTAACTGCAGCATGTCGTGAGCCTGTTACACTAACGTCTCTTAGTTATTATGTCAGACAATAGTATGTGAACTTGTCCTACCTGTGTGTTTTATCTTCCAGTACCGAATTGGGCAGCTGTACATGATCAGTAAACACAGCCACGAGCAGAGCGATCGAGGGGAAGGCGTGGAGGTGGTGCAGAACGAACCGTATGAAGACCCGGCGCACGGCCAAGGGCAGTTCACAGAGAAACGAGTCTACCTCAACAGGTCAGTGGAACATGTCTTTTCTAGTTTATAGTGATTCATTTATGTGTGGCGAACTCTTACACTCTTGAGGGTGGTCATTTAGCACATTTTTGGTTAAGCCTGCGACAACCTGCAGAAAGAAAAAAAGAAAGTGAAATCAGGTTAAAAGGCATCACAACACCACAGAGAGTTCTGGACTCTCTTACTCAAAGAACAACTTGACTCAAAATTGGTCTTCACCCATGCTTTTTTACCAAAGATGGAAAGCCCTGACTAAGATTACATTCAGCCACTAGATAAGGCTGTAAAAATATGCACATGCTGACCCCTGCACCTTATTACTGGCAGGTTTCTCTGGGTTATCTATCACAGATGTATATCACACATACCGATGCATATCACTGCATCCTGCAAGCCTCTGTGGACCGATGTATGTGTTTGCAAATGCATATGCATGTGTGAGTCTTCCACACACAGTTTTGCAAGGCCCACATGTATCAAAGAGAGATGACAGGAGAATATGTGAAGAAGAAAAGAAAATGACAGCGGGAGAGAAAGACCAAAAAAAAAAAAATGTAAGGGCAAGAGGGGGAGAACAGAGAGAGGGAACAGAGACGCTGTAGGCCATTTGTTTGAGCACAAATACCTGTGTCAGCGTTCGCAATGCTGGGGAACTAATTATGTTGAGTCAGCACAGCTCTGCTCTTTAGAGGAGAAGAGAGAAATAAAAGAAGAAAGCAGTGCGAGCAAACAAAGATATGTTGGGCTTCCATTCAGGTGGTTTCATGCAGTTTGCTCTGTCTTTTCCACAATTTCACAAAATACTGTTTTAGAGTTGCTTAAGGCTTTGTTTGAATGGTAAAGAAATCATGGTTTGAGTGGCGAAGGAATGGAGGTTGTATGGATTATTGTCTTTGCACAACAATACAAACGTAGCTTTTGTTCTAAACTAAAAAATGTTGTCCATGACAACCTCTTAGACATGTTAAAACCATTACATCGTCTGTGTTTAAGTCTCTATTGTGTGAACAGACAAAAACACAAAGACAAAAACAATGACCTTTCCAGAGTGGCTGACATTTTGTTAAGTTAAAATGTTTTCTCATTTCTTGGGATGAAGACAAGACGATGCATAAATACTACGCACTTTGAATAGGTTTGTGAGAGAGAGACGTTTACCATCCAACATTTCAGTCGTGTTGCAAAAAGTGAAAAGGTGATTTTTGTCGTAGCAAAGTTTGCTCCCCTGACAGATGCAAAAATACATTAAAGTCTGTGTAAAGTAAGAATAAATGTGTTCTGAGTTTGTCAGACTAAAGAAGAAAGTGTTATTAACCACCTAACCAAATTTGAATGATTAAAAATATCGACAAGTTTATGAAATTAGGTGTCAAAATCAGGTAAAATGAGCAGTATTCTCAGCTCCAGGACTGTGGGGGCATGTCCGCTTTATGTGCTGAAGCCACACCCACTCACGGGAACAGTCAGGCAGCAATTTTGAAGCGACTAAAATGTGTGAGATGAGTTCAGAAAAACACATGACTAACTTTGAAACACTCTGATCTCTCTGCTGGGGTTCAGGGGTATGCTCAGGGTGGCCTCAGTGTGTCATCGAGCCACCCTTTAGGACCGGCCAAAAAATCCTGGACTGAAAACTGGTGAAAAACTGTTTTAACCTCTAACTCCACGTTGCAGTAATATATCTTTATATGTTTTCAGCAACTGTTTTCCAACACGTTTAATGTATTTTTAAAGAAATCTCCAAATTGCCTTTACACGGACTTTAATGCTGATAAGCACATAACAGGACAGCTCCATATAATCTGTGCATATCAGTCTGTGCTGTAAATAAAAAGTACTCACTGCTAAATGAAAGAATAAAGAAAAACACAAAGTGTAAGAGTGTAATCAGAGAATAACCAAACCCTGAGTGAATTCTGGGTTGACGAAATTCAGTATATTAAAGGAATATCTGCGACTTTAAATCGAGTCATATTAAATTTGGTTAGATAATGTTATATTAAGGATTCTACCAAAAATATCCACTGTTCTGCCCCATTCAACTGGCCATCCATCTGGCTGTACAACGACTAAACATTTAGCTCAGATTCACCAGCAGGGAAGTCAATCTGGACTCGTTCTGTCACGCTTCAACCACCCCATTAGCCCTCACAATCTGCCTCGCACTGTATTTCACTATTTGGACTGATCCCATCCGACCTGGACATCAATTCCACGCTTGTTCTGTCAATAACATTCACTGAGTGAAAAGGGGGTGGTTGATTTTATGATTGAATAAAGTGTTGCTATTCCTTGCATGTGTTCAACTAAACTAGGGTGTTTTTTTTGTTTTTTTTTTCTAAATACAAACACAGGCTTTGGCGTGAAAACCCCGAGCAGCCACCCACCACACTTGCACGCTTGGCAATGTGGGCCCCATCCCAGCAGCTATTGGCAAAGATCTTTAAAAGAACAAGGAGGGAATGGGAGAAATCAACAGATGGGGGCGTAGGAGGAGTGTCAGTCTCTTTTGTTGGGAGGGAGAGGGAGAGAGCGAGCGAGCCTGCCAACATTCACACAATGTGATCGTCGAAGGCTGTTTTTATTCAGAGCCGTCACGATGCAGTGGGCGCCATTTTTGTCCTTCTTAAGAAATTGTTTTCCGTGTCAATCAAAGTAAGTGGAGATGAAGGCAGGCTACATGAAAGCCTGTGCATTTCTGTGTTTGACAGTCTCATAAATAAGTTCTCAATGCATCCTCAATTATTGTTGTAGCAGAGTTCAGAGTTCAAGATCAAAGAATGTCAAGCATGAACATTCATACAAAGTCAACTGAGTGTACATGTTGGCAATATACTGTCCCTCTTTGAACAGTGAACACGTGGAAGATGATACAGAGAGGTTCATGGTGCTACAAGTGGTTCAAGTGTAGGGCTGCAACTAAAGGAATAGTTCAACATTTTAGGAAATATGCTTCTTTGCTTTCTTGCTGAGAGTTTGAGGAGCTTTGTACCACTCTCTAAACATGAGGCTACTGCCTGCAGCTAGTTGGTTATTGATTTATTATGAGAATAATGAATCTGTATTTAGATTTTAAAATAAGTTCTCAGAGATGGAAAAAATGTTAACACAATGAAATAATCCTTTATCCTGCTACTATAAACAAATGCAAAACATAGCCAAAGGGTGGGGAAAGTCCATTGATGCCACTGAGGTGCCCTTAAACAATGCCAAGAGCATAGCTGGTTAAAAAAAAACGTTAAAAAAAAAAAAAGTCTTTATTTGCCATGAAGGAAAGTGTGTTTGCGTTTTGTTTTGGAAGCATTCTTCTTACACCACCCCTCAATTTCCGTGTTCTATACTGAGAGCAGATTTTCCTTTGACACATGTAACAAGTTTTTGATTGCCACGATAACAGAAGCAATTTCACTCCCATCCCTTCTTCACTGCTACATGCTCACAGTGTCTCTCGTACATGTATGTCTTTGTCTTTCTCTGTGTCACTCTGCAGTAAATTACCCAGCTGGGCTCGAGCAGTGGTTCCTAAAATCTTCTATGTGACAGAGAAAGCATGGAACTACTACCCTTACACCATAACAGGTGAGCGAATTGTGTTTGTTTTACGGTCGAGCTGATCAGTTTGATGCAGCTTTTTTTTTTTTTTTTTTTGTGGCCAACACCACATCAAATCCAGTTAGCTGTTGTAACAGAAAGAGCCCAACTTCAACACTCCACCTCTCTAAAACTTTTCGAAATAGAGCTCAGCCTGGAATAATTCAGGCACTGCAGTCACATGAAGCACAGATCAGCTTCTCAACTAGTTTTTCAGGGAGCTGGATTAGGTTGTGAAAATATAGTATGAGTTGTCACAATGCATAGAGAAGAGACATTTCTAGCACACAGTCCAAGATTGCTAATCTCCACTGCATTTTTTAGCACATTAAAAAAAATAAAAGAAACATGTCTCCAAGAGAGAGCTTTTCTACCAAAGTCCCAGTGCAAATTCAGACATGTGTTGTATAATTCAGGAAGCGCTGATGCTCTGTTTTAAGCTTTTCCATATGCCATTTCTGCAGGACATGTGAAACAGTGCAAATAAGCATTTTTTTTGTAGCATTCTAAGCAAAATGTAAATGAAATGTGAAAAATGGGTGACCCTTTGAAGACAAAAGAGGAAGGAGGATTCTGAACATCGATCAATAGAGTATGACCTTAAACTCTAAAAGGTGATAGTATCGACAGCAGCTTTAGATAAAAAACAGCAGACACTGTAGATTCACAAGGACCCTCAATGCTGACACACAACACTTAAGGATAACTCAGTTCAAATGTGATAATGATGCACTGATCAGTCACGGCGTTGCAGCTTTCTGTTCGCCGCTGTGTCAGCTTGCCATGAAGACGTGTTGTGAGAAAGCGCGAACATGTTATTGACATATAAACATGTTAAAGCTGACATGTCTCTCCTATAGATGTTTACAGTTTCACCATGAAGCGAATGCTTTTCATCCACACTGACTTACAATGAGTGCAGCAGTGGAATAAGCTTCACAAATCGGGGTCATTACATGTAACCAGTAGTGAGGATCAGAGCCGCAGTACCCAGGACATATTTCTGTGGTACTTTTAATGATCCTGATCTAAGGGTCTAATGGAGAAGTGTTAGAAGCTGAGGAATACAGATAAAAGGGGATTTCTTTTTGATGAGAGCAAATTAGAGAAAGTAGAGGAGAAAGTCACTGAGGAGGGGAAAATGTGAGGAAACACGTATGTCACAGTCACTATGCAGTTCTTGAATGTCTCACATGTATGCACACATGGCCTTCTCATTTCCTGTCATGCTGTGAAAATTTGCAGAGGCTTTATAACTTACTGTGTTCTCTTGTGTTCTGTCTCTGCTCTGACCTGATGTCTGTGTCACCTGATGCTATGGTCTGTAGAATATACAGTAAGTATTTTCTAGTCCTTTTACTTTTTCTGAGAATACCTGCATCATAATAGAACAGAGTAACATTGTGTGTCCTTATGATTACTTAATGGTGCATCAGTGCAACTGCGTACAAATCACCAAAGGAAACCCAAGACTGCGGATCATCAGATGTGTCTCCAAAATGAAGGAAAACAATAATCTTATCCAAAATCACTTCTCTGTGTACTTACTCAGTGTTTTCTACATAGAGTTATAAATCCTCAGTATTTTAAACTTCACAGAAATCTGACATTAACCCAATAAAAATACCAACAGGATGTAAATCTAGTGCGGGAGGTAGCAAATTGGCAGTGATTTTGGACACAGCTTTATTAGGTAGTAAAATTGTGTCATGGAAAATTATTTTATGAGTGTTGAATTGGAGTTATTAGATTTATTTTTGGTTTCTTAGGGGCAGTGAAACGAGCTGTAATCGCAATATTAACAATCGTTGCTTTTTTCAGTGGTTATGGCTAACATGCTAGCAAACAATACATACAGTATACCCATATAACATATGTTAGCAGACACAGAGTAACATTCAATTAGCATTCAATGGGAGTTGTTTTTTTTCTGGTGACTCGCCTAATGCCAGTCACATAGTGACACTCCTTTAAGCTCTGTTTTGGTCTCCAACAACTCCTGGGAAAACTATGCTTCTTTAGCTGCTAAATGTCCCACCATGTTTACAGTAGGTTTATCAGTTTTGTTGCCTAAACGAGTTTGGCGTAGAAGCAAAACAATGAGCTACAAAATGCTAAAATACTCTGTAGAGCTGATGGAGCACTGTAAATTTGGGTGATAATTCTTGGTGGGTTTGTCACTAAGAGTGACTCTTTACACATAGCCAATGCTAGTGTAAAAAAATGATTGGTGCAGCTTAAACAACCAAAATGGTTAGCTTGTTAGCTTGTTGCCTGAATTAAACTGTGACTGAGCTACGATATTTCCAGGCCAAAGATTTATAGATAAATCTTTAAGCACAGAAATCTTGATACAGTATACTGTATATACACAGAATGTTTATTTATGTTATACATGTGTTTATGTGTTTAACTGTAGGGTGTGTGAAAGGGATTATTGTTTAGGAATTAGAAATCTCAGTGAACTTGTCTTTTATTTTGGAGCATCTGACAACATCTGTGGTTCACTCATTTTAGAATCTGTTACATGTGTTTATAGAAGTAAATTATGCAGTCTGACTCTGTTTAAAGTGTTGCTCTGCTATCTTGCGGTTATGTCTGCACTGACACACACACACACACACACACACAGACATGTCTTTGCTAATAAGCAGAACTGCCTATGTGACCCATGATTAACCCTTGATGAATGAAGCTTTGGCATAATAAGCTGACACATTTTTAAGACACACATCCAAATGATTAGGCTCTGCCATAGGGCTTCTGTTGCACTCTGTGCAGAGTGAGAAATGTCAAAAGCATGAGTCATGCTGCTTTAGGGTCCAGGGATAAGAGGGGAAAAATAACAATGCTTTGGTAACAGAATACTTCATATTGCCTCTGTTTATGTGTGCGTCGGGGGAGGGTTGTGTTCATGTATGAGTCAGTATAAATACACCCATGCCAGGATTAGTTTTTTAAAAAGCCTCACAAAAGCCTTGGGGATTGTCTTGGCTTTTGGCAATTTTGACAAGAAGATAGAAATCGAAATACTGAACCATCAAAGCCTGACTTTTTGTTTTATACTGTACAGTGAGGGAGAACACAGAAAGAGAAGACATAAAGCTTGACAGTCAGTGTTAATACAGTAATAGTCCTTTTACACACTACCATTAAAAGAGTTTGGCACCCTATTTGACAACTATATGCAATAAACTACAGTTAAGATGTAAATCCACACCCTGTAAACCCCATCTGAATTATCACCAGAAGTAAAGGGTGTTAACTTTCTGCTGTTCACCTCTTCTGTTTACTCTTTTAAAGGCAGTAAAACAACAATGACATCTGGTGATCTGCTGGGTTCAGTACAGAGGTGGCTTTTTATTTTATTTTGTTTAACATCTTGTTCTTTCTTTATCCACAGTGCTCATTCCTGCCCAAGTTCTCCATCCACATAGAGACAAAATACGAGGACAACAAAGGTTGCAATGACAATGTGAGTAAACTGCGTGTGTGCGTGTGTGTGTGTGGGTGTGGTAGGAGCGTTGAATAGTGGTTTGGTGGATTTTAGATAAGTCTGTTTCTCGTGCCTACAAGCTAAGATGGATCCCTCTGATACTGACATTTTAAAGTTTGAAAGTGCAGTTAAAGTTAAATGCCATAATAATACATGAGCATATATCAACTATAAAAACTATATAATATATAAAATATGAAAACACATAACATATTTTAAGAATTGGGGCCAGGATATGTGCTGAGCCAGGACATTTAAAAATGTTGCTTCACTGGTTTAAAGTATCTCCAACATATCTTTGCTGTTTATGTACTGCAGTGTCTTGTTACTTATCGGTTGACATATATGTACATTAATACTGATATTTCTGCAATTAGCTTATATCATCCCATAGGCCCAGTCAGTTAATCAGTCTGGCGGGCTCTAATTCCCATACAAATCTCACAGCTTAATATAACTCTGCCTTCTGTCCTTCTTATACAGAAATCTGTGCAGCAAAATAGGCCAAAAAACAAAATATCTCATAGCAGACATATGGCTGAAAACAAGACCTCTGCGACGGCTACACCATCCGGGCGGATTTGGCAAATCACAGACCCTCCGGTGCAATCCCGTCATATCACATTGCCAACTATACAATGCGCCTTGAGAGTCTGCCAAAAAGTGCTCCACTTGTTGGACAGCTAATTTCATATGGGCTGTCGGCCTACTCACTCTCTTTCTCTCTATATTTTACTCCACTCTCCAGTTTATAGGGGCATTAGTCATTAAATGAAACGCTGCCACTGCCTGGACAGTGAGGAAGAAGAACGGTAGGGTAGTGTGCGAAAGACAAATTGCTTGAAATGTATCGTGGTGCGCGGCCAGCAGGTTAATTTTACTGTGTCTTCATATTTTGCTTCAAACAGTCAGTGATTTGGAAATTGTACGAGGGAGGAACAACTCCCAGCTTGGCTCAAATGTCTTGTTGATGTATCTCAGAGTAGTTTATACATGTACTGATTAAGAGGGAGACCGAAATGGACAGACTGTCAGTGTTCATTAAACACGTAGTGATGCTTTAGGTTGATGCTGGTTCTCTTTGACAAGACAAGGCGACGGATCAGAGACTTCTTCTATGAAATCGCCTGCACCTAATGCACTTTATGGGCAAAATCTTGTTCTGTTGCATAAATGTGTTTAGATGACACACAGTTTAAGATGCCTGTGCATATGAGCAGAGATTTCAGAGTGGCACATCGTCGTCTACACACACACACACACACTCACGCTCTCAAGTCCATGATACAGCTGCTCTACTTTGTGTAACATCTTCAGGGCAAACAAACAAGAAGCTCTGCATGTTTTATGGCATTGTGTAAGCACTTCACAAGTACGTGAGGTGTGTTTCCTGTAAAGGATGCTGTGAAATAATATAAATGCAGCTGTGCGCTGCTTTGTTTTGAACATTTTATATGACAACATTCTCTCCGATCAAGTGTCACGTTTTCCCATGTGTGAATTCTGATGGCATAACGTACATCTGTCCACTCAGGGTGTCTTAACATCGTCTGTAACAGAAGATGGAAGACTTAGTGAGTGGAAAGGATTCAGAGACGGAGGAAGGAAGGAAAAGGAAGGAATGTTGCAAGTGAGGGAGGAAAATCATAGATGTGTGGACAGGAAATGAGTGGGTGTGTGAGTGGACATCATGCACGGTTTGAATGGAGGCTGCAGTAACATTATATGACATGCAGAATTCCACAGTACTGTCCAATGTCAGACACACACATACGTGAGCTCACAATCATACTCGTAGATGCACACCCACACCCACACCCACACTCACACACTCGCACATTAGGCTTTAACATGTGTCCTGAGGCTCATGTTGCTCTTGTAATCTCTCCAAGGACCCCTGGACTACACAGCAGGCAGAATGAGAAGACACATCTGTTTCATCCTTTTTCTCTCTTTTTTTTTTTTTTGCCGTATTTCTACTTTTTCAACCTTTTAGAAGGCTTTACTTCCTCATTGTTGTGTTTTTTAAACTAGTCACATGTGATGTTCATGTGCACTGTTCATGTACTGTCCGTCTACATGTACATAGTCATGCACATTCAAAGCTACGCCCCATTTCGGAGGCAATTGTGAGCTATTATTGCAAAAGGTGGTCATATCAAAGCTTTACACTTACACCAGGTGAAGTGTGGTTTTCAGTGAAACCAGTCTGAAGACCAACACGACCTGCGAAGGTTCATTATTATCCTGAATTTTAAATGAGGCCACTCTAGATCACAACCTCCAAAAGAGCCATTTGTTTAAAAGTAGACATTTCATTTTAATAAATGAGAAGCAACATCATTAACAGCATATATATATATATATATATATATATATATATATATATATATATATATATATATATATATATATATATATATATATATATATATATATATATATATATATATATATATATATATATAGCATTCCTTCTGTTGGGCAGAATATGTGTTTGTTCCCTAAATATCTTGAAGTTCCGTTCTTTAAAATGTAACTCATTTATCAGCTTCATTGTCCACTCCATTTTTTTTTTCTTTGTGATTCTGTGATTACTCTCAGCCTCAGGGTCCTCGCTGTTGAATAGTTTAGGACAAATGCCTTGCTTTGTGCTGAGAGAAAACTGATAAAAGTGTACCAACAAATGCTGTAATACGTACTACAGTAGTGCATAGTATTAGCATATAGCATTGAATTTAATGCAGCTCATCTCATATAGACTCTAGGATTGGTTATGGTTGTGGTTGGCTATGGTTAGCGTGATTTTTTTGGGTCTTGTCATTCTGCATTTTCATGGCACTAAACTACTTACACTGCTACGTTTACAGTTCAGAACAAGGTTACGTGTTACTAATTAGCGCAGGACAATGTTTTTATTATTCAGAGGTGAACCACTTTGTAGCCTTTCCTTTTTTTCTCTGTATCTCCTACAAAAACATTAGAAAATGAATTGGGAAATTCAATTTTATGTTATCTAGAAATGCTTCAATAAACAGACTACCAAAGCCTCTTCCAATTAATTAGTATAGCCATGTTTCTATATTTGGCTAAATAATGCGTACATGCTCTTTGCAGACATTTTTCCTTTTCCGTCTCATGTCTGAATACACAAATCCATGTTTCCTTTATCGCCTTTCCTCCCCCTCCCTCCCACTCACCCTCCCTCCTCCTTCCTTCTCCTTGCCAGTCTCTGCATACATATTCCTCTACTCCCCCTCCTTGTGACTCCATCCCTCTCCTCTTATTTCACACTATCTTGCTCCTGCCACCCTGTCTCTTTTTCATTGTTTATTTCCTCCATTCCTCTTCTTATCCACCTCTGCCTCCTTCCCTCTCTCTTCATCCCAGTCTCCATTCCTGTTGCTTGGCTGCGCTTATGCATGCTGACATATCACCCTTATTGTGCCAACTGTGTTCATCTACACTGTAACCCTCGGAGGGGAAGAAGAGTAAGGAAGGGAAAGAGAGCGAGACAGGGAATGAGAAAGAGGGAAGGAGGAAGAAACGGGGAGGATGTACATATCAGCACATTTACATTTAAAAAAGATGGAAAAGCATGACTGATAATGTACTAAATAATAAAACAAATGTTGCATCAGCCAATATGTTTATGTAAAACATATATTTATTATACAGCAGCCGGCCCTTAGTCAAATTAAAGATAAATAATCCCTTTAAAGCATGCGGTCTCTAACCTCACTTTAAATGCACACACCCACACCCACAAACTTTATTTATTTTACTTTATTTATTTATATTGCTGTAGGTACTGTAGTGAGAGCTCTGTTGAAGGAGGCTCACATGGAATACTTTGTGTGTGGGTGTTTGTGTATGTACTACCATGACTATGGATGGATTGCTAAATTGCTAAATAGAGAAATGCATTATTGCAAAATTATAAGAATCCCTGTAATCAACAGTGTTGCCACTACAAAAGAATGATAAGAATAATAAAAGCTAAGAAGGGAAAGGGAAGGCACTTGCACTTGCTTTTTGTACAATCAGCTGACTGTCCTAACCTAAGACACAGTAATTGCAGTGTGTCATTTGGCACGGTAACAAGAAAGAATAGAAGACGTGGGCACGGAGCACCACCTAATGGTTGTGTTATCAAGTACAATAATGTGTTTCCAGTGTTTGTCGAAGTGATAAGGGGACAGACAGTGACAAGATGCACAGTCAAGTGTTCGTAACTGTGAGAATACTTTCCAGCCTTTGAGTCAAGCAGTAAGGCAGGCATGATGTAACCTGGAAAAGATACGTTCCTGAACTGTATTTTTATTTGTGAGAATTGTCAGGGAGAGGCTGCAGTGAGTGCTGGCAAACCGATCTCTTCTGTTTTCAGATCTTTGACACTGAGTTGAAGGAGCAGGAGAGGGAGGTGTGTTTCATCGACATCGCCTACGATGAGATCCCAGAGCGCTACTATAAAGAGTCTGAGGTGAGCTTGTGTGTGCATGTGTAGATGCACGTAGCTACTGGGGGGTTTACATCACTGTAGGGGTGAAAGTGTACTGTTGAATCTGGAAATGCAGTAGTAAAACAATGTGATGTAGAAGAAATTGATTTTAGTTTCATGTCATGATCTTACTCTTACTGTTTTTCTTTGTTATTGTTGTTATTATTATTTGCTCTAATACAAACATTGGGGACTTGAGACCTCAATCCCAATCGTCTAGCAGCTGCACTTTGGAGTCTGAAGTGTGAGAGCTGGTAATTTTCTCCAGAGCACTTTGATAACAGATTGCCTCAGCCCTAATGAGCCTGGATAGAAATTCTCCAAGGACCAGAGGGGTTAATGTGAATGGTATTTAATACTGGAATTCAGTCATGCATCTAATTTTAGGCTCTCCGCTGAGGGAGTGTTTCTCTACTGGGGTGCAGAAACAATGATGCCTGAAGGTTTGGGTTAATTATTGTAATTTTAAACGTGTGTGTGTGTGTTCATTTTCTACCCATTGCAGGACTTGAGATATTTCAAGTCAGAGAAGACCTCACGGGGGATTCTTCAGGAGGGCTGGAGGGACACCCAGGACCCCATCATGTGCTCGTACAAACTGGTCACCGTCAAGTTTGAGGTGTGGGGTCTGCAGACCCGTGTGGAGCAGTTTGTACACAAGGTGAAAGTTCATCCATGGAGTGAATGTTAGACTCTTAAACCATTTTGTATTTTTTGTTAAAAATGCAAATGGTGGCCAGATACAAAACTTTTTTTTTTTTTGGCTGATTGCAGTTTTGTATCACCTGTGCTGCTCTGAATGTCTCAAGGAATAAAATAATGATAGTAATAACAAAAACGTATGCCAAATGGCATTTACCATCTGTCACGACGCATGACTAGGTCAACATATTTGGTTCATCTTTTGGTTGACACTTGGATAGATTACTGAAACATGGAAATGAGTGGTCGTTTGACATCCCGTTTCACCATTGTGTTCATCATTGTGTTTTGTTATAGGTGGTTCGAGATGTGCTGCTGCTGGGACATAGACAGGCATTTGCCTGGGTGGATGAGTGGATTGGTAGGTCTATCAGCCCTTTTTCTACAGTCTTGCTGTCTGCACACTTCAGCTAATCACATTTCAACCTTTCAGTCATCAACCATTTACTTACACCAACGTAAAATGAATGCAGTGGCTACAAAATAGCATTTACTTTAATTATATGACCAAGTATAGAAAATCTCATTTTATTCATAGATGAAAGCAGTCCCTTGTCATTGTTTTGTATTGTGTTTAACTGTTGACATGAATTTTTAAGGAATGTATAAATAGTTCCTCAATTTTCTATGTATTTCTATTTACCATTATAACTTTTACAACCCTTCTTGAAGTGTTATGTTACTATAACTCATTATTCTTTGAGCTGTTAGCACTGTCATAGATACTTTGATTGTATAAAATACTGTTTGATTACTGTTCATTTACCAATCAGTGCGCATGAAAAATCACTCTACCTGCATCTAACCCTGTCACTGCCAGTCCTGCTCATTCGCCTACAGCATGGATTCTCCTCTTGATATCACCACTAATATATACTAATGACAAACACGATGCTGTCGTGTCCAGACGTACTCGGTGTTTGTTTCACATGAAACCTGCACGATAAAAGTAACTCTTAAACAACAATCTTTCATGTTTCATGTTAGAGAAATCAGTTTATTCAGTCAACAATAGCCACAGTACTGGTAAGTGTTGTAATGCAGTTTCACTCATTTTAAGTTAATATTTGGCACGTTTTTCTATAATGTAAAGTAGCAAGAAAATACCTTTTTGTACTTACCTAACCTGTGTGCATGGGGTGTAAGCCATGGCAACAAATTGGCTGCAATTACATGAAGGAATAATTGGAAATCATCAAACATCAGTGAAGAATGATGAAACATGGACGCTGCCTCTGTCTGTTTCTCTGAGAGTCTGGCTGCACAATAGGTACCCCTGTTTTGCAGCCATAAGTGGCTCCAACACATTTATTCACTCTCAGCTGTTGAGCTTTTTCCATAGCTGCAGGGCATAAAGATAACAAGCCCATTATCTTTGCCATGAAACATGTTCCTCTCCTCTCTATTACCACTAACCTTTATGTCACAACTCCCTACAACCTAGAAGCTTGAAATACTCCATCATTTTTTTCACACATGGAATGATTTTGCCTGGAGAATAAGTGAGCCCTTCCAGGTCTTGCTTTCTTTGTGCTTGCAATGATCCAACCTCTTCTCTTGGTGTGGATTATTTATGTTTTTCCTTAATCTTGAAACGTCCTCATACTTCCTTTCCTTCCTTCTTCCTGGTGTGGCTCGGACTTGTCTAGCTCTCTCCTATAAACTCTCTGGGTCATGGGAAGCTAGCACTTTGACATCTAAAGCTTTTTAACTTTAAAAAGCTGTCCGTTTAAAAACGCTATACTCACCCATGGAATGCGCCTTTGCCACCTAACCTTCTCCTTCCTCACTTATTCGTCAACTGGAGTGCCATTTTAGAGGAGTTACCAACATTTCGACCCTGGTTCCACCCCTCCCCCCTTCTTCCAGATATGACTTTGGATGATGTACGGGATTACGAGAGACAAATGCATGAGAAAACCAACATTAAAGTCGTAAATTGCCATGAGCAGCAAGAGCATTCCACAACAAACCCATCTTCACTGGATGACATAGAGATCCATGACAAAGCAAGCGTATGTCTTTTTCATTGTTTCTTTATTCCATTACCCCTCCTCTGTCTCATATTTGGACTGCTGGTGCCTGTGAATGAAGTTGTCACAGTTGTATATAACTATCCGCATACATGCACTCATTCTGTCTTGCATTGGGTCAAATGATGCATACATGAACTGTTGAATATGTAAAAGGTATAATAATTCAAGTCTTTTGAAAAGGTGTCTAGAAAGATGAGGCTCAAATGAACAATAGAAACATCTTCAGCTGATAAGATTACTTGTTTTTGTTTTTTGAATCTTTGACTTTATGTGTTTTGTTTGTTTTCTGGGTATGTCTGTGGCGCTAATCATAACTTGTTGTTCAAAACTACAGTCAGACTTTTTTTCTTTGTCTACTTTCTACTTTTTCCTATTCTTCCCCTCATTGGTCTTAATTGATCTTTTTCCAATCCAGACATGACAATGGATGAGGTGAGAGAGTTTGAGCGCACTATCCAGGAGGCCACCAACCAGAAGATCGGGATATTTCCTCCATCGATCTCCATCAGCGAGACACCCCTGTCCTCCTGTGCCCTCACCGGCCCTGCCAGCGCCCCTTCCACCCCCATGTGCACTGATGCGCCTGAGTCCCTCTCTGTCCCCAAGGACCGACCCCGCAAAAAGTCTGCTCCAGAAACCCTGACCCTTCCCGACCCTGTTCCAAGTGGCGTCCCCCAGGGCTCTAATATGAGCCCACTACCTGTTTCAAACCACCTCCAATCATCCACACCGCCTTCTTCCCACTCTGATCTTGCTGAGATGGATGAGCAGTAGAGGGACCTTGGGATGTCTTCCCCCTACGCCTTGCTTTCCTTATTTTCCCAACCCCATTGTCTTAGTAGCCCAGTGAGACTAGCCTAACCTCCAAACACCAGTGCCCAGACTTTCAAGTTCTCTAGCCATATTCCATAATTTGCCATAATCTTGGACACACAACAATCAATCTAGAAGTCTTCATTACTGTCACTAATACCATCCAGGCAGCTGTAGGTTCAGCAACTCTGACATAGATGACTTCCTCTTCCTATGAGTCTAGCCAGACACATGTCTCATCTATTATAATAACCACCTGTGATGTATAATCAAAACAAAGAGCATCCGTAATTATTTTTTTGTTGAGCGGCAGTTTCCTATGTTATTTGAATAAATTAATCTTAGTGTCTCCTTAGTCATGTTTCTTCAATCAGACAAGCTGATTGCTTTCAAGCTATTAAACTATGAAGTAGTTGCCTTAGCACCACAGAGCCAGTGGTGTTTATTAGTTTTGACAATGTACGTAAATGAATGACTGAGGAATATTGTCATTTTTCAGCCTCTAAGATGGTCATATGTATTGAATTAGAAATTAAATCAGTGATACAAACTAGAGTAGCACATTAGACTTAGTATGTTAGTGTAACACACCAGAAAGATAGCCAAGTACATAATAAAACCGCTTAGCAACTGTTTCCTGAGCCATCCCAACTGGCCTGCGGATCAGTTTGCACTCATCCTTTCCATCCTGAACTCCAATTATTATTATAACAGATGCAAGATCAGTACAATCACAGAGCGTTTACACCTCAGGTCTCCCCCGACTCTACCTGGCTCACACTCCAAAGGCAGGGATATTACCTTTCTCTCCCTGCTTATTGCCAAACAGCCACATTTTATACCTCTGCAGATATTACAATACAGCAACTATTGTATGTACTATACCAGTCTACTTAACCCTTGGAATGTTTACACATCAGAAACAATGGAGGATTTGCATATTAGCGGTAACGTTGTAGGTTAAGCTGTTGTTGTATCTGCACTTGCAGTTTTAGCATGACAGTTAATGACTCTAAAACTGAATTTGTTGAAGTTTATTAATGCATATATCTTACTCAAGTTGACTGAGAGGTCAGTACAACAACAAAAAAAGCTAAGAAAAATGTTGCCTGAAACTAATGCTGGACATCTCATGTGACATAAATGTGATTCAATTTTATCAAATCAGCAAAATCACTTCAATGTCATATGTGGGATCAAGGCCATTTTGGGGAATTTTTAAGCACTGACTGATCTTTGTGCATGGTGGAGGTAAAAGAGAAGGGCACGTGCATCAAGCTGACTTGAGTATGTGCTTCGTTAGCTGCATAGCATTTGCAAAAGTGCTGACACCATTGCTTTTCCAGTGCTGGTTGGTATTACTTAGCCAGTGCTCTGGTGGTCACAAAAAATGATTTTGAAATGGGAACATCCTTTGCAGTGACACATTATTTCTGCTGGGCTTAGACTGCAAGTTACCATCTAAAATCCTAAAGGAGAAACAAGTACATGAGGACGGCAAGTTATTCTTTGAACCCCCTTTTTCAAATGATATTATTCAAAGAGGGTTTTATATGCTGCATGGAATGTTCACAACATATATACATATTATATGTAGTATATATGTATATCATGTAAATGAATGGATTGGCACAGTATATTTGGTGATGCACTTGTATGAAAAAAGTGAATGCCAACTTTGGAAGCTCTGTACTAATTTTGTATAATAGAAGAAGCAGATTTTGAGTGAAACGTAAGCATGCCCAGAGAATATAGGCCTACAAACTCTTTCAACTCAGTGCCTCTGCATGCAACTATTGTATCATCGCCCATGTGTGTAAACCAAAATCTCTTATATTTCATCTATAGAAACACAAAATTTCATTGCATTTTTTTGCCTGTTTTCTATCTCAAGTGTTGCATTGCATTTAACCAAGTATAAAAATGGGCTACAGCCCCATAATACAGTAGCTGTTCTACAACATAATCAGATTAAATCAATCATATCAAGCGACATCATCAGTCTCTCAAGTAACAGGGCTAACTTGTTATTATATTTTAGAAAATTAGTACATTTTTGTTCCCCTACTCATACCAATTACTTAGAACTTTACAGCGTAAATGCATTTTGCACTTTCCAGTCTTTGACACCTTATTTGACAATGAAGAAATGTGTTAAATTACAGTCTTGTTGAGTTTGTTGGACCAAAGTCCTATAAATACAGCATAGTGACTTCCAAGAGAGAAGGTCAAGGAGAGAGTCCTCAGTGGTCTTGCCATAAAATACTGTTAATATTATGTACAGTTTCTCACTTGCTTTTGTTAAAAAAACAAAACAACTGTAGCTATTTATCTGTAACTGTAGCTTTTGTCTTTTGCCTTTTGAGGATAAAAATGTTATATACCAGTTATTGGCCCTCTGTATTGATCTATTATGTATAGGTTATACATACTTACAGCTCTGGTATTGACCAGCTCTCTTGTCAGGAACACAGAGATCCAGGGATATGTTTGATCTGCCATGGGCTATTAAAAATGATGCAAAATATCCACTTATGTAACATGAAGCTCTGCTCTGTTTAAAAGAGTAACATATTAGGTATTGTAAATACTGTTGTTAATGACTAATATAGTAGGTTTCTTACATTGATTACTGATGTGACATGAATGTGCTCAATAATTTGAAATAGACAAAGAAGGATATTATCTAGTGTTTGTGTTGTAAGGATGGCATCTTCACAGACATGAATTGAAGGTTTGTTTTAATCTAGGAGTAAAATGTGTCTGTATCTATGAAGTAAAGTAATTGTCATCTGTTGAGGGCGACAGAGTATCAAGATTCCTCATTGTAGTGGTGCACTTTTGACTCTCCAGATGCTTTTGGTGACCCTGCAGGGCAAAATTGTTTGTACAAGTTGTAAAACAAAATGAAGCATTTCTTTTTAGTGGGGTGGCTGCTTTGACGTTTACTTGCCATATTAATTGAGAGGTGATTAGCTTTTCTGTTGTCTTTTTTTCCCCTTTTTTCTTTGTAGTAAACCTGCTGTACTTTGATTTTGTGGTTGCTGTATTGTTTGAAGGAAAATCTAAATTCGTTTATCATTATTTCTTTTGGGTAGAAGGACCAAGCTTCTCACTCCTCCTCCCCTCCTAATAATGCAGTTTGCATTCGACCAGGCTGTTGTGCTGTCTCCTGATAACTGGGTCCTGTCTCACCGACCAGGATCACTGAGTTAGCTGTAAAACTGCACGGAATGAAACTGCTCTGTGTACTACACTTTGTGTTGGCAATCAGGTGTGGTTTTGGCTTAACCAGCTTTCTGCTTTAATCCCACTGTGTGAAACAGGGCCCAGAAGTGCCATTGTTGTTCGGCTGCTGGAAGTCGCTCTTAGTTCTTCCACTTTAACTATTGTATTTGTTATATTTTTACTGCTCTTTGAAGTTCATTTGGTTCTTTGTTGTAATTGTTTTACTTTTTCTGAAATAGACAAATAAACTTTACTAGCTATTGCAGTAGTGTTATTATTCTTTCTGTTCACCATGCATGTTTAATATTTATTTTCCATAAAAACCGTATAAAACCAGTGTATGTTTACTTTAACATATTGAAACACAGTTTCAAAATCACAGCCTCTAGTGATGCATTTATAGTTGAAGAAATGCTAAGATCTTTTACTGAGGTAAAAATAGTAATTTTACACTAAAAATACCAAATTCAAAGTAAAAGTTCTGCAATAAACTATATGTATAAACAGCAACATGAACTAGTACAAGTATCAAAAGTAAAAGTGTACACCGGAATGACTTAGTAGACTAAACATTTTCTTCTACAATGGAACAACTGCTATGCTGCTAATACTGCAGCTTATTTTCTTTCTTATATGAAACTTAAAGCTCAAACAGACAAGGCAGGTAGAAAGAAACTAGGTGTACTTGTGATTTTTTTCCCCATGAATTCAATAACATTCAAACATTTCTTAAAACCATAATCTAGTAACCATTTCAGGTACTTCTACATGACCTTACCTACAACAAGAAATGAATGTGAAAAGGGTGATAGAGTCAAACTGTGCCCTCCAGTGGATGTTTTCTCAACTGCACCTGTAGTTGTTGGGGTGGCAGTGGTAGATTATTTAGTCTGTGCCACATGTCCCCACATTTCCTACTCTCTCAACCAGCTCTACACTCTGTTCTACACACAAAAAACATATCAGTAATTAAAGGTTTTTAAAACATCTCATCTACTCACCCTGAATTCATCAAACTACTGACCTGTGACCTTAACAGAGTATGGATTATTAAGAACACTCATTTCTCAGACTTTCTAATGTTGTCTGTCAGATTTTCAGTTTGGATTTATACCAGGCACAGATGGGTAATAAAATATTTGCTCTGCACCTGGGTAATAATGTCATTGTTCTAGACTGTAATTTAAATAGATTATTGCTAAACTATAGGTGTTTGGTGGAAGTGTATTCCTGATGAATGAGTTTCAGTTGTTGCCAGCATGTTTACATACGGCCACATATGTTTAGAATTACTTTACTGTTTCTTTATGGGATCTCAGTGATGGTGCTTGTCAGGTGGAAATGTTCGGCTGGAGTGTCACTGAAGACAAAGATCGGAGAGGAGGGTGGAGCTGATGTCTGCACAATGTTTCCGTCATATACAGGAAAGGAAAAACTGTTATTCATTTGATGTATAAGACTAAAAACCCAGTGGGCGATAATTCTATTATTGTTTATGGAATCATGTGATGATGATCATTGCTTTACAGAACTCTGTTGTCCAAATTAATGATTCCAAGAAAACGACCTAAATACTAATAAGATGAGTTGTCAAAGATTAATTCATGTACGTACACACACACACACACACACAGGAAATCACAAACGTTAAATCACCTGAATTCCTGTCACAAAGTCTGTCTTAGTCCTCGGACCCTCCCTTGAGCTGTCACATGATCACACCCCCAGGCCTCTGCATTGCTTTCTCTGTGTGTGTGTGTGTTTCTCTAACTTCTCTCAGGCCATGTAAGTCCTCTATCTCCCCGGACTTGTCCACCAGATTCTCTCCATTCTCACTCTCTCTTCTGGCCACTCCTTCCTGACTTGCAGTCACCTGACATCTCCTCCCACCTGCACACCTGCTCTCACTTTTCTCACCAGCCCTGCAGCATTTATTGCTGCATTTCAGACAACTTGGAACTCCAAAATGTCTGACCTCCTACTAGAGAAAGTAGAATTGAACACTGCTTAAAGTCATCAAAGAGTTCCTATTTATAAACTCCATCTATACCAACTCCATGAAGAAACAGTTGTCTTATCTTGTACATTTCAATCAATAGGGGAGGAGGATTTGTATATGTACATGTATTAGGCTAGTGAACATAATATACTTCCATATATATATATATATATATATATATATATATATTTTTTTTTTTTCCAAGTATAAAAGTGCAATAAAAATAAAATGTCAAATTTTGTCGTTTTTCATCCATTGTTTTATGGATATATTCAGGGCCGCATTGCTGAGAGTTCACGTGTGTACAATTTGAGTAGTAAATTCCACAGCTGATTATGATTCAAATGTTGCAAAACTCTGATGATTGCATGGAAATAATGACATCACCTTTTTCTAATAAAGCCTCACCCATGTCAAACCAGTACTGTAAGTATAAGTAGTGACAGAAACACCCACAAAAAAAACAACATTACACATCCATACACGACCACTTATAACAAGTTGATTGAGAAAATAGATTTTCATGTCCTTTAGAAGTAGACAAGAGAGACTGAGAGAAACTACTGTAGGTACACAAGAAAAAGGAAATCCCCTTAGGTTTAGGTTTGCTCACCACCATGAAAAAACATACTTCATACTTTAAATTCAATATGTAATACAACAGGGTTTCACAAAATTGCCACCAAAATATACATTAGAAGAAATGTAACTATCTCCTGAAATCCTAAAACTACCTTTGGAAAAATATTCATTATTATTTGTAAGTGAAAGGTTGTAGAACTTTTTCCAATGAATTCAGTGTTCACCACTCTCTCCACACCACGATGAGATAGAAAGAAGAAGAAAGAAGAAGAAATTAATATTATTTAAACAAACAGTAATTCAATTTAAACACAACTGATTAAATAAATCAAATATATAGAAAACTTGATTCATGTGCTACAGTTCCCTGTGTAACTCCCATTTATCTCTTTTACTTCCAAAGAAGAGAAACTGCAACACTAATCCAGAGACAGTGTGATATGCTCCAAGTGTGCCCCCCTGAGGTTGTTGCGTTAACTGTAGCTGTAGCTGTAGTCACAGGGGCAGCCGTGGTAGATTCTCGAGCTTGTCCCACACAAGTCCCTACATTTCCTACTCCATCCACAGCTGCCAGCTCTACATTCTGTGAACAGCAGGAGGCGATGTAGGTGGCCACTGTAATGTTCTCACCGCCTGTTCCAACAACTGTGCTGGTATTGAGGGTACCGTTCCCTTGGCGGATGGTGACGCTCTCAATGCCAGTCCCATTGATGCCATCGGTGAGATTAGCAATGAACTCCCACTGAGAGGAAGCACAGAGTGATGAAGAGGATGGACAGTTGGTTGAAGAACTGACTACCTGACACACTGGGCGGTTAACATCTGTCACCTGGAGGCACAGAAAGTGAGAGGGACGAAGAAATAAGACAGGAATGGGGGAGCATACAAATTATAATGAAAAAGGCAAAAAACATGAACGGAAACTGCATAGTTGCATTGGTCAGCTTTGAATGGCTTTGACGCATTAGCATACTTATTGTAACCAAAAAGCAACACCAAATCAACACCATCAAATCAAAGAAAATGAATGGCCAAAAGAGGGAAGTCGTTTTTACGGCACAGTAAAACACTTAAATTAGAAATACCCAGCATCTCTTGTTTGGCCTCATTTGTCTGGAATCACTCTTTTCTTTTCTTCTTTTCCTTTTTTTTGTCAAACCTCCACCATATCCTGCTTCTTTTTATTCCACATCCAACTAAAGTACACATATCTTTCTCTTACCTTGGCAGCCACAGAAAACCTGAGGACAGCATAGTTGATGTCAGTGGCAGCTGTATTTTCTGCCTCAATGGTGAGGGTCACTTGTGTTCCTGATGAAGCACTGGCCGGTACTGTTAAGGTCACAGTGCCATTGGCTTTGCCTCCACTGTCTGCTGCTATGGTGATGGTGCTGGGTGAAGTTGAAGAATAGCTGCGGTCATTGTTGGCTCGCACTGTGAATGCCCCAGTTGCAGAGTCATTAACAACTCCGTTGGTGGTTGTGGCGACTGTGAAAGGGATGGAGACGGTTGAGCCTGGTTCTATGTTGGTGTTGTTTGCTTGGGTCTGAAAATTGGAGGAATGAAGGGGAGAAACACATTCATACATATGTTTTTGTTCTCTATGTAAGTATATGTTGAATTGTGTTTGCCTGTGTCATAGTAGCTTTGAGTGGAAAGAAGTACACATGAAATTATGTTAGAAAGTAACATGAAAATGATTTCCTTTCTATATGTTTGGCTTTGGTATTGTGAGGATAGGCAGGCAGTAACAGACTAAAACAAGATGGAGTCATTAGGCAAATCATTCAGGTTTGTCTTTATATTTCTTATAATCAACCAACAATAATCTAAATATTCCACTACTAAATGTGATCAGCTGAAGCTAATATCAGAAACTATTTGATGGGTTGAGCTCACAGTGACGGAGATGCCTGAGGTCTTGATCTGTGTGGAGGCCTGTCTCTGGAAGCTGCTCGGTGTTGCCCTGGAAGTGGAGCTGCTGTCCTCTCCTCTCAGGCGAACTACAAAGTCACCTGCTGGGACTCCACTGAATGTCACCAGGAAGTTACCACTTCCGACCCCCTGTGCAGGACGGAAAGAGAAAAGCCAAACCTTGTCACAAGGTCGACAGCATGAGACAGTTAGAATAATATAATATACAATACTAGCTGCAGTCGTTCCTACTATTTACTTGCGAGCATCACTGCTTTGCATATAATATTGTAAGAGCACAGCATGACAACAACAGTGTACCTGCCATTCCCTGCCACAAAATATCAAAACTTCCTATTATGCTTTGTCTTGAAATAAATGAGAGAGATTAAATGACTTTGAGCTGGCCCACCGCCACCACACAAAGCTTATCCAACATTTCCTAAATTCGCAGCAGCCAGTGATTCAAATTCATTCTGACTTACTGAAAATCTACGTTTAGAGAAAAGAAACTTTGTTTCAACAGTTAACTGCAGTTAATTCACTAACCTTGCTAACTTCATGTGTTTTTGTCAAAGTTACATCATCACTGCATGAAACTGCAAATGTTAGTTTTGGACTCACTAGTGGAGCATTCAAGGACATTGTAGATGTGTGAGTCAGAACAAAAAATACAATCAACCATACCCAATGGTTTTCTTAAACTTTTTTTTTTTAAAATGCTTTTGTTTGGAAAATAGTAAACAGAAAAGTAAAGTATAGACTTTAGCTCCTGGTTATGGCCCTTTAAGATTATCAAGTGTAATACAGTGTGTGTGACGTGCCTGAAGTGATCCATTGACCTCTGTTGGCCCTGAGCTGTCAAACAGAGTGACCTCTGTGACCTTTACTGTGTCACTTCCTGTCACAGAGACCAAGAGGCTGGCATTACCACCTGAAAGTTATGACAAGTGAGAAAGGGAAACTAGATGAGTATCGTTGAGACAGGTCCTTAGAGATGAACATTATGTAAATAACTAAAGTAGATTGAAAAGCTTGTGAAGGGACGGACTAGTTTGAGTAGATGAGCTGGACTATTTTCACTTTTGGGGTCTGTAAAAGAAGATTTTTAAGGCAGATGATTCTTAATATGTGATTGTTAATATAATGTGATTTTTAAAATATGTGGTTGAACTCAATGAGGGGAAAAAAGACTAAATATTATATGTGTATTACAAGACAACAGTACAAACTATATACTAAATGAAGATGACAATAATTATAAAAATAGTCTGACCTGACAGAGGGCGTCCCTCCTTTAGACTGAAGTCCCCGTGAGCCCCTTCATGAGCTTCCACAAGGTTAAAAATGAAGTTCACTGAACTTTGACCTGATACATGCACACACAGACAGATACACAGACAAAACAGATCAGTAGAGCTAACATTTACAACGGCAAATAGACAGCAAGTCAATTACCATATTACTGACCTGTGACCTTAACAGAGTAGGGGTCATTAGAGACAACACTGATTTCCCATGTTCCTGTTTGATTGTCAGTGTTGAGGCTTAAACGACGTAGGTTTCCTGCTGTAGTGAAAGATGCTAGAGGACCACTGGACTGACTGGAACTCTGAGATACACCTAGAGGAGAGAAAAACACTGTTCCTTTAATATAAGATGATGGAGGGAGTAAAAGGCTGATGGAACAATCAAAACTAGTCTTAACATGAGACAATAGCTCTAACAACACCTGAGGAGCTGGAGAGATTGAAGGTGAGAGACGGGGTTCCTGTGATGTAGGCGGTAATGTTTCTTAGAGAACCATCAACAGTAAATGTGAAATTATCAGGCCTCCCAGGATTCTTCACTACTTGGAAAAGTGTCACCTGAAAGACGAAGCAACAGAAACTGCATATTTATATACATATTGTACTATACCATCTTATGTCTTATCCTGTTCAATGTCTTACCACAGCACTGGCTGATGAATCCTCAATTACACTTGTAGCCAGAGAGAGGTCAGACTTGGTGACCTCAATAGCCTGACCTCCAGAGGCTCGGGCTAAGTCACGGTACAGCTGGGCATCTGATTGGGTCATTGAGCGTGAACTCACACCCCCAGTGCTTCTACGGCGCCGCCGACTGGCCAGGACATCTGTCAACATGAAAGTTACCTAAAAGTATGAGGACAGAAAAGGAAACACTTGTGAAGGATATATTGCAATTGGGTACATATCTGCAACTGTTCACATATTATTTCAAAATTTCTTTATCAAATATATTGACATTTAAAGAGCAAAGATGATGAAAAGTCAACTCTTACCACCGACTTGGTGCTCTCTATCAGTGCAGTGACGGTGCTTTTCAGATGAGCATCTTTAGCTGGAGCGTCAGTGAAGACAAAGATCTCAGAGGAGGGTGGAGCAGCAGTCAGGGCAAGCTGGCAAATGTATACGAGACAGGTAACAGTGTTATTTATTAAAAAATGGTCGATAATTTAAAAAAAAAAAATAAATAAATAAATAAATAAAATAAATAAAAAGATTGATTTGAATTCAAAGTGTTTTTTGAAATTGAGTACAGGTCTGAGGAAAAAAGACCCTAAGAAAAAAAAAAAAAAAACTAAGACTAAAGACTTTTAGAAAACTTTGTTGTCTAAATGAATAATTCCAAGAAAATAACAGCGGGAACACTGTCAATACCTGCAGTCCAGACAAACACAACTCTGGGATGTCTCCTCCTCCACTTGCAGAGAGCTTGTTGATGTTGTCTTTGAAGATGTCTGCATCGGTCGTCATAATCAGAGGTCCAAAACCTGGAATATTGAATAAATAACCATAACCACTGACCATCAATCACATGATTATTAATTTTAACTAGGCATACTTTATTTAGAAAATGTCAGAGGCAGCATATGCAAGTGAGTTCTTCAATAGCAGCCTTCACTACTACAAAAACGTCTGTACCTGGGTCATTGAAAGGTACCAATATGTAGGCAGAGGGTTCCTGTTGCGTTCCCCTCTTACTGTCAATGATGTTAAAGGAAACTCTCTTAGCCTCAGCTATGTCATCACTCATACTGCCTGTCGTGTCAATGACAAAACACAGCACAGAGGACTGGGAGAGGCCCATCAATCTGTAGAAACACGAGATAGATAAAATATAATTACCGTATCCTGCTGATCATGGGTAATTTATCTTTCAGTGATCAGTGATTACCATTTGACCTTATGCAAAGACGTCTATATCATTAAAATATCTGGACTGCATACCCAGGCCACATTATATTATATATAGACACAATGATTAACAGGATCATACTATTGCTTAGTTGCTTACTATAGTTTTCTTGACTTGCAAGACATTTTTTTTATTCCTCTTGTATAGGCTCAAAAAATTGACCAGGCGAAGTTGGCCCATACCGCAAGAAGTTCTTGTCTCCTACAGCTAATCTGATGTCCTCCAGTAGCTCCATAGTGGCATTCACAGCCAAATCAGCTGCTTTGTGGTGAAGTGAACCATGACTGGACCCAATGTCATCCTTACTGATGCCCCCCACTGGGTCCTGTTTGCTTGTCTTGTCAAATAATCCACCGTGGCTGCATTTACCTTAGGGCAGAAAATATGTGTTAAGTTAGCTATACATTGTATGTTCACTAGATACTGACAATGGAGTGCAACAAAAAAGTAGATGATTGTGTAAAGTTACCTGCAGGTTTTGCTGAAGAGAAGATGTTAAAGTAGCCTGAAGTGAGAAGCCCCTGCTGTAGCAGGTCAGGCAGAAGGTTGTTCTCACAATTCCCTCCTGTACAGTTTCTACAGGTTGGAATACTTGGGCCTGCAGAAAGTCGAAACCTTCATGAATAATTATGATTTACTGATTTGTATAACTCAGTTATATAAGTGATAGATTATGTTTAAAATGTAAAAAAAAAAAAAACTCATGAATGGGCAGATAGTTCACAAGCTGACTTTAAGTTTAAGTTTAAGTTTTTAGTTTAAGTTGAATAGACTTTTTTTTTTTTAAAGATTTTTTTTGGCCTTTTTCAAGCTCTATTGTATAGAGACAGCTGAAGAGTGACAGGAATGTGGGGAGAGAGAGATGGGGAATGAGATGCAGCAAGGGGCGGACGTTCTACTAACTGAGCTAATCGACACCACCATGAATGGACTTTTTGTGAATTAAAACACAGTTGGATGTAGTTTCCATAAAAATCAAACTAAGACATGCACTGTGTGTCGGGAGTCAATTGTGTTAAAAATATTGAGTGACAAAGTGCCTGTTTTCACAAAGCCTGCTGTGGCTTTACATCTATGAATATATTGTATATAACAGCATTATACAGTACCTGCTAGGTTCTCAAGAGGTTGGTCTGGTCTGATCAGAGCACTATAAGGAGCATTGTTCCCCAGCTCCACCCAGTTACTGTGGCTGTAGAAATCCTTCATACAGAGAATACAAAACATTATTTACACGCCGTCATTGCTTGTTATTTCAATCATGTCTATGACCACACAATAATCAATAACAAATCACTCTCACCTGTAGGGTGTGACAGACTCCTCCAAGAATCCACCTCCCTGCGACAAAGTTCTCCTTCTTAACACTGGCCTTCACAGCAGACACGCCTCAACAGTGAAATAGAGAACAGAGATAAGAGAGACAAAGTGAAGCTGCACTTTGCAAGAACACCTGAAATTTTAATGCAGTAAACTCTCCCTAAAATGATCAAATTTATTCTGGTGTCTGGCAGTGGGAAATCTTCTCTTGTCAGTGGAAAAGATTAATAATAATTAAAAAAAGAGTAAAATTAAACTACATCATGAACAGCAATGAGGGACTCATTCACAGAAATGTTAAATATGACCATGTTCACACTTTTCACAATGCCTGACATTAAGAGAGTGTATAGATCACTATGATTCCTGTGTGGTCAAGCCTCACCATCATTAACTTTCTAAACATTTGCTCTTTTTGGTACAAAAACTGACCACAAGTTGTCAACAAAATTCCTGAAATATAAATTGTCTTTGTGTTTTTGGTTCTTGGATGTTTAGGAAAGCAATGTTTGACGTATACCTGCTGTGATGACATCCCGTCCTCCCTGGAAGGTCTCATCATCAAAATGGTGCTCCTCACTCAGTGCAAAAATCAAGTCCACTTGTGCGTTGCTAAAGTACATTTTTGTAATGGAAGTTTGGAAAATGACAGTTGAGAGGAGAGAAGTGGAGGTACCTGCAGACGAACAGGCCCTTTGCACCTTGTCTATTGACAGACTGTCATCAATCTGGAGACATAAAAATGACATATCACTGAGTGCATGTTTAAAACACAAACGCTGACCTCTCATTTTTCTGTCTGCATGAAACTGATTTATTAGATGATAAAACACCTATTCTAGATGTTGAATATGCTGTACCGTTCTAACAGTTTCTCAGTTTCAGTGTGGCTTTCCAACTCACAGTCAAGCTGAAGTCCCTTCCCTCAGAAGCAGCAATGTCTCGGCAGACCTCAGCTGTCTTTCTGAGGACCGCCCTTTCTGTGATGACACGGTGAGTGGTTGAGTTCCCATCAAATGAGAAGAGTGGTTGGAAGCTGTGAATGAGTCCTGGCAGGAAGAGGACCACCACCACCAGGAGCATAACTGCCTGCCTGACAGCCATGATGGAGGATGAAGAAGAAGAAATCGGAATTGCTACCGTTTACTTTTCTCAGCTGTCCAACTCTCTCTCTTTGCCTGTTTTCAACACTTTCCTTCACCAGTGCTCACGTTTTGTGTTGCTATTTCTCACACCAAAAGTCAACTGAACAGAAACAGGGGAATTTTGGTCATCTATAGTATCTGCCCCACAAAGTGTAGAAATTCCACAATAGGTTGCCACAAAAACAAACAAACAATCTGATTAAGCACAGAGAGGGTTACTGGAAGTGAACCAGGTGTAACGAGGCAACAACCGGCAAGTGAAAACACCTGAGGAGGAAAGAGAAAGCAAATCAGAAACCAGAGAGCAAGAAGGAGGGAAATGAAACTGGTACAAGTTTTTCCAAATTTTACAAAACATTAAAGTAATAACAATAAAATAATGATAATAATAAAATGCTATCAGGAGATTTCACTAAAATTAAAATTATTCAAGAGAACATGCTTTTATTGTTAGAATTTTTATATGCTTGTACTTGTTGGATTGAATATTGTTTAGTCAAATATAAATGAATCTCTATTTCAAAAAAAATTTGAAAATATATATAATAACAAAAATCAACTATTTTCCATTTAATGTTTGACCTAATCTGAATTACTTCATATTTTATAGAGATAGAAAAAAATCCAAAAATGCTAAGATTACTAAAAGAAGAAAAAACAAAATAAACATTATGGTAATAACAATTTTAAAAGTATTACAAGACACAAATACATTTTACACACACTCTTACCTGTTTGCTCTGCTCTTTAGCAGTCCAGCCTTATTCAGATGTTGGCACCACTTCAGTTTAGGTGTGTTTCCTGTCTTATCTGGAAACTTTAAGACTATGTGTGAGTGTGTGCCCTCATTCCTTACTCTTATAGTTAGGACTGATTGAGCTGATGAATAGCATTCCATAGATGACCTCCCACACACCCTGCATTTTCTTTTGCATGTAGTCATGTGTTTGAGTGAGATGACATGGGTGTGAAAGTACTATTCATTGTGTGTAATACTTCCTATTACGAAATTTATTTTTTTCCATCAACCCTAGGTCGATTTCTATATCACTTGGCAAAAACATATACACCATTCACATCTCTAGGCAATGTGTATCCAGTTAAAGAAATATCTCAACATATCTGTGTTTAGTAAGGCGCTGGATGTTTAGCCTCACATAACATAAAGACTTGGAAACAGGGGATACATAGCTAGCTTGACTTTCTCTAAGTTCAAAAACATGTTTACCAACACCTCCAAAACTCACAAATTAAATCTGTTTGCATCCTGTCTGTATGCTGATGTTATGTTTATCTTACAATAGCATATTATTTATTCAGACTTTTACTCACGTACCATACGTGCATAGTTGCACCTCTGAAAGATTACAGATAAGATTCCTGTGCTTATGTAAACCTCCAAAATCCTGCCCAACAGCATATTTTGTGTGCAGCCTCGTGTGGTCTATCGAGTATGTGTTGTCATTGTAAAGCAAATAAAACAAAGTCGGACAAGGAACTTTCCTCTGTTGATAGCTGGGGCGTTGAAGTAGCTGTTAAACTCCCTCCTTGTCACTCCCTCAATAATGTTATTGACAACCGTGTCCAACTACATCAACAAATGACTGTGACATTTCAGAGAACAATGTGTTTGTAAGGCAAACATATAATGTAAAATTCCTCAGATACAGTGTGCTAAAAGTTTGGTTAGCTTTCCTCTGGAAGTGCAGTATTAATGTTAAATTATGCTTTGACTCATTACTTGGCCCTGCAGTGGGTATCAGGCTGTCATAAATCTGTCCAGTTCTCTGACAAGCGGCCTTGATACAACATACCTTTAAGATGGCTTTAATCATACTTTTGTCCCATATCTTATCTAATTCTTTTCTATTCTTTTAATGAGGATCATCACATCTAATTGTGTTGCACTGGTGTAGTCTTAGTTGAAGCTATCTAAAAAGACTGAGCCCCAGTGTGCTTAGCCACCAGTGTTTTAAGTTAAGCTAGCTAGCCAAACACTCACAGACATGTGTGGACATCTCATTATTGTTCAGTTAAAATAATAATCATTATCATCCCTTAATCGTCTGAGGTGAAACAGTCTCTGCCTTACTTTTCTCACCACAGAGTCAGTATGCTCCCAGGTCAGGCCTTCGGTGATGTTGACACCAAGCCATATGAGCATTAACAAAGCAGTAAATGCTGCTTGGGAAAACGAGCTTGTAAAATAAATAACATTTTTATTTATTTTATCAACTCAATTGTGGTAAAGAGGAAAAAAGTAAATGTTTTTGCTTAACCTTACCAGTATCAATTATTTGTGTGGTCAGGTATGGTTATGTGTTGATCTGTTACCATTTCAGTGAAAATGAGTTCTGTTCTGAAACTCTATAGACTCTTTGTATTGTATTCCTCAGACCAGGTGAATTGAAACAGACTTGCAGAGCAGAGCACTTTTATTACATCATGTCAAATCTGAAATGTGTACTTAGTAGTAAGATAAGGACACACCACAATTTGTAAACAATATACATAATATATACACTGTAAATATATACATTGTAAGTATATAATATGTTAATTAGGATGAACAAATATGATAACCATATTTTTCTCTTTTCCTAGTTAAGTTTTAAACAGCGTTATTTAAAATCAGAGCTTTCCTTTTAAATTATAACTCTCGCAGGAGAGTAAGTGCTGTTATGCAGAGGCGAAACACTGTCAACAGAAGTTTTCTTATGGTTTCTTAACACCTTCACAATGATAAAAAATAGCAAAAGAGATGCAATAATGATACAAATGATAGCAAAAATTAGCCAAAATCCATCGACTGGTAATGCAGATATTGGATGCAACATATTGCTCTCTTTATCATATACACAGTTCAGGTTGCTCTTCAGTCTGTAGATGACTTGACACCTCTGTGCATTTGTCTCTATGTCAGTGACTTTGAAAACCTCATAGGGAGGAATCAGCACCTGGCTGCTCAGGTTCAAGGCTGAATAATATGTTATGTCAGCACCAAAACACGTGTATATTTCAAAACATGAAGCATTCCTTGTGAAGTTCCACCCATCAGAACCTAATATGAAGGTGTTGAATCGAACCAGTTTGTTAGACGTGTTCAGATCTAAAAGTGTTTCTGTTCTGTAATTTGTAGTAAGACATGTCACCTGACTGTGCTTCAGAATCTGAATGGCTTCACTTAGGGAAAAATAAAGGGAGCGGGACTCAAATGTCTCCTTTAGTTGTTTTCCAGCTCTTTCTGTAGTGTCAAGATCTGACTCAAGAGGTTGCAGCATAGTATTTGTATACATGTATACGTCAATCGAATGATGTTTCTCCATGTAGGCGTGTGCAGGCTCTCTAGCTTTTTGCTCTGCTTTGCTCCAGGCTTGACTGAAGTTTGTTCTGGTATCCCATGTCTGCATGATGGCTTTATTATTTACAACCGCAGCTCTGGATCTGCAGTTGTCATACACGTCAACATCGAGGTCAAAGGTCAGATCCTGAATAGAACGCTGTAATGAGGAGAAACATGTTGTTCAGTATTTATCCACTAGATGGAAACATACACTAAATGAACAGTAAGCTGGAACCTCTCACACAGTCCACATTCATTTTTCCTTAGAACAATTACAGATAATGTTTTTTGGAATTACTTTTATAGTAAGTATTTAAAAATTAGATAAGTAGAATTTCTTAAAAACACAATTTCTGATCATCGTAGCTTAATTTATATTATTATACGTTTTCTAGATTGATTTTGTTTTATGTCAAATATATAGTGTTAAATACCTCTCCAACAATATCCTGCCAGCTGAATGTTAGATATATGACAACAAACACCAGCAGTCCCACCAAAAGAACAAGAGAAATAATGGCGCATGCATATAAAGTTTTCCTCTGATGTGCTTGCCTCTCCCATGAAGGCATAGTGCATCTGGAACAGAGAAAGTTTCATTTAGCCAAGGAGAATGTGATGAAAATGTATTTGGTTTAATGTGAATTTTGATTTTAAAATGTCAACTATAATGTAACTTTGTATACCTTCATTGTATTGTATGTTTCAATAGGCCTCACTTTTTGTAAACACCACATTTTTTACAATGAGAGCTCATTTTCATCTGCATCTTTAAAGTTTAATCTACGTAAAGGGATTAGTGATTGTGGCTCTTCCTTCAAAGTCCTCATAGCACATCAAACCCTATCGTAAAATCACAGCTGATTTAAAAACACAAATAAAGATGTGGCCCTGCATATTAAAGTTACTTAGTGCTTAACTCTTCATTTTATTCTTCAATAAACAATATGCAGTGTACAATACATTTTTAAAACGCTAGTAGAGCTGAAAATGATTTTGTAACTTACCACATTGTGAGCAGCATTAGGTTTTGTCTTTTATCATTAGAGCGATTAATGTCTTCTGTTTAAGTCTGTGTTTTTTGTGTTTTGCAACTCGATGACTTACCTTTGTTTGTTTTTACTTGAGGAAGTGACCAAACAGGATTTACTAGTATGTAGAACCTCCCTCTTGGCAATGCAAACAGTGAAATCACAGAGTCACAAAGGTTTTTTTTTTTTTTCCACTTGACAAATACACAGGTAGACATAGCATGAAAAAGTGCTGCAAACTAGGAAAAGAAAAGTGTTTGTAGTACAAATCAAAATGTAAAAACTTTCTTTGTTAAGTGGTTACTTATCAAACGCTACAATGCAAAATAAGATCAATATTAGCTCTGGTTAGCTCCTTTGGACAAAGGTGTAAAAGAATGTCTGTGTGGTTGTACCTGTAAATCCTGTAAGCTGGGTCCTCCTTAATGGCAAACAAAACTACACATGCACTTTTTGTCCTCAAAGGAATATCATTCTGCTTCTTTTGAAAGCACACAACAGGAGAAAGGTAAGCCAGAAACAAGCTTATACGTTGTTGATGGAAAATATGAACGTGTTAATTGCTATATCAGGCCTCATGGAAATATTCTCAAGGAAATATATTCAAGGAAGTAATTATTTATCTCACATTACATTTCAGCCACTAGGCTAGTATTTTTATTCGCACATACAAGCTGAGTCAATGTGCATGAAATCAATAAATAACACAAAAAGCATATTTATGATGAACACTGATCTTAAGAACCTTTTTTACTAATAAGATGTATTATTTTCAGTTAGATATGAAACTTGCCAAGGGACCAGTGTGTAAGCTGAAGTCACCGAGAAACTGTGCAACCCTTTGTGTGCTCTTGGCAGTGGCACTCCTATTGTATCATGACCCATTTCTACTACTATGGTGGCCACAGAAACCTACTGAGGTGAGTGACAGGTCTTTCTTTTACATGCACCAAAAACATGCACCTGTACCCCAATTTTCAGGAAGACCAGAAAAAAAAAAACACTGAATCAGTCACCATAATTGATACATATAAAATTTTGTTCATTGTAGCTGTTTCTTATTTGTCCCTGCAGAAACCTAAGACTAGTGGTTCACCTCTGGATCTGGCGACAGACTCCATTGATGACATGTATGATGGCTGCCGATCCGAAACAGCCTCTGTGATCGACCTGTTTGGCGTGTTTGAGTGGCACTTCAACAGAAACTTCAGTTTTGCCTGGGCCTCAGCTGAAAGGAACGCAAAGAAACCTGTGCACAAGCACCTGAAAGAAGACCATGCTATAGTTTTATACATGTACACAAAAATGAAAAATATCCAGCAAGCTCTCAACAAAGCAGTGAAAACCGGGAGACACAAGTATAGCACGAGCGGATTTAAGTTCCACTACTTCTACTTCCACCTGACTGATGCCATTCAAGTTCTGCGTTACAATCAGACATCGTGCAAAACCACCTATCACAGGACATGGAAACAATTTGACCAAAATGTTATCAATACATCCATGCGTTTTGGTGCTTTCACCTGGGTAGCTTCAAGCAAACAATCCTTTGATTTTAATGGCAATGTGTCTTGTTTTGAGATCTACTCATGCTTTGGTGCTGATATAACATATTATTCTGCTACAAACCAAATAGGACAGGTGCTGATTCCTCCCTATGAGGTCTTCAAAATCACTGATGTCCTGACAAATGACCCATGGTGCAGTGTGGTCTACAAGCTACAGAGCACCAAAACACCAAGGAGAGATTTGAATTGTAAATTGAATCAAAGTCAAATAAAAGCATATTTTGGAATTGATTTAACACAATGGCAAGAAAGTAATGTTGGGATGATGTCAGCATGTGTGATGCTGTTAATTATAATTTCTTTAGTTCTTATAAATCGCAGGATGAAGTGTTTTGTGGTTGCAGTGCTGGGTGCTCTGCTGGTGTTCACGATGATTCTGGTGGTGTTGAGAGGTATCATCTGAGAGGAGCAACGATAGAAAGTGTTTAGAAATTAGGAAGTGTTTAGAAATTAGGAATTATGTTTTTGAAAGTTATGAGGATGTAAAAATAATCTTCAGAAGCCATATGGTGCACAAATTCCAATGAAAACAATACAATGTCAACCAAAAGAACAATTTTGGACATTTTGTTATTGGTACAATTTCTATTATGCATGGGGAGTAATTTTCAACATGGTACCACTTTACTGAAAAGTATTCAAAATGAGGACAAAGCAGAAGTAAAATCAGCAATTATATTGAGTTCAGTTTCTAACAATAGTTTCTGATGTCCTGCCTAGAAACATACATTTTATGATCGAAAATGTAACTATTTCAACAGGTTTACACTAACTACCCTAATGCATGCAATAGGCATGATATGTGATAGTAAGTTATCCTCTGTAAATAGTGTATCAGAAATAATCACACTTTTAAAACAAACAATATTTTGTAGTATGTTTTTCTGTTTCTCCTGTCTTGCACTGCCTCTGTACTGTACAGCATGTGAAGTCCTTCACCATGTGTATCACCACATATTTTACTACAAATAAAACATTTTTCAACCTTTAAAACATATTCAAGTGCTACAAAGATAAAGGTCGCTGATACAGTAGTATTGTCAAAGATCACTGTGAGTCTAAATGACCCTGCATGTACCCTGATTATTTCCATGAGACTGATTTGAATATTTACTGTATGAGTCAAAAATCTCCTAAAAACACCTGTTCCTACAATAGCAATTTGAGACACAGTTATACTATAGACCTGAAACACATTTGTGGTATTCTTGTCGTGGCTATGGTCTAAGGTACGAATGCATGATTCTCAGACACACAGACCTATTTAATTCATTACAATCAAAGTGGAATGACCCAGGTCCCACCCCTGATTTTAATGGCCTGCAGCTGGTGAAAGACAAGCAGGAGCTCAGCTAACACTTAACCAGCAAGTCACCAAAGCAACACTATATCACTATATATACTGTATATGTGAGAACTGCACTGTGGTAAGTGGATAGAAGTAATTTCTTCCTTGTTTGATCTAGATTCATAAACAAATATTAAGGAGTCCACTCCAAGTCCAAACAGCTTTACATTTACAAAATAGACATTCCTCAGCAGATTTAGAGGAAGCCAGCAGATTCAAATAAGATACCTAAAAATTGAGTCATTTTTTGTGCAGGTTTCTATCAAGGTGGAAGATGGCAATGAGGACAGTTTGGGTAGCTGTGCTCATGACATATGGAGTCTCTTCTGCAAAGGTAGTGATATGTGGTGGTTTGTTGTGTACTGACATTTGTAGGAAAGATTATCACCAAGTAAGGTCTTTTTTATTTTCTCATTGTTTGTTTTTTTCAGAACTCTGTCGAACCTGTGTTAAAAGTTCCACTGGATTTGGCTCCAAATGCTGTAGATGACATGTACTCTGGCTGCAAAGACAAGATGGAGGACAGAGTGAAGAATGAGTACCTGGCGAATGAGAAAAACAAAGACCAAAATTTCACCTTGGCCTGGAGTGAAGCAGAAAAATACTACAACAAAAGATGGAACCATAAAAAGGGAAAACGACCTTCCACCTCCCTGGGGAAAGAAAAGATCATGGCTATTTATGTTTATACCCTTGACAAACCAAAAATCTATCTTGATTTCAATAATGCAGTTAGAACCCAGAAATCTAAATACAAGACCACATTCAGGTATCACGCACTTCACTTTTTCCTGACTGATGCCCTTCAAACTCTCAATGCTCGCAAACCTGAAGCAGAAAGATGTCTCACTGGCTACCGTAGAGTGGACAGCTACTTTAGCCAAGAAGTTCTCAACAAGGGAATTCGCTTTGGCTCCTTTACCTCCAGCTCAATGGGATGGTACCCCAATGCTGAAAGATTTGGAGACAAATCATGCTTTGAGATATTCACATGCTTTGGAGCAGACGTCTCACTGTACTCGAAGCTTGGTGAATCTGAGAGAGAAGCCCTGATTCCTCCTTATGAGGTCTTTAAAGTCACAAAGATTGATAAAAGATCAGAGCAGAAGAGTCTTCCATGTGAGGTGGTCTACAAAGTGAAAAGTACACGAAAAACTCTATCCAATATAAATTGTGGTCTTTTTTGAAATAAGCAGTCTCAAATATTTGACACAGTATTTCACATTAAAATAATATATTTTGAGGTAAACCAGATTAGTGACTTAACATCACTTTCAAAGTACATTTGGATATGCAGATTTGAATAAAGGAATAATAACAGTTTGACCATTCTCTCTATATACATATGGGCAATGCATGTATTTTGCTATCTGAAGGACTAAAATTTTAAAAGATCCAGTGTCTTGTATTTAGTGACATCTAGTGGGGAAAGGCAGATTGCATGAAACTGAATCCCTGCTCAACTCTTCCAGCCTTCCGAACTTGTAGGACAAACTACAGTGGCGGTGAAACTGGCCAACAATGTAAAATCTCTCTCTAGAGCAAGTGTTTTGGTTTATCTGTTCTGGCTACGGTAGAAGTTTAGTGGACTTGGTGGAGGAAGACCTGCCTTCCTCTGTAGATTAAAAAAAAAAAGGCTCATATTAAGGTAACCAAAATGCCAATGATTCTTATTTTCAGGTGATTAAATACTAATGAAACACATACTGGACCTTTTAAATCAGGTTGGGAAAACATATTTGGACAGTAACTTATACAGCTTGACAGTACACGCCGATTGATTATGGACCTAGCAGACACAAAGTCTTTGACCCAATTTCTGATCTTCTGTCCCTAAAAGATATGTGGAGAAAGTCATTATTGATGAACATTGAATAGCAGTTTTGTCTCTGGCATGCCAGAAAGCATGGTTCCCTGTTGGTGGCTCAGCTCTTGGTTCCCAACCAGCGACCCAGCTGACACCTATGCTGCAGCCATTTACTGTTCCTCTGCAGTCTCTCGTGGCTGAACTCCAGCAGTCTCTGGTTTCCTTGGGTGCACCAGCTCACCTTCCTGCTCTCCAGCTGCTGGTTTCCAGTCTTATACTCCTGCCACTGGCCTCCGTTCTTGTTCTTGAGATGCTAGAAATGTATCCAGCTGCCTTTCCTGACCTTCAACCTAGTCACCAACCTCAAGAGTGGCTCAGCCTTCAGCATCCAGAAAAGTTCTGGAAGTCTGGCATCCTGAGCAGTCCCATGTTTGTCGCTGGCCTCCTGAATAGTCCCACCAACGTCACTGGCTGTTCCCACCAGCATGGTTGTCCTCCATAGCTGTTTCTCCCACTTGCACGTTGATGTAGTGATGTGAGTAAACCTTCTCCACTGATCTCTGGACAGTGACAGCCAATGAGGATACTGAGTGGGACAAGAAGTCTTATAAGAAGTCTTATTGTCCCCCTTATTCCTGGCACCAGTGCCTAGCCCAGCAGTAATCTGTTGTGTCCCAGCTTGACACAGCTGAAAGTTAAAGGTACAATATGTAAAATATTTACTGTATAAAATCATAAAATGAATATGCTGTGTCGTTAGAGATTAGGAAACATGCTCTACTGAAATACAAGCTTCTTAACAAATTACTATAGTCAGTATGTTTATTTTGAAATTTGCCTTGACGGACCAGGCGGTCTGTTTGTGTTTTGCTCTGTCTGTTTTGATCTGGCTTGATAACTACACTGCTCATGCTGAAGCTTTCCAGGTATGGAATGTATTACAGCCGTGGAAGCAAGCAGACACGTGGTAAAACATCGTAAATACTGGAGATGATTTGAAAGATAAAGACATTTAGAACCCAAAAGGACCCAGAGTGCCTGTCTTTATTTCAGTAGGTTTCCACCTGATTTCCTCTGTGAATAAAAAAATATATCCACCATCATCGTCCCTCTCTCTTTAATCTCATGGAGACAAGAAAGGGCCCAAGACACAAGATGTGAGGATAGCTAGGCTTTATTTAAAACTAGATGAGGGCTCTTAGTAGAGTGCTTATAAACATATAGATCATATTCTATATCTCAGTGTTGCTATGATGAGCACTGGTAACAGGGCGTCTCCTTCATAAAAAAGCAGAACTATTAACGGAACACAGAGTGTGAAGGAGACGCCCCGGTACCAGGGGGTCTCCTTCACACTAATATACTATGGCATGCCGTTCAGGAAATTAAACGTTTGAATATATTGAATGAAACTTTGAATATATGGAATGAAACTCTGAATATATTGAATGAACCTTGAATATGTGGAATGAACCTTGAATATATGGAGTGAACCTTTGAATATATTGAATGAAACTTTGAATATATGGAATGAACCTTGAATATACTAAATATTCAGCCTGCATTGGTCTATGAATGTGGGTGATTCTTCTTGCATCTAAACAATATATGAAGAGCTTCTCCTTCAGTTCACGAAATCCCTGTAGCCACAGCAGCTTCTCCAGTCCCGGAGAAGTGCTGCGTCAGAGCGCAGTGCCATTACGCACGGCCATTCACTGTGTTTTACTTTCATTAAATCACCTGAAAACTATATCAAGCTAACCATACAGACCTACATACAGACCTCTACACACAGCAGAGTGTTCCGTTAATAGTTCTGCTTTTTTATGAAGGAGACGCCCTGTTACCAGGGCTCATCATAGCTGCACTGAGGTATAGAATATGATCTATATCTTTATATGCACTCTACTGAGAGCCCTCATCTAGTTTTAATTAAGGCCTAGCTATTCCTACATCTTGTATCTTGGGCCCTTTCTTGTGTACGGGCGGAGATTGTACACAGGGGCTGTTGTGGGGCACTCCTGTGAGGTTGAAGGCATGCTGAGGTTGGCCTGATAAACAGCTGCCTGGCCTGTTGTAGTAGGTCTGCCACGATTAAAAAGGGAGCGAACTTCTTCGTCAGAAGAACAGTATTGGGCAGGGGTATCGGGAGGATTTTTGGCCCGTACACATATTGCATATTGCTGTTACGAGATTTCGAGCGGCCTGACTCATTGTCACTCACTTTTTGCTGCAGCATCCACACGTTACACAAGATGGCTGCAGGCACTGCTGTGATGTCTGACGTCAGTCAAGTTTCATTCAATATATTCAAAGTTTCATTCAATATATTCAAAGGTTCATTCAATATTCAAAGGTTCACTCCATATATTCAGAGGTTCATTCAATATATTCAAGGTTCATTCAATATATTCAAGTTTCATTCCATATATTCAAAGTTTCATTCAATATATTCAAAGTTTCATTTAGTATATTCAAAGTTTCATTCAATATATTCAAAGTTTCATTCAGTATATTCAAAGTTTCATTCCATATATTCAAAGTTTCATTCAGTATATTCAAAGTTTCATTCAATATATTCAAAGTTTCATTCAGTATATTCAAAGTTTCATTCAATATATTCAAAGTTTCATTCCATATATTCAAAGTTTCATTCAATATATTCAAAGTTTCATTCAGTATATTCAAAGTTTCATTCAATATATTCAAAGTTTCATTCAGTATATTCAAAGTTTCATTCCATATATTCAAAGTTTCATTCAGTATATTCAAAGTTTCATTCAGTATATTCAAAGTTTCATTCAGTATATTCAAAGGTTCATTCAATATATTCAAAGGTTCATTCAATATATTCAAAGTTTCATTCCATATATTCAAAGTTTCATTCAATATATTCAAAGTTTCATTCAATATATTCAAAGGTTTACAGTTTTTCTCAGTCACTTTGGTGCATTTCTCACATCACTATTTACATTTGCACAACAGTTAATGCATTTCTCAAAACAATTAATACAAACTGCAAAACCTAGTTGATAACCTGCAAAAGCGTGTCACTTGCTCAAAATGGATAGTTCATTCCTCAAAAGCAAGTATTCATGTCAATGAAAGTGTCAGTGTCATCAAGATGAAAAGTCCTGACACCATCGTTTGAACAAGATAGTCAAATGGCTTTGTCATGTTTTCATTATGACAGTTCACTCTGTAAATGTTTTCCAATGCAAAAAAGTCAGGTCTTGGTGACACTACCTGAAAATGCTCAAGACAGCACTATATACAATTTGCACAGCCATTTGAAAACTACAGTAAAGTTACACATTACTGTATTTAGTGAGGTGACTGAGTACAAGACACTGAATATGTATGTTTCACATTTTTACTGCATATGCTCTTTGCAATTCTAATTTGTTCACAGCATTGTGCAAAAGAAAAAATACACCCTTATTTACAACAAACATAAACTCCCTTTGGGTAGAGCTGTGCACAACTGTAAACAATATTGCAGTACATATTGGAACTGAACATACAACATACATAGTACTGTAAATCATTCATGTACATCCAGACGTTCCTCTGTGTCTGGCCACATAGTTTCATCTACATCACAGCGAATATCATCTCTTGCAATGCAGAGAGGAAAGTATCTCCTCGAGCGGCGAATCCACCGTCTGCAGGACTCTGCTGTGATGTCATCACATGCTGCATCCATGGCCGCTAGCAGGGCCATTTGGGTATGTGGATGCTGGTCATAAACCTTCCACCTCCAGGAAGAGAAAAACTCCTCTATTGGATTTAGGAATGGTGAGTAGGGAGGGAGATATTCCACCAGCATCCTATCATGTGCTGCAAACCACTGTCTGACGACATCTGAGTGGTGAAAACGCACATTATCCCAAACAACAACATGCTTGTTCAGATGGTCTCCAGTTAGACCCCTCTCATTCTCAGGGATTATGTCCCTGTAAAGAGTGTCTAAAAAAGTCAGCAGATGTTGTGTGTTGTATGGACCAAGACGGGGGATATGGGTGAGGATGCCGTTTTCTGAGATGGCTGCACACATAGTAATATTCCCTCCTCGTTGGCCTGGGACATCAATGGTTACTCTAGGTCCAATGCGATTCCTTCCACGTCTTCTACCTTTTGCCAGATTGAAACCCGCCTCATCAAAGTATATGAATGTGTGCAGCGGTTCCCTGGCCTCCAGCTCCAGTACACGCTTTATTACAGAAGAGGGAGCGAGAAAAACTATAACAACTTTTCCTGTGTAACATAATGCATTTTGGACAACATATCGTACAGTATACACTGTGAATACACATACACAAAACTGTCATGTAAGTGTAGTGCATGACACTACACAAAGTAAACAGTTTACAGCACTGAACATTAGAGTATGCATAGAACACATACATGTTTTACCTGTACATACTGGTGACGGATCTCCTTCACTCTGTCGCTGTTCCGTTCAAATGGCACATTGTACAATTGTTTCATGCGCATTTCATTTCTCCTGAGCACTCTGTCAATTGTAGCGATTGAAACAGTATTCCCAATATTCCCAAAGATGTTGTCATCCTCTATAACAGCACTTTGTATCTACCTCAACCGTATGGCATTGTTTGCAATCACCATTGCACAAATGGCTTCCACTTGTTGCGGAGTAAAAAGGGGCCCTCTTCCACCTCTGCAAGGTTATCTTGCAATCCTATGTGGTGCTGGTGATGAGTAAAATTACAGTAAATATGGCAAATCTTTACTGTAACACTACTGTACACTACAATACACTAAATCTGTGATGCAGTAAAGCTGTAAGTCTAAATGTAAAATGTAAAAAGTGACAAGTCCTTGTCCCACTGCAAGCTTCATGTATGACACAATGACAGTAATGCAGTGCAGATTGTTTAGTGCTGAATTACTGTCCATTTATACACACCTGTTCTCCCGACGAAATGTTTGAATAATTGAATTTACAGTGGTTCTCCCAACATTTGGCTGCACCCTTTGACCAGCCTCAGCCATTGTGAGGCCGTGATTGACAACATGATCCACAATTGTAGCCCTGATTTCATCAGGAATCCGCCTATGTACTTGGCCTCTTCTTCCTCTTCCCCTGTTTTGTCCCCTTCCCCTTCCTCCTCGCACCCTCACCCCTCTTCCACGAGGCTGACCTTCCATTTCTGTGTCACAGTATTGTAGAAATGGTACACACTATGTCCTGCTTGGTTCACATATGCTTGTAAAGTGGGGGTTCATGGGATTCAGCTCTGAGTGATTGTAGAGAAGTGGCTTATCATTGGTTGCAACTAATGCTTCACACACCCCTTCTCATCAGTGAAAGCTGAGGTTCACCTGAGAGAAATTGTTCAATTTAGGAGACATTTTCAGGAAAAAAAAGATTAAAAAAAATAATAAAATGTATAAAATTTGCTTGACAGATTTTGACAACTAGTTCAACATTTTTGTATGTAATGACTCAAGCAATGAAATGAGGACTATTAGTTTTATATGGAATGACTATTCAGCATTCACAGGTATAGTTAATTTTGACTGACATGACATAAGCACATGACGTTCACATGCTGTTCAGCTATTCAAATCATAACACAACCTGTTGTACTAGATTACATTACGAACATTGTTCTGTGATTACAAACCCATTCAGACAGTCAAGCGTGAGAATACCCTGTGGTGAGAAGGTAAAAATGACTAGGACCAGACCCCCTGCGGTAACTAATACAGTGTCCGCCAGAGCAAGGCGTTTACATTCATATTGTTCGTTTGCAGTAATATTAGCTAACAGGGTTGGGTGATATTTTAACATTGTTAGTTACATCTCTTTTACAAACACCAGCCAGCAAATCAACACATAGTGAACACACACACGGGCCAAAAGGCTTTCTGTCTTTTAATCCCCCGGCAATAGGTCAGAAAATATGCAAATGAGGCAAAATGTCTGTTGGATTTTGTTTTTTCGTTTTTTTTGCTGACCAAAACAAATGTAAACATTAAAAGTGACCTTTCATTACATTTACACACAGTTTAAGAGACAATAAATTACTTAAACATACTAGCTTAACCAAGAGACACACACAGAGGGCATCACAACACATCTTCACAATACAAAAGCTTCTCAAATTATGCCAGGAAGGTGTAGCTATGTCACTAATGCATCCTTGTGCATCATTAATCAAAATCCCCCCTGCTATAACAGGTAACCCGGAACTATGTCACTCATTCAATATAAAGCAGGTGATGCACAGAAATGTGGACATTGTCATGTATGTTTTGAGAATGTTCACCAAAAATATTATGACCAACACATTAACACAGCTACACATGCACACTAGTAGGATTAATGACAAAGTAATAACAATAACACCTCCATGGGTAAAGACATTCTCTTTGGCTAATTCTGGGCGTATAGTATTTGTGGTGTTATCTTGGGGTTTAAAGTCTATCCACCAGGATGAGTTGGGCAGAATGTGAGACCGACTCAGGCACTTCTGATGTACTTTGAGAGCATCTCTAATTCTCCTTGGCCACGCGCCAATAAATATTACAGCATAAGACATCAGAGACTCCTGAACACTTTCTTCCCTCCTGACCTCACCATTGACCTTTGACTTCAGCAATTTCTCCACAACAGTGACAGACAACATAAGTCAACCCTGAGGGTTGTATGAGCTCATGCAAATAATATGTCACAAAAATCACCATTAATAGTGTGAAATGAAACTGTATATAGTCTTAATTTCTTCACTCAACACTGTGTTTGATCAGATGTTAAACCCGATCAAATACTCTAATAAACCTGCTTTCTTATTTGGGAAGGGAGTGATGAAATATATCACAGGAACCCGCAACCCGCCGATCTCCTTCCTCTATTTTATTTACATTATTAAGCAGTTAGAGGAAGTTACAGAGTCAAACACTCATAATCAAGAGGGACTAATCAGACCTTCAACTAACTTTCAAATGACTGAAAGCAAAGTCAGCATCACTTTACTTGTAATTTTATGGTTACACTATCACCCTTACCTGTTAATTTACTCTTAATTTCCATTGTGGGAACGTGCTTTTCAGGAATTTTAAATTCATAACTCATAAATATTCAAGTCAGTCTCAAGGAAATAATCAGTGTACAAGCAAGGTTTTTCTTTAGATTTACAGTGACCTTTGACAAAAGCGCCTCTCCCAAGCGCTGGGAGACTTGCTTTGAATTGTCACAGACGACTAGCTGTACTTTACGCTTGCAGAGGTGTGAAGATGAGCCCTTGTGTTCCCTTTTATGGTCATGTTAACTTGCAAAAGCTACACCAGCTAACTGTCTTATTTTACGCCCAATGTTTCACTTCCTTTACTGCTTACTACATAAGTGTATTGTACCCCATTAGTCAACGAAGAATGCTGAGATAGACTATGCCGTCTCATTGAAGCGTGTTTCTGCTCAACTCCACAAGTTGAGGGAGAATATTTTATTTTACAACTGTGTCTTCAAGTTTCTACTTTGGTGCATGGCGGTGATGGCAGTGATGGCAGCGTGGGCAGCAGTGCTAATGACATACGGAGTCTCTTTTGCAAAGGTAATGCTGTGTGATGGTTTACTGAACTGTGAATGTTGTGTACTGACATCCTGGAGGAAAGGTTATGACCAAGTAAGATTTTTTATTTTCTCATCGTTTGTATTTTTCAGAACTCTTAACCTGTCTTAACCTAATCATATTCAAAGCATTCAAAATATTATAGGAGCCAAATAGACTAAGCTCCTTTTAACAGTATTTAAAGCATTGAAGATACCATATGAAGGTACAAATTTAATTAATAAATTTAATTGTAATGTGAAAGATAATGTGTGTCCTACCAGCTGCTTACTTGTTTTGCCTGAAGTCTGTCAAGGCAAAAGTGGCAGCAGAAGCTCCCAGAGCTCTCACCAGCTCTCAGCACCTGTGAATAGTGTACACAAGTCAGCTGGAGTCAGCTTTTGGCATTTCCTATGATGAATATGTTAAAACTACACAAGAAAGTGGTTTCTTGATATTAAGAGAATGATCTTTTGACCAAGATTTATTTATTTGGTAGGGCTTAATACAGCTTTCTAACATGTTGTTTAAATTATTGGTGCAGCAGATTTAAGGTCACAAAGAGTGTTTAGGGTGCAATACTATATGTGTTTGTTTACATGGTCTGTTCAACATGTTAAGATTAAGTATAAGAATATTTAAAGAAAATACATGCTGCTGAAACTGTGGCGTTACAGAAGTGGTTGAGAACTGATGTACAGTCCTCTGAGCTTGCAGAGTTGTAAAGATAAGCCTATTTCCATTCTCTTTTGTTATCATGTTTCACTGGCAAAACTCTCTTTCTTATTGCATGACTCGAGCTATCTCATCTTACAGTTAATGTTTTATGCTTACTATATAAGTGTGTTGCACGCACTCAGTCATTGAAGACTGCGGAGTTAGCCGTGCTTTTTCATCGAAGACTGTTTGTTCTCGACAAGTTGCCAGAGCTTATTTTATTTTACAACCGCATCTTTGGGTTTCTACTTTGGTGGAGGATGGCATCGATGGCAGTTTGGGCAGTGGTGCTAATCACTTATGGAGTTTTTACAGGATTTGCAATGGTAGTGTACGCTCGATGACTGCCTGCTTAATTCTAACTGACATCTGTAAGTAAGATGACCATAAAAAAGATCATTTGTTCTAATAACTTATTTTATTTTTGTAAAGGTCCCTGAAACTGGGTCAGATGATGTCCTTCCACTGGACATGGCTCCAAACTCTGTTGATGACATGTATGCTGGCTGCAAAGATGAAATGCTCAATCTTGCTGAATCTCAGTACCTGCAGAACGAGAAAAACAAAAATGAGAAATTTAAAAATGCCTGGGACCAGGCAGATAAATATTATAACAATAAATGGAAGAAGGGTGGCCCTAAACTGAAGAAAATCCTTGTTATTGCTCTTTATGTTTATACCTTTGGTGCTGAACATATACATGATGATTTCAATAATGCAGTTCGAACTCAGAAATCCGAGTACAAGACCACATTCAGGTATCACGCACTTCACTTTTTCCTGACTGATGCCCTTCAAACTCTCAATGCTCGCAAACCTGAAGCAGAAAGATGTCTCAGTGTCTACCGTAGAGTTGACAAATACTTTAGCCAAGATGTTCTCAACAAGGAGATTCGCTTTGGCTCCTTTACCTCCAGCTCAATGGGACAGTACCCCAAAAAAATATTTGGAGACAAATCTTGTTTTGAGATTGAGACATGCTGGGGGGCTGACATTTCGCTGTACTCTAAATTTGAAAATGAAGCAGAAGTGCTCATTCCTCCTTATGAGGTCTTTAAAGTCACAAAGATTGAGAAGAGATCTAACCAGCAGGGTCTTCCGTGTGAGGTGGTCTACAAAGTGAAAAGTACACAAAGAGTACTGTCAAATACGAATTGTGTTCTCCAGAATAAACAGTCTCAGAAGATTTACATATAGTTAGCAAAAAATTTAAAATGAAATTTACATCATCAACTGTGGGATGTTCCAAATAACATTCACTTTAAGTGAATTAGACATGGTAAATGGATGTAAACAGCTTTTAAGAGAAATCTGCGAAACATGTTGCTTGCTCTTCCAATGGCTTAAAATATTTAAATAAATATCAAGATTTTTTAAAAATTGGTCACTGTATACAGTTACAGTATACTTATACATTGTATTACGTTGTATTGCCTGTCATCCGCATTTAAATGTACATTTCAAAATCCTTCCTGCAATGTTATTGTATCAAAATTGTGTCCAGAAAAACATTAAACACATTTGCCAAATTTTTTTACTGTTTCATTTGATTCATTTACGAAAATACCTCAGTGTCATCTCACTGTCCACAGCCAAACTCCAAAATATGATAAGCTCTGACTTTATTAGAAAGTGAATTTGTTTATTTGCGTCACTTTCAGTCATTACCATGAATATTGTATTTATATTGTATTTAGTGACATCTAGTGGGGAAATTGCAGATTGTATCAAACTGAATCCCTGCTCAACTCAACCACCCTTCCGACCTTGTGGGACAAACTACAGTGGCTGTGAAACTGGCCAACAATATTAAAAAGGTTCTCTCTAGAGCAAGTGTTTTGGTTTATCTGTTCTGGCTATGGTAGAAGTTTAATGGACTCAGTGGAGGAAGACCTGTTTCCTCTGTAGATTAAAAAAGGCTCAAATTGAGATAGCCAAAATGCCAATGATTCTTATTTTCAGGTGATTAAATACTAATGAAACATACTGGACCTTTTAAATCAGGTTGGGAAAACATACTTGGACAGTGACTTATACAGCTGTGTCTTTTTTTATATTCATGTCATCTGTGTCTCACCTAGTGTGCATGTTTGGCTAAAGCTTATATAGATTGGTATATATTTTTTGGTGTGTGACCAGGAATAAGGATCTGGACATTTATTCCCTATGAGAGCAGTGAGGGACAAAGTGAACACACACACGGGCCAAAAGGCTTTCTGTCTTTTAATCCCCCGGCAATAGGTCAGAAAATATGCAAATGAGGCAAAATCTCTGTTGGATTTTGTTTTTTTGTTTTTTTTTTGCTGACCAAAACAAATGTAAACATTAAAAGTGACCTTTCATTACATTTACACACAGTTTAAGAGACAATAAATTACTTAAACATACTAGCTTAACCAAGAGACACACACAGAGGGCATCACAACACATCTTCACAATACAAAAGCTTTTCAAATTATGCCAGGAAGGTGTAGCTATGTCACTAATGCATCCTTGTGCATCATTAATCAAAATCCCCCCTGCTACAACAGGTAACCCGGAACTATGTCACTCATTCAATATAAAGCAGGTGATGCACAGAAATGTGGACATTGTCATGTATGTTTTGAGAATGTTCACCAAAAATATTATGACCAACATATTAACACAGCTACACATGCACACTAGTAGGATTAATGACAAAGTAAAATGACTTGAATGTGTGACTCCCACCTGTGATTGAAAAGGCCTGCGGGTGGTGACAGACAACATAAGTCAACCCTGAGGGTTGTATGAGCTCATACAAATAATATGTCACACAAATCACCATTAATAGTATGAAATTTAAACTGTATAGTCTTAATTTCTTCACTCAATCAGATTTTCAACCTGATCAAAGACTCTAATAAACCTGCTTTCTTATTTGGGAAAGGAGTGATGAAATATATCACAGGAACCCGCAACCCGGTTACCTGCTTAGAGGAATTACAGAGTCAAACACTCATAATCAAGAGGGACTAATCAGACCTTCAACTAACTTTCAAATGACTGAAAGCAAAGTCAGCATCACTTAACTTGTAATTTTATGGTTACACTATCACCCTTACCTGTTAATTTACTCTTAATTTCCATTGTGGGAATACGTGCTTTTAGGAATTTTAAGTCAGTCTCGAGGAAATAATTAGTGTAGAAGCAAGGTCTTTCTTTAGATTTACAGTGACCTTTGACAAAACCGCCTCTCCCAAGCGCTGGCAGACTTGCTTTGAGTTGTCACTTAGTCTCAAATAGACGACTAGCTGTACTTTAAGCTTGCAGAGGTGTGAAGACGAGCCCTTGTGTTCCCTTTTATAGTCATGTTATTTTGCAAAAGCTACACCAACTAGCTGTCTTATTTTACACCCAATGTTTCACTTCCTTTACTGCTTACTACATAAGTGTATTGTACCCTATTAGTCAACGAAGAATGCTGAGATAGACTGTGCCGTCTCATTAAAGCGTGTTTCTGCTCAACTCCACAAGTTGAGGGAGAATATTTTATTTTACAACTGTGTCTTCAAGTTTCTACTTTGGTGCATGGCGGTGATGGAAGTGATGGCAGCGTGAGCAGCAGTGCTAATGACATACGGAGTCTCTTTTGCAAAGGTAATGCTGTGTGATGGTTTACTGAACTGTGACTGTAGACAGTACTCAGGGCTGAAAAAAGTTCCCTCACCTCCACTGTATTTTGAGAAGAAATGACATCTCTGTACTTTGAAGGGCTGAAGAACACAGGCAAAATGGCTCAGATGTGTAGAGTTTGAGAGGTATTTGAGCAGAAAATCACAAGGATCTTGTTGACAGAGAGAATTACTTTTGTAGAGAAATACTATGTCTAACTTTAACTGTATATTTCTGACAGTTCAGTCTGGGTTGTGTTCTCATTTTATTTCCTTTTTATAACGTGTGACTTCCCTTCATTATTACAAGTGCTCACTTACTTGCCTAGTTTCAGAATAAACGTTTGTGTGTGCATGTTTGTGTGGGTTTTTGTGTGTGTGTGTGTGTGCGTGTGTGTGTGCACGTGTACCCATAACTGCTTACTTTAAAGTTACTTTAAAGTGTGTTGTACCCGCTTATTCAGTGAAGACTGCAGAAATAGACTGTGCTGTCTCATCGACGTAGTGGCTGCAGGGACTTCTCAGGCGACAAGTACGTTTAGATAATACAAGTTTATTACAAAGCAAAGTAATTTAAAGCAGTACAATTATCAGAATAGAATGTGCAAGACTCAAATGACATAATGTGTGTGTCTTTCAGCTCTGCAGAACCAAAAAGCCATGTCTCGTCCCAGACCTTTTTAACTTTTATACACCGTCTCTCTCTAGCCTTGTGTGGTTTCTGGCACGCTAGCTTACTTTTTCACACACTGAGACACAGATATGAGCAATTTCTCAACACTTTGTAAACTTTTATCCAGGCAAATAGCTAGGTCACAAAGGGAACTGTTAAGACAGAACAAAAATACTCTGGAATAGATTGTTTTGACCATCTAAAGTATAAAGTAACATAATAAATAAGACAACAACTCTCAGAAATTACTGTTTGCCACTACATTGAAGGGTGTTTATTTTTCACTTGTCACATCGCCAGAGATTATTTTATTTTACAACTGTGTTTCCAGGGTTCTACTTTGGTGAAGGATGACAGTGATGGCAATTTGGGCAGTGGCGGCAATCTCTTATGGATTTTCTACAGGAATTGCAATGGTAGTGTATGCTCAATGATTGCCTGCTCAATTTTAACTGGTGTGCACTGACATTTGTAAGTATGATGACCATAAAAAAAGACAATTTATTCTGATAACTTCTTTTCTTTTATTTTTTTAAAGGGCTCTGGAACTGGATCAGATTATGTCTTTCCACTGGATATGGCTCCAAACTCAGTTGATGACATGTACGATGGCTGCAAAAAACACAGGTCCGAGGTGCAAACTGAATACCTGCACAACGAGAAAAACAAAGATAAGGGATTTAAAGATGCCTGGGACCAGGCAGAGCAATACTACAGAAACAGAAAACCGCATGGTAGCAATAAACTGAAGAAAGAAGAGATCATGGCTATTTATGTTTATACCCTTGACAAACCAAACATTTATCTTGATTTCAATAATGCAGTTAGAACCCAGAAGTCTGAATACAAGACCACATTCAGGTATCACGCACTTCACTTTTACCTGACCAGTGCCCTTCAAACACTCTATGAGGAGCAAAACGCTGAAAGACAATGTCGCACTACTTACCGTGGAGATAAAAAAAAATTTAGCCAAGATGTTTCTGGCAAGAAATTTCGGTTTGGTTTTTTTACCTCGAGCACGAGTGCTGGGAATGAAATAACTAGAGAATTTGGAGACAAGTCATGCTTTAAGATTGAGACATGCTACGGAGCTGACATTTCACTCTACTCTAAATTTGAATATGAAAAAGAAGTGCTCATTCCTCCTTATGAGGTCTTTAATGTCACAAACATTGAGAAGAGATCTGAGAAGAAGAGTCTTAAATGTGAGGTGGTCTACGAAGTGAAAAGCACTGGAAAAACATTGTCAAATACGAATTGTGCTCAGAACAGATACACACTCAAACCTCATATAATAACATATATAGTTGTGTTTGTGTGCTTGTTTGTGCCTGCATATCTAAAAAGAAAAGCGTTGTGCCAATATATACACACTTGCTGTGCAAAACTCACTGCTTGATGCAGTAGTAAGTGAGTAGTAAGTGTAGGTGTGTGCTTGTTTGTGTGTGTGTGTGAGTCTGGCATGCTATTGCATTTTAAATAATTTTTCATTTGAGAAGTATCAACTGCGAGTTGTTCCAAATAACACTTTCTTTTATCATATTCCAGACCTGATCAAACAAAGATTGGCAATGCTCTTGAATAGTTCTTAAATAAAATAAATCAAGGGGAAGACTGAAGTAAGGAGCCTTCACTGATCTCCTTCCTATTTTCTTTTTATATTACTATGCGTCACAGACGTTAACAGAATCAGACACACTCATTCAAAATCAAATGATTTGAGCAGAAAATCACAGAATCTTGTTGACAGAGTGGAGCTGTTAGGGCTTTATGTTGTCTCTGAGGAAGACTGCAAACAGTACTCAGGGCTGAAAAAGTTCCCTTACCCACTTTGTATATTGTGAAGAAATGACATTTCTGTACTTTGAATGTTTGAAGAATACAAGCAAAATGGCGCGAATGTGTAGAGCTTGAGAGATAAGTGTAAATGACTGTGTAACTGTAAACACCTGCAGAAGATATTAGCTCAGCTTACCAGATATCACACAGAGATAGCTGGAGATTTACCTTGGGGGCACTGCTGAAGATGCCCTTGAGCAAGGTACCGAACCCCTAACTGCTCCCAGGGCGCCGGTACGTGGCTGCCCGTCAATCCACCATCTCTCCAAATTTGCATGTCTATGAGCCCTTTGTGGTGTGTGGTTGTATTTTGGGCCTATATATGTAAAAACTTGAGTGAAAAAAAATATATTTACCCACTGAGGGATCAATAAAGTATCTATTCAGTGCTATTCAGTGTTTTGTCCTCATTTGTCTTTTCTGTTTATAATTATGTTAAAATGTCTTTCTTGTTTTTGATTGTTTTTCTCAATCTTTTGAATTGAGAAAAAAAACTAACTACTTTAGACCTTATTATCATTCAATAATTAAATGTTCAATGAATTGTTTAAATTATCAATTTATTTACAAACGTTGCTAGCTTTCTGATATGAAGACAGATACATGATGGGGGCCATAATGTGTAAATCTAAATGTAAAATGTAAATTTCTGGAGTTATTGGACCCACACAGAGTACAGCAGATTTGAGTTATTCAAACTTCAAGTAAATTAATAAATATAAAATATCTGAATGTATTTTAAGGTAACTTGAGTAGTACCTGAACCTGAGAATGAGTTCACCAGTTAGTTTTAAGTGAAAGTTTTTTGTTATACCAGGAAAACAATACTAGTAAAAATATTTTTATACATTATGATAATAATCACAGATTCTCAGATGACTGCTTGTCTTAATTTTATGTATTTGAAGCATTGTCTTGGAAAGAGTAAGTGGAAAACTTGCTACTATAACCTGGGGACAGTTTTTTGTTTGTTTGTTTTTATTGTGTCATAGTAATACCATAGTAATAACATAACATAACATTTACATTTTGATGAACAAGTAAACTACTTACCAGGGCTATCACTAGCATCACCACAGAGTTAGATTCTTTTCCAAATGCTCTTTCCTGAAGGAAGTACTCTGTGATTTCAGTCAACCCGTCTGTGATGTTTGTGTGATTTACTCCAGTAGAAATTGTAGCTTTGCTTATGAGAAGATTGTTTTTAGCCATCCTTTTTTTTTTTTTTTTAGCCAAGGATGTGAAAAAGAAGAAGACATCACTCTGAATCACCTCTTGTAGTGCTATTTTCTCCATGTCTACATTCATCTCTACATAATTTACCAAACATGAAAATAAATGAAACACTAACATTTTGTTAAAGGAATATACAGTTTTACTGTACTCACAAGCAATGGAAAAATGTGTTGCCATGAGAATCAAATAGAAGGTAGAATATAAGCAGACTTCTGTTTGCATTATTGATCCAACTGTTCCCCCTGTTGGTGTATTTCTTGATTATTGACATTGCATAAGTTTTATTTCAAACTAAAAGCACAAAAACAAAAGCAGTGTGGAGGAAATTCCAGTGGGGGATGAACAAAATAAACAAAATTACTCCAACATTGTATTTCTTTGATTTATTCAACAGAGTAAGGATGAAATGAGATTCAAAAATGTAACACGTACATCTGTAACACGTAAGAACACCATTACAAACAATACCACCTAGAGAACAACAAAATACAAGATACAAGATAGGTGTTTCAGGTGAAAGGTCAGAGATTCTCACTTTCAGAGTCTCACAAAGAGTGAAAGAAAGTAACACACGTTTATACAGTTCTTGCTCTGCCCCTGGCATGACCAGGTTCAGTTGTTATACTGACAAGGAGCCCTCCCATCCTGAGGAAAAGGCCCTTATCCTAGCTTTGCAGGTAAAAGACGAACTCCCCATAGACATTCTTATGAATATATAACAATAATAATACATCATTTTACTACTAGCATTTTACTTACTACTACCTCAGCTGCAAGATAAGACAAATTGTAAACTGCAGTCACATTTCTCTAAGAAAGACACACAAAGTTCAGCAGAGAACAAAATAGTTACCAGTCTAACAGTAATTAATCAGTACTAAACAGTAAGTAATCACCACAAGTACCACACCCTTGTGATTTGTAATATAAATCTAAACAAAATTCACCAGGAACCAATATGTTAGTTATTTATATTATACTATATATACAGTACATATATACTATATATACACACAAAGGTATATTGACAGTGAAATTAGAACTCTAACTTAGAAATTAGAAGCAGAGAAGTTTTCTGGTCCTGTGGAGGTAGAGGAGGGGCTGTACCCACCCAGTTATTAAAGCTAAGCTTGTGCAAATGGTAAAAGCACTGACAAACTCATATGGCTTCAAGCAACATTGCAATAGAATAGAAGCCACATACAAAAAGAAATTGATGGCCATGGAAATCATGATAAGGAAAATGATTTTAAAGGCCCTTCTCTTTGCTGCATTGCTCTTCTTTTTGTCCGTGGCTTTATCTCCTGGCCCAGGGTGATTCAGGGCCCTCAGGACTGAGAGACAGCAGAAAAGAATTACAAAGAAGAAGAGTGCATTCTGGATGAAAAACCCATACAGATACAGAGGTTTTAAAAAGGTGTGCCAAGAGTAGATGCAGGAAACCAAGGCAAACGACCAGGCAACAAAGCAACAGGCCACCTTGTACCTCAGAGGTTTAAACCGAAGAAATAACACAGGGTGGACAACCCCAGCATAATACTCGACACAGATGCAACATTGGAAGAGAGGTCGGGCTGTAAAAATAAGGCCACGTGAGAACATAAAGACTTCATAACAGAACCAAGTTTTCAACTGTAAAAAGACATAAATCCATATGGTGGATAAAGAGAACAAGATCTCAGACATAGCCAGGTTGAGAGAAAAGAAATCTGAAGCCCAAGTCTCTCTGGTTCCTGCCAATATTAACCACACGACATAACAATTTAAAGGAAGACCCAGGATATTGTTGACTGAAGCTGAAGTGATGATTAAAGTGTCGTAATTGTTGCGATATGTGGTGTTCATTTTGTGGCTGTAAAGAAGAAGAAGAGGAAGTAGAGACAGCATCAGAAGCTCAAATGTGAAATTTTATGTTTTTTTTTTAAAATCAGTTTGAGCTTGTTAATACAAAATAAAGAGTGCACAATACCTTTGTAAACAACAAACCTTACAATAATACAATAATTTGAGACACAGTTCACAGCAATAACATTCTGTACATAATTCAACAATCTTTGATCCAAACCTGGTATAGAGATGGGCAATGTGTAGAGTTCTGATCAGGCAGCAGTAAAGTGAAGATTTGAAGTGAGATCGAGCCTTGCAGGCTCTTATTACTTGGTTTACTGTTGACATAATCAAATACTTTACAAAAGCAACAATCATTGACTAGGCTATAGAATGGAAATTACATTCAATAATAAAAGGAGTACTCAAAACAGGGTTCAGAAATTGAATATAATGTGCAATTATGTTTTTATTAATGTATAATCACTTAGAAATATGCATTGTTATGGTTTTGTGTATTTTATATCTACAAAAACTGTGGGTCATCTTCCCCAGAGACTAAACACAGGCTCTAAATGTTTTTTATGCCGTCCACCATAGTTTCTCTTTTAAACTAGGAAGGAGAAAGAGAGGTGACTTGGTTGTAGTGCAGCAACTACACTGCTAGATGCCATTATATCCTACACACTGATCTGTTGAAACATTTTCACGCTATGTCTGCTGGGATAGACCCTGTACAGCAGGGTTCTCCAAGGTTTTCCAAGATTATGTCAAGCATGCCCAAGCAAGGAGCCAAATAGTTCATTTTTTCTCCAATTGCACCAATAATAAAAGTTGTTTTATCTGCATATGGTGTTGATACTGCTATTATAATTATTATTGTTTTATTACCATTGTTATGGTGATGATATGGTGGTAGTAGTGATAAGGGATTCTGGGATTCTTAAAGCCTGTGAGTGTCACACAGAAAGAGAGAGATATTTCTAGGTTATCACCTTTAAAATACCAAATAATATAAGGCTATACATATCAAATAGTATTGTTTGCTGATATTGTGGCAAACGTAAGTATATATGAACTACAAATAATATATAATTAGCCTTTATTCTTGTATCATTTTAATTGTTTTATTCATTTTTTACCAACTATAGTTTGCCGTGGTCTCTGTATTTGTTCTTTTTAATTAAGTTCTGTAGCTGAATCTGAAGTCTGAAAAGTGCTTAGCAAATGAAATCATTAGTATTACTGTATTATTGTAATATAATTATAATCCCACAGTAACAGTGTAATATGGACCAAAATAAATTTATGTTCACTCACCAATCAGTTAGAGAGGTGAGAGTGACCGGATGAGGATGTAATATACACTAATACAATTGCACTTTAATAAAGCAGTTGCCAACATTTCTGTAGTAGTTATAGGTGGTTGACTGCCTCCTGTAAACACCTGTAAGTTTGCATATTGGTCCCTGGCCGTGCTTTGTGTCTGTTTCATGGTGGACATGCAAAGTAGTGTTGTATCTTTGGATAATCTCTCCTGCAAATCATGTGTGCTATGAAACAGTGAGCTGCTTTCGTCCAATGAGTCACTGCCATATCAATATATGATAATCAGTATCATGGAAAATACCATTTAGGGGACAAATTACAAATAAAATATTACATTTTAAATGTAATTTGCCAGATCTAGTGTGTAAGATTCAGGGGGCTATAATTAAACAGCAACTGAATGTAATATGCATAACTATGTTTTCATAGTGTAAAATCACCTGAACATAAATACAGGCCACACCTGGCTCATTACCATGCTCATCTCAGTAGATACCGCTGCAGCAAAATACATAGATGCTTTTAACATAATGTCATAGCTGTTACTTCTCCGGGTAGGTTTACTTCTCTTCTCTCTTTAACTCAACTGCTCGCAGTGGAAGACCGTCCACCAATGGGCTAGGTTCTGCTCGAAGTTTCTGCCTGTTAAAAGTTTTTCCTCACCACAATTGTTGGGTCTCTGTAGATGATATTATAAAGAATACAGTCTAGACCTGCTATTTGGAAAGTGCCATGTGATAACTTTTGTTACTTTTGTTTTTGTTTAATTGGTGCTATATAAATAAAATTGAATTGAATTGAATTCAATTCAATTCAATTGAATAATTCTGTTAATTAATTGTTATTATTATTTTTTAAATATTTAAACATTCATAAACTAAAAATTTGGCCATATCTTATGTATTTCCTACTGCTAAAGCCCGGCACTTAGACTGCAACAAAAACAAACAGGCACACACAAATAGATGGGAGGAATCTGTTAAGTCAGAAGTGTAGGGAGTGGATGAGTAAAGATGTGCTGCACGAATGTTGTGCTGTAAAAGCAAACAAAAGCCATGCCGCAGAGCTATGTAAGGTGAGAAGATTCACCAAGGACTGCTGCCCTGCCTTTAGTCATAGAGCACAAGCCGCAGTGGTGTCACCACTATCAACTTATTATTTTATAGCCTAGAGCAGATTCTCCAAAAACAAAAACATACATAAAAGAACAGCATGATCTGGTCAAGGAAAAATCCATCCAAAGTGTATAAATCTCTCCAGCTGTAAATGTTTTTGTTTGTTAAAGTCATGTTTTGTGTGTGTCTTTGTAGGGTTAATCATTAATGATAACACATACTCTGTCCCCTTAGTTATGTGTGAATGCATATACTGTATGGTTAAGTCTGGTGGTGTTTATGGGGTCTGACTCTGGGGCAGCTGTGTGTGAGGTATCCCCACTACAATAAACCAAACTAGAAAAAGTACTTGGCATACATGTTCAATGTAGACAAGTCAGCTGTTTTTTTTTTTGTTTTTTTTTGGCATTTTCTGATACGATGAAGTGTTAAAACATGTTTTTAACTTGAGGTTAGGTTCAGCTGTCAGTTTGTTAGTTGGTATGACAATGTTTCTTGTTTCTGTCCCTTCATAAAAAAAAATCAGCTCTTGAGTGTAATGTTCCTTCTTATACATGCCCTGGTGCAAAGTTATATCTGCCTGATACAACACCTTGCAACTGTCCATCCTGTATTATTCCTCAAGTGTAATCTTTTGAGGTACAAGGTGGCCTGTTGCTGGGTTTCTTGCTTAGTAATTGTGGTGTCCATTGTTGGTATGGCTTTCCATTTACTAACCATGACAGGGTTTTTCTTAATAATGGCATGTTGTGTCAGTTCTTGCTCTGGACCAGGGGAGGGGCAGAAACCAACACAGGGGTAATTGCATGAAAAAAGGGCCTTTAATCTCAAAACCCATGTTTTCCTACAGTTGCCTCTGTAAATATTTGTGTCTTTGCCGTAGCAGGTTTTGTTCCACCTCTCTTGCATTTCGACAGGGTGAGAAAACTGTATAGTAAATTGTCTATAAGCCCATGTTTGTATATTTGTGAAAAGTTGAGAAGATGCCTGGAAGACGTTAATCTTAGAGGCTAATCAGAAAAATAACTAAATTAAACATTTATAAATGAGTCATTAAATACAGACAAATTATGTACAAATGCAGTACTTGATTTGATCATATTTAATATATTTATATATATATATATATATTTATGTCTTTGCTTCAACCTTATTTGCGAATGTTCTGCTCTGTAAGACAACACACAAACATACTTGCATATTTTTGCCATCCATCTACAGATTGTTTCAACCACATCATGTTAATGCTCATAAAACATCACAGGAATTTAGGCCTTATGTTATTGACATTAGAAGACTGTATTGTTACTTGCAGTGTCCCTGTTAAATCAATATACAGTTTATTTCTCCAAACAGGAAATTTCAAGAAATGAAAACACATATATGTAACTGAAATTATATTCAGTGAGACATCATCATATATTGCAGGAGCATACAGAATGTGATTACAACAAGAGCGAGGGATTTAAAATTCATTTTTTAGATACAAAACTTTACATTGTACTGTACAATCAATATTCACAGAGGCCTTCCTACAGCTATCCTGTTTTTTAAATATTAGTAAGGCCTGGAATTCGGCTTCAGTTGGCAGAGGGTGACAGAGGAGCCCACCCCAAAACCAGCATACAAAGGCTCACTGAACTGAGCTTTGAACCTGTGGATAAGATCCATAGTCTCTGATACTGAGTAAAAGGCCACAGTGTTGCCTGCGTAATCCAGGTACACGCCAATCCGTGTGGCCCTGGGAGCATCAGTAAGGTCTTGGTCTACTTTGTTGTGCCAGGCAGAGTAACCTGAGTCCGAGCAGAGAAGACTCCAAGACTTGTCGTTGTAACCCAGCAGGCTGTGTGAATTCTTCCCCTTGCGACTGATGCTCTTGTAGGCCACCCCAATAGAAAATTCTCCGCTCCACTCTGCCTCCCAGTAAAACCTAAACCCAGTCAGAGGCTCCTTGCACAGTGCCTGGGAAAAGCCATCAAAACGTTCTGGATGATCTGGATAAAACTGGCTCGTTTTCTTCCTTGTGACCCTCTGGTTCCCGTCTGACAGGACCAGCTCTTTATAGACTGTGTTTGGATCAAAGGACATCCTGCAGGAGTCTGAGCAAAGACAGTGATACACAATAATTATTTATATATAGATGGAAGAACAAATATGTTTGTTTTGGAACAGTAATAGGCACTTTACTTTTACACACTTTACTCACATCTTAAGAAGTCAGTCCTGATTTTTGGCTCCTGAAAATCAACTCTGGAAGGAACTGTTTTGATATAAAAATATGGACATTATTTAGCGATACATTTTAATTTATAATTTATTTTTAAATAAACAATAAAAAATAAAAAAAATACATAATCTGTGGCATTTTGGATGAAATACATAATGACATATGTCAAAAAACACTTTCTGTCCACATCTTCCTACAGATAAATTCTATATCTACTAATATCTACTGTATATTAATGTGTGCTCAAAAGTAAAATTGTACATATTTCAGTGGACAGACATTTACCTTTAAGTCGTTTGTCTCCATTCCTTGGCAAAAGTATGTACACAGGGGTTTCACTAACTGTGAAGATCATACAGCATGAGGTTAGCTTGTTTCTGGACAAATGCAGTTTTTACAATATAAAGAAATTTTATTAGTATTGCATACATGGCACAAACCTGTCTTAGAGATTTTGCTCAGTTCCTTCTTACAGATGTCGTCCAGATTTTCTTTCATCTCTGTGGCTGTCTTACTCATCTCTCCAAAGGAGAACTGAGGGTTGATGAGCACTTTGGGCACCATGGCCTCAGGAGGAACACACAGGGTTGGAAAATTCTATTCAACAACAAACAGGAGCTCTATGATCCAGTAAACAAATCAGGAACACAAACAGAAAAGTAGCCTTGCTTGACCAAAAGAATATAAATAATATTTACAATTAATACTGCCATGATTTCCACATTAAAAGTATTGTAAATGTTATATTACATGACAAGTCTTAAGACACAAAAGCTAACATTTCTTGCAGCTCCATATGATTTTTTTCAGCACCTGCAGGAAGTGAATGTTGTCCTCTGTTTCCAGAATCTGTCGTAGCTCTGCATCTCTGCGTTGCAATTCCAGTATCTCCTGCTCCAGACGGTCTACATAGCCGTCAGCCTGTGACATCGCTGCCTGCATGTTGGCCATTATCATCTGATTGATTTCAGCCTTCCAGCGCTCCACCGCCTGCAGCATTTCGTGGAATGTCTTATCGCTTTCTGCCTGTGCTCGCTGGGCACAACTCTAAAAGGCAAAATCAGTGTCGGAAGGCTTTAGACAGGTTGGGGTGTGTGATTTGATACCATCAGATGATGGCCAATTCTATACAAACATAGATAGTGGCTTTAACATGTCACATTCCATCTAAAGATGTACAGGCACAATTATTTATGTTTGATTAGGCAATGTCTGATCTTACTTTTAGAACATCCACATTATGTTTGAGCTCCTGCAGCTCCTTCATCCTCTCCTGAATGATGTGCTGGACTTCAGACTGGGTGACCACCAAGACTTTCTGTTGGAAGAGCATGATAAAAGGAATTTCAGAGAAGAAGATGCAGATGCAGATGTTTACTTTTTGGATGTAGCTTTGGTGGTAGCGTTTTACTCTCCAATAATCATACAAAATAATTTTAAAAAAAGGTGATATTGAATTCACAACTAAAATACTGACTGACTTGTTTTTCAATGCGTTCTTCTTCTGCTGAGGTAATGTTGTGGCTGCGGTGCTCTCTGACTGTACATAGCACACAGATACACATCTGGTCAGAGCGACAGAACAGCTCCAGGCCTTTCTCATGCTGGGGGCAGATCTTCCTGTCCAGGTGGCCCGTCTCATCCACCAGCTTGTGTCTCTTGAAGGTGGACGACTCGTAATGTGGCTTGACGTGTGTTTCACAGTAGTAGGCCAAGCACATGAGGCACGATTTGACAGCCCTGTTGCGACGGCCGACACAGAAGTCACAGAAGGATTCCCGGTGCATGTATGGGAAGGGAGTGAGCTCTGGAAGCTGCCGCCGTGGCTCATGGTTCACATCGGGTAGATTGCGTCTCAGCACTGGCCGTGGTGTGAAGGTTGCGCGGCACTGTGGACAGGTGTACACACCCATGTGGTCAAACTGGTCCCAGTAGACCTTGATGCACTCCAGGCAGTAGGTATCACCACAAGGGATGGTGACAGGGTCTCTCAGTGAGTCTGCACATAGGGGACAGTAATTCTCTGGTGGTAAAGGAAAACCAGATTCAGCCATGATGATGGTGGATGAAAAAAATATTAGATAAATCAGAATAGTTTTTAATCAGTTTGCCGAGTCAAGTGTTGTCCGTCAGTATGAGGTCCAGAGACAGTCCAGCCACAGGCTCCTGTGATCTTATAACTCCTTTTAAAACCAGAGACAATGCTGTTCTCAGGTGATATTTAAAGAGAAGGCTTTGTTTGTACTGTAAGCAGACAAGTAATGCCTTCCCACAGCAGCTGAGTGAAAGTCCTGAGGTCTGCAACCATGATGAAATCTGCTTAACAAGCGGGAATTTCAGGTAAACTCACACAGTAAGGTCAAGTTGTCAGCAAAATAAAAACTAATGCAGGCTACCCAGAACATAAATAAATGCATGTCATTTGAAGAATCAACACATCCCATCACAGAACGTAACACACAAGGATGGAGTTTCACTTTCTACTAGTGTTTTTCCTAAAAAGCAGCATTTTATATGGGTGAGGAATGGACCGTGCACTACTGGTTTGTATTTCCAAGTAGTCAAAAGTAGTCCTTCACACCCTGGCCTTCAGCTTTCCATTTGACTGAGCAGTGAGTTTCATGATGGTGCATGATGTCAAAACAACTTGTTCTGTTTATCCTGTGAACAAAACACAGACCATCATCATTAGTACGTGCGTACCAACAGGATCACATTGAAAACCTGAAAAACAATACAAGGTAAAAACACTGCAATGCCAGAGGGCAATGCTGAAATAATGACATATAAATCTTTTATATTTTAGCTTAATCATAATTTGTTACTTAGAAATAGACAGAAAAAGTAAACTGAAGGGAAAGGATTTTTATTTTACTGAATAGATTATCTATTACACAGACTAACACTACTCAACAACATCTCAGTTATATTTCTTAATGCTTTTACAGTATTTATCACTAATTTGGTAAATGAGTAACAAGTCTATATTTTCAGTACTAATGAATAGAAAAATACCTATTTTTCATCAACTTCAAATTATATACAGTTTATATATATATATGCATATAACGTATGTCTATAACTTACTGCATGTGGGCAGGAAATATCTAAATGGGACTTTGACGTCTCACATTTATAATTAAAATTAAAATGTCTTTCTAAATAAATTGGTTTCATAAATTTGAATGTAGAGTCTGAGTGTTATTGACACTGGGTCAAGGCCAACTGCTGGCACAGTGCCAGGGAAACCAAAGAAAGGTTGAGTCAGGCTATGGTTGAATCTGCCCTTGAAATCATATATCACATTGTGGATGCTGTGAATTAATGAATGTGGTACTGTTTTTGCCTTTTGTTGTAATTGCCTATTATTCAAGTTTACCCAAGTTATAGTATTTTTCTCTATTTTTTTTATTAAAATGATCTGATTTTAAAACACATATTGAGAAACAGTTGTCCCAACCCTCTCAGAAAAAAATCACATTATATATGGTACTGCCATTGGACAGTCATTTCATTCATACAATGAAAAGTAGTTTATCAGCCACTAGAGGCCTGTAAATCTAACACTTTCAGTTTTGTTTTTTCAGTGTGGTGAACATTTCATTTCAGAATTGAACAAACACACCAATGTAAGTTAGTAGTTAGTAATAATGGGTTATATAAACTGGGATATAAACTGGGTATTATTTAATCAGAGTGAATATAGGTATTGGGAATAATATTAGTATAGAGTTGAGCATAACAATGTATAAAGTTTACAAAATTACAGTTACAGTTACACTTTATTGAATGATATAATATTCCATAGTTGATATCATTGTTTTTCCATGTACTGAATGACAGTAAGTATTGTTTGCATTACAGTGCAAGTGTGGCAAATACATGATTATCATAAAAAAGAGGCCTGCTCTGTGTACCTAGTCTCATATTTAGTGTGACTGATTTAAAGCTGTAAGATGGGATAATCTTTCCTGTAATGTGCCAGCTTCACAGCTTTACTGTTCTTTGTCCTTTGAAGGGCCGCTCTCATCTTTGTCCAGACAAGAGGACTCTTGTGACAACGACAGTAAGAGGGAATGGATGGTAGAGCAATGGAAAGTGGGTATGACAGACAGAGAGATAAGTCTACTGTTTTAAAGGGGAGAAAAGAGTGAGAACAGTACATTTTAGGGAGAATGGCGAGAGCAGTAATGTTTATTTATATAACACCTGCCCAAAAGAATAATGCAATGATGTATTGAAATAAAAAGAAACGAACAGAGCTTGATAAATCTTTTCACAGAAGCGAGTCTGTACTCAGAAGCGAGGAGCTAATGAGACTGAACAGACACAAGAGAGGCTGAGTGCCCATGATGTCATTGACTGTGCTGGTCGGTACTCTCTCCCTCCTCCCTCTCCCTTCCCTCTCTCCTCCTGCTTCTCTGTATCTCTCCATCTCTGTCGTCATTGTGAGAAAGCCTGGGAGTGGCAGGAAGGAGGCGAGGCAGAGGAGAAGGAAGAAGAAAGAGGAGGAGGAGAACGAAAAGGTTGAGCAGTTGTACGCAAATCAGGATTTCCTGACCATTTACACAGCATCCTTCTATTTACGGCAGCAGGTACACTTTACTCTCTCTTTTTCAGCATCACGGTTTCATACCGTAGCATCTAACCCAGTGAAGGGGAAATAGAAACAGCAGCACATAACATGTCTCAGGAAATTCAATAGTCGCCATAACTAGATCTTGTCTTATTTCCTTATGCAGTAATTCCAAACAATTTAGTAGTTTATGTGGGTAATTTTAGATGGTGCTGTATATTGTAATATTAGATTTTCTTAAACAGATTCATTATTATTGACAAAACTAAATGCAACCGTGCAGAAATCGATCTACGGTGTTATTTACATACATGCTTTTGTGTGGTATTTGCTCTTAAGATTTTAATGTGCTAATTTAAGCATGCATGAAAAGTCAAAAAACTATCTTTCTAACTTTCTTTAAATGAAATATATTTTTGTAAATCCGAATCATTTTTTTTTTTGTCACTGTTTGTTACCAAAGCTAAATGAATGTACATTCTTACCTTTTAGCAGACAACAATTATTATGAACAAGTGTGTGTATCTGTGTGCATGCGTGTGTGCATATTTGTGTGTGTGTGTGTGTGTGCGCGCGCGCATGTATGTGTGCATGTGTTTGTGTCTAAGTGTATGTGTGAGAGAGAGAGAGAGAGAGAAGGAAGGGAAGAGAAAGAGAATGAGCATGTTTGTTCATTTACGGTGGATGTAGAGAGTGAGCAGCAGAAAAGCCATTTAGAAATTGAGCTGATTTAATTAAATTGGTGCAAGAGCGGCTTGAGTGAGAGAGAGAGAGAGAGGGAAAATGTCCATTTAGACTGATGATGGCAGCGGCTCCTTGGCAAACTGATCGTCATTCAGCTAATAGAGTCATTATGAATTTGAGTGAGTTTTCTAATTTCACAAAATGTCTTCACAGGGAAAGAAAGAAAGAAAGAAAGAAAGAAAGAAAGAAAGAAAGAAAGAAAGAAAGAAAGAACCATCATGTGTGTAAATCTGTTTCAACAGTTAGCTACCTGAATGTTTGACTGCACACTGACTGGAAATACTGTGTTTCTGACAGTATGGCCGCGGGTTCAGTGTCTCTAGCAGAGGTGCAGACCTCCTTCCAGAAGTTTGCTGTCCATGGAGACACTAAAGCCACAGGGAAGGAGATGAATGGCAAGAACTTTGCTAAGATCTGCAAGGACTGCCACATCATCGATGGAAAGAACGTTACCACTACAGACGTTGACATAGTTTTCAGCAAAGTCAAGTAAGATTAAGATAAATTCATAATGCAGAAACCCTGTCACAGTGTAACAAAGAAAAGCTGTAAGCTCAAGCAAAGCATTGATCAAATTATATTGCATTGACCCCATGATGCTAGATGAACAGTCAGGGGATTACCAAAATCCTTTCATCCTCTAGACACCATGGATATACTATGTGTAATTTCATGGAAATTCATCTAATTTGGCAGAGATACAAAATGTCAATACAATTCAAGTAATAGTTGTTGATATATTTCAGTCTGTGTATTTCCTCAGGGCAAAGTCAGCTCGTGTTATCACATTTGAGCAGTTCAACCAGGCCCTGACAGAGTTGGCTCCTAAACGTTTTAAAGGCAAAAGCAAGGAGGAGGCGCTTCAGCAGCTCTATGGTCTCATTGTTGGTAAGGAGCCTGCCAACGCTGGAGTCACCGTGAGTATTGCATCAGTTATAACCACAACACACTTACTCCTGCTCCACCCTCAAGCATCCAACATTCAGAGGGTGCACTCAAACAATTCTCTGACTGACCCACCGCCATACAACTGATAAATTATTATGTTTACTCTTTAAAATGGATGAGCCTAGGTTTAATGTAGAGAATACTGGATTAAGAACCAAGAACAGCCATCTCTGTAAGTGAGTTTCATAACAATGTGTTCGCATACCATTTTGTTTTAATGGAGAAATCTGGTCTATGTGCCATTGTCTCGTTCTCATTCCTGATCCTGCCACTGGATGGTGCCAAAAACTGTAAAATCCAAGGCATTGTGTCAAATGGACATTCTTTTACAGTTTACAGTATAAATCAGTTATTTTACTGAGATAATTCATAGAAGTGCTGAATAATTTAGTAATCATTAAGTAACCAGAAGAGATGTGTGTGTGTGTGTGTGTTTGCATATCTGTTATCTTCTTACCTTAATGAGCAAATGAGTGACATTATTATTTAATGTTTTACTTTAAATTTTATCTTCTCTTGTTTTTAGAAAGTGGCAAAGGCAGCAGCGGTTGACAGACTGACAGATACGACCAAATACACTGGAGCGCACAAGGAGCGGTTTGACGAGTCAGGCAAAGGGAAAGGAAAGGCCGGGCGTGAGGACATCCCAGACAGCAGTGGCTATGTGGCAGCTTACAAGGGCAGCGGCAGTTATGATGACAAAGTGAAAGAAGCATAATTCTCCTAAGAGATTATGAAAACTTTGTTTCACCAATAACTTGCTGGGTAATGAATATATTGGCTACTCTATTTTGAAGACAAAACAATGATACTGTATACTGTACATCCTGTGGGCCTAGCATTCACCACACTCAGATGAAGATTGAATGAAAAAACATATAATTGGAGCTTCAGGGTTTTCATAAATGACAATGGGGAACTTTAAGAAATAATATCCTGAAAATAATCCAAAGATGATGGAAATACTTATATATATGGAAATGCTGCAGTATAGACAGAAATGTTGAGTGGGTCTTGGCATGAACAACTCATAGCATTCTGTGTATTGTCAGTGATTTTACATTGACCATAGCATGTTTTAAAGAAACTAACTCTGCTTTGTAGCATAGCTTAACACTGTGCCTTACTATTGATATAGCCACTAGTGTGAATACTCTGATATACTGTAATGTGCTGCTATTCTCAGTGACCTTGATGCAATTAATGAAAATTTAGCTGGCTTTAGGAAAGTCACTCCTTCACTTGCTAAGCTTATCTTGTTATATTTCAGTGCCTTTAGCTACATGAGCAATCGTGCCCATTATTATTCTTGTCATGGAATTGATTCATATCATTAAATTAATTGTATATTATATTATATGAAATATATTATGTAGAGTGAAAAAAATGATACTGATGAAACAACAGTACAGAATACCCTCCCTTTGTCTGTTCCCTATTTCTTACTTACTGGATTAACATATAATGTATTCCTTCATACTGTTATTTTGTTCCAAGTTGTTTCATTTCTCGCAGAATTAAAGGCTGAAAAATGAATTTTAAGAGAGAACTGAATGTTGACGTTTTCAGTTTCTTGTACACCACACACAGTCCTTTAACTCACAGTAACATCCTGGGCCTCAGACCAAAGTGAATGTAAAAATCTAAATACTGTAGATACATGAAAATGCACAACATGGTTATATTATCATATTATACTTACTTTATTTTATGATTCACTGACATAAGTGGGATGCTGCAGTGTACCATAACAATGCAAGAGGCTTTTGTTCATATATGAACATTTGGGCAGTATACATTATAATCTTGTCAAAAATTGCTTTTAGTGGAATGTGTGTATGAATGAATGTATATATATGTAAATGCACACACGTGTGTATGAATGTGTGTATGAATGTATGTATAGTACATGTGAGTATCTGTTCCTTTATTATGTTTTTCTTATGCTCTGTAACTCCAGTGTTACTTTGTTATATAATTTCTTGAAATTCAACAAGCAAGGACTTTTAGACCTTGTTCTTAGCTTTTATAGTCAGGAGATGGATTCACATAATCAGAAAACAATTAAAGAAAACAATTTCTCAGGTACATGTTCTCAAAAAATAACTCTTTAAAGTAATGAAGGTTAAGGGAAACCCAAGTGCAGCTGATTTCAAGAGATATCTGGGACACAATTTCATATCATAAAGAGTCTTTGAAGAACAATAAACACTCAGTATACACTCATCCTCTTACCTGGACCCTCCTTGTAATGTGACACTGATGGTATTTATGGAACCATTATAACGATGCTTATCGTATGGTGCACATGTTTAAAGATCACTTTTCTTCTCTGTATCTTAAACTATAGCCCTGACCAGATAAGCATCTCCTAGTTTTTGTGTGGATACCGCCATTGAAATACATAATACAGAGCCTGTATTGTCAGCCTTACCATGCTATTATTCACCATAATCACTGAGACCCAAATACTAACTTAAATACCTTTTTTGGAAAAAAATTGACCTTCTTTTCTCACTGATTCACATTTACTGTTGGTTATCAGAAGTAAAGATATGTGACACTTTTTAAAGACATTCAAACCTGCATTAACTGCTTTTTGGGTCACCTGAAACAAGCCATAAACACAACATTGACATTTATTTGGAGATGGCCACCTGAATTTTAAGTCCAATATTCAGAGAAATATACAATATAATTTATATGTCTTGCTCTAAATGCTGCACAGTGCTCACCAGCTAATTGCTAATTGCTTTTAGAGCTTTTTACTGAGAACAACTGCTTGCCGCAACTGGAGACAATCTAACTTAAAGTGTTGAGAGTGAACTGAAGTTGCGGACTGTAAAACCAAATCACTGACTTTGATAATAAAATACCTACTCTAAAATACAGGAACTATATAATCACATTTATCACGAGGGAAACCTTTCTCTTTACATGTAGTTATCTGATCCATTGATATAGAGATATACAGTATATAGAAACATTGAATATAGTAGCATTAAACTCAGTTTGCGACATACACGATAATAATGGAGTTTGCACTTTTTTTCATTTCTTCGGTCTACTTCCAGACCACAGAAATTTATTTTGTCTCTAGAAAATTTAGAAGTCTAGAAAAATGACAAATCAACCCACTAACCTCCACACTGTGAGACAGGTGAGGTTACAATGATGTGTAGCTCCACACTCACACTGTTAATGGTAGGTAGTAAGATATACAATAGCTCATTTAGCTCTTATGATCTACAGAGTGTCTTCACCGCTTATTAAGACTTTTCAAGACCTAATGAAAAAAAGAAAATGGCTGTGGCTTCTCTTATACACTTGAGGATGCACACCACAGTCAAAAACAAAAGAGTGGGTGCGGTTGAATAGTATATTTTGCTTAGGAAGGTTCCAAACTGAATGAAATGACCCGGAAGTATTTATGGGATAGCCATGATATATAGCTGTTCAGATTCCCTAAATGTTAAGGAAAGGTGCTTCAGTGCTTCCTTTCATATCTCCTCTAGCACAGGATACAACACACTATCAGTGTTTAGGAAAGGACATAGGAGGATAATACACTGCCTGTCCAAAAAAAAGCTTCCGCAATGTCACAACATTTATTTCCGTCCAGAGTTGCATTAATTTTCCGCCAAGATCTTGTATTGATGATGGGAGAGTTGCACCGCTGTGCAAAGTCTTCTCCAGCACATCCCAAAGACTCTCAATGGGGCTGAGGTCTGGACTCTGTGGTGTCATTCTTGGTGAGTTTTTTCCGACCACGTTTCTTCCTCGAAGATGATGGTTCACCACTATCCTTCCAGGTTTGCAGTTCTTAACCCGATTTTAGTAGTTTCAGCAATCTCCTTAGTTGTTTTCCTTGCTTGATGCAGGCCAATAATGTGACCCTTCTGAAACTGATTAATATCCTTTCCACGACCACAGGACATGTATTCCGACATGATTGTTTAAGAAATGAGCAGCTACTCACTGCATCAGCTAGGGTTAAATAACTTGTTGCCATATTAATCACTGCAGTAATTATCCAATGGAAGGCTCTTACTGATTTGCTTAGTGAAATCCAGCTGGTGACTTTTTTTTTTGGACTGGCAGTGTATTTTGACTTTTCGACCACACCCAGTAACACCTGTCTGGACCTTATTAGCCTAATTAATGGAGCTCAAAAAACTTGTGGTCTTCATGAACCACACTGTGGAGACAAAACATCCCACTATAAGACAGGAGGCAGAATATTATATCATGGAAATAGACACAATGACTGCAGTAACAGGCCCTGCACTAGTGAAAGTTAACACTGCAAACACTCAGTTGCTCTGAAGTGGGCCTAATTAAACATGACCAGGAGAAGCTGCCATGAAAACAAGTAAGGTAAAAATTATATTTATAAGTGATTCAAAGTATTTACAGTCAGAAACTCTCCAGTGATCTTAAACCTTTACCGTCTCAGACATCTCTGACACCTTTTTTAACATTAAATGATAAAATATTAATAATACTAGTGTCAATGTTCTACTTTACACTTTCCATCTCCCTCATGATCCAACCACGATTGACAGAAAGACATACACACACTATTGGGAACACCTACCTAAACTAAACTGAGGCCTTTTTTGACCGAGTGTCATCAGTTTCCAATAGAGGGACAGGTGCATAGGGATAATGCAGCAGGCTTATCATAAACAACAAACTGGGCAATCCTATCAGCTAACCTGACACCTTTGACCTAATAGCCACCACATACAGGAACACATACAGGCTTTTGTAAGATACAATCTATAGGAGATTTTGATATACACTGGGGAGATTATCAGGATGGTCCCTGCTGAAACCTGTCCTCAGGTCACACCCTGTCTGAAGAGCACAGGGTTGAAAGTGTGTGTGGGAGGGGAATGAAGTTCATGTGAATAAGATCTCTCCACCCACTTGGACATAAAAATGACATGACAAGACATCTCTTACAGCCTGTCGTTGTGTATATACTGCAAGGCCCGAGGTCTTTACTATTTTTAACTTTAACTGTTTATCACTACTATTGCTGGTTTTAGTAGTGGTCAGTTTTTTTTGTCAGTGCAGATTGAAGAAGAGATTCTCTGTTGGACAGTGAGTATTTATTTATTTATTTTTACTAAAATGAGACAAATACAAAGACAAAATGCAGTTTTCTTACAATACACAAGTGACTGTTGCTACAGGTTTATTTTTGTAACATTAAGATGTATTAAGATGGATTTTATTGAGGAAAAAGTTAATTTTAAATTGCATTTCCTAAATTAAAATCCTTTCCACAGTCCATTAACTGGAGCATTTTACTATACAATGAGATCATTAATGAATGTTCTTTTTTGAACCTGTGAAATAATTTTGTCAGATAATCAAATAATACTCAAAGAAACAAACAACAGACTAAACAAACTGAAAGTGACAACTTCTGCTTATATCAACCCTTTCTATCGACTTGAATTCTTGAAACTAAATTTAGTGTTCTTCATTCAGTATCAAATTCCATGTTGCTGCTACATTGTCTTTGTATGTGAAGAAATATTTTCAGCAGTGTTTATTCTTACAAATTACTCTCTCTGCAGAAATTTCCTTTTATTGTGAGATGAGAGTTATAGCATGTACTCTGTTCATCTTGGGCCTGCTGTGGGACAATGGGAGAGCTGAAAACACTATCAGCAGCCTACGACTGGCAGCAGGTAAACTACACTGTTATTTAACAATTGTACAGTACAAGTTCTTCACATGGAGAAAAACTGAAAATTGAGATTTTGAAAATTGAGACTTCATAAATCACTTTGGTTAGGAGGACTTTTACCGCGCATTGTAGATAGGTCACAAAGATAATTGATCAAATGTAAGTTGGCCAGCCAATTGCACAGAGAAAGAAATAGAAAAGGGTCATTGATCATGATAAACATATATTATTGAAATGTGATAGCATAAAACTACACAAACATACTATATGTATTGCATGTATATCCATCTTTAAGTATGAGTGTATCGGTTTTATAACCAAATACAGTACAGCTGATTTCAAGGTCAACGACACTCTTTTCTTTTGCTTCCACATTTGTAGTAGCGTGGGAGGGAGAACTGCCGTGCAGAAAGTGGGACTGTGAGTGTGCATTCAAACGCCAGCGAGGCTGCTGCTGTGCTGCCCCTGAGATCCAAGAAGTGGAGGATCAAATCTTCAAGAGAGTCATGGACCTGTCGAAGGAGGTGTCCCAGCTGGGTGACAGCATCCTTGAAGTTATAGGTAAAACTATTTGTGTTCTTTTGAGTCTATTATTTACAAAAAGGGCCAGTATGTAAGATTTAGTGGTAGTGGTGATACCCTCTGTGGAAGAGGGGAAGAGGAGATATATAGGGCTCATTCTAAGGTAACATAACTCATTTTATATGCAGGGGCTTATACACTAATGAAAAAAATAATGCATATTATATTTCATTTTTGCCATATTCTATAAATATAGTCACCTAAGTCTTACACACTGGACCTAAAATTGAATGCTGACAAAATAATCTTAGTTATCTGTGTAGCAAATGTTCAAATTTCCATTTTCCTGTGGACTTTAAAGGGGTTTTGTTCCATGTTGGCTTAACATTTTTTATTTTTAAGACAAAAATTAGCTATACAGGCTATGTAGCTATGTTGGAAAATGATGCCCTCTTTTATTATCCCACGTATTAAGGTCTTATTTTATCAACTGTTTTTCTAAATAGCTGTTTGTGGGTACATATTTGAATTGGAGATTTGAAATGTGGCAAATCAGAGGTCTGCAACCAAGCTAGAGAAGTCATCAAAGTGCTCAGAAAGAAATAAGTAAGATGTAATCAAAAGCTCGAGAATAGCTTGAACCTCGAGGTGAGATTATTCTTTCTTGTGTTAAAAACACAATCTGACAAAAATAACATGAGTGTCTTTTCCCCTGTTCCTTTGTCTCAGGAAGGATAAGAGTTGCGTTCACAGCCTCCATGACCCGCAGAACAAACTGTTTTGGACCTTTCAACTGGAACAGCCCCATTCCTTATGATGTCATTACCCTCAACCATGGAAATGGATATAACCCCGCCCTGGGTAAGCATTCACAAGTGGTAATTTTAACACTATAAGTAGTAGTGTGAAATTAGCTGCATTGGTTGTCAGGTATTTAACTAGATATGTACAGTACATGTATGGAACATGGTCCTCATCCTTATAAATACTTGTCAGATCCAAGGAGAAGAACAGCTTACATCACATGAATGTGTTTTGTTCCATTTACTGATGTCACCTTACACATTTTTTAAAAATAGTATTGATTTTATTTCGATTCTTTCCCTGTTTAGTCCTAACTGACATTTGAAACCAGGAAGGTGCAGAGATGCAAAGTTCATAGGTTTGCATATGGACAATAGGGACAATAGGGTCCCTACCAGTATATGGGAGGACAGAATTGTCCCAACCAATGTTCAGACCAAACTTATGGCATAGTGCAAATTAAATTCAAAAAATATATTTATATATATATTTTTTTCAGGCATATTCACAGCTCCCTGTTCCGGACTATACTCCTTTTCCTTTTCGGTGTACTCAAGGTTGGGTAAGGAAGGCGAGAGGATGTACTACAAGGTGCAACTCATGAGAAATGGGGAGGTGGTGGCATCCACTTGGGAAGACAACAGAGAGGACTCAGAAGACAGCAGCTCCCAGACAGTATTACTGTCGCTGCGGCAAGGAGGCCAGGTCTATGTTGAGCTTATGAAAGGCAGACAGATATGTGGGATTGTTGAAGGCCTAAACATCTTCTCTGGCACCTTGATTTACTCCACTCTAGAGTGATATTGATGTATTTGACTGCAGTTTAATGTGTCTGCCTGGTCCAAACCTTATAATTACTTTTTTTCTTTCCAAATGTAAAACTGAAATGACAACACACAGAAAGATGAACATAAAATATGTATTTTGAAGCATGCTAATTATATGTAACTGCACTGTTTTTTAGAACTTTAATAAAAAAATATTATCAAATGTGATTATGAGATTTGACTTACATTTTTGTTTAAAGAATGGTAAAAGTAGGAGGTAATGCCTTAAATACAAAATTAATGGTACTGAGCCATATCAGTTGGCATATCAGAAATGATGTACCTATTTGGTAGTACAACACCAGATTACTATACAAGTGCAGAGATCTGTCCATGATTATTAGTGCTGATTTTGTTAACTTAATGATCATATTTGTGAGAGTTACTACTTCATGAGTTACATGATTCTGTACAGTATAGCAGAGTAAAGAGAAGCAATTACAAGTGTAGTTACTCCTAAAAACAGTTAACACATAAATCATTTCTTGTTAGGTGTTTCCCAGCCCTGCGGAGGTAGAAGAGAGGATAGATAGCTCCAAGCCAAATCATCAAACAGAAAGCCAAGGGCTGCCCGAGACACACTATGTCCTGATCTATTCTACCAACCAAAAGGAGCATAATGATCACAGGTACATAGCTGAAAAACGTAGTCACCAGGATGATCAGGACTATATTGAAAGCTCTTTTCTTGACCTCATTGGATACGTCCCTGTCTCCTTCCCCTGGCGAGGGCTGTTTCAGAGCTCTGAGGACTGATATGCAGCAGTAAGCATTAATAATAAAGACATTAGCAAATGTTATTGTGTATATGGCCACTGATCTCGGATCGTCCCTGCATAATAACATTTGGACTATAGCAGTAACAATGGTTTCCAGCCAGATAACACAAGAAAACATCATCCTATACCAGAGGGGTTTATATCTGAGATACAGCACAAGGTGTACAACTGCAAGGTAGCGTTCAACACAGATGGAGCTCTGGAATAGAATCCTGGGTATAAATATTATGTTGATGAATTTAATCATTGTATTCTGAATCATTGCAGAGTTGGAATGAAAGCTCATGGACAATATAGGTAGTTCCAAGAATCCAACAAGTAGTTCTGTGATGACCAAGTGGAACTCAAACACTTCCATCCTGTCTGTCCAGATGACAGGAGATGATATGATCAGCCACATCACCCAGCAATTTGGAGGCAGAGAGATCATCGTATAAGGCAGAAGTGCAGGAACAAATATAGGCGAATTCTGACAAAGATTGCAGTCAGCTGTGTTGTTTTTTTCTACTGTTGTGAGGTTTTGCATGTTTCCTGGAAAGAAAACAGAAAAGCAGCATAGAGGAAAAATATATAAATAAATAAAATCTACAATCCCTAGATAAGTAGGTTCATTAAACTTATTATTTTCAAACTCTTTACTTATTCTTGTTTTGTCAAATTTGTTTTCAGATGTATCAAAAGTCTAGCCCCAGAGCCTCTTTCCATATCTAAACACAAGACCTTAACAGAGTAACTAGCAGCAGGTAAACGGCAACTGTAAAATAACACATTGGAGATCCAAATTTGGACAATCAGCTTTCTCTATAAAGGGCTGTCAACCTGTTACCAAATCAAATCAAATTAATTCTAGATATAAGATCTTTTGAAACAAAGGTTATGTGCTGATTAAAGCAAACAAGAGCAGTACATATTTTTATACTAATTGAATTCCAAATCACTAAGGTGTATTGGTGTATGGTCTATGTGCATTGCTGTGAATTGTGGTAAGTGTTTATTACTGCATTTATATATCTGTAGAGTATTTTGCTTTCATCACACCAAATGCTGTGCAGTACATTGCCAGGATTTAAGCAGCACATCAGTTTCATGCCCTGTGTTCCTGTATTTCAACTATATGGTAAATTGCATGGTTGCTGTCGAATAAAATTCAAAATTTCAGAATACACACACACACACACACACACACACACACACACAAATACTTTGTTCTGAAAAAAGACAATATATGTATACTGTATAAGATTACTATGATTGATGATTCAATGTACTGTTTCAGATATTGCATTGAAAGGTAAATAAAATCAAGATTTGAAATCACTAACCTTGTCTATCCTGAAGTTTGTTCCCAAATGTGCAGTAGATGCTCCAGCTTTAATCACACACCATGTGGTATGAAGGCTGGGGCTTCTTTACATTTGTTTTCCTCTAGTGATCCGTAACCAAATAATTCTCAATGACTAATTCACTGGTATGCAAAACTTTTATGCACTGTCAATTTGAATAAAGATGGTTTGGTGTTCATCAGGTTTTGTGGTGAGTAGAGATTAAAATATACAGAGCTAGAGAACTGAAAGATGGACAAGTATGCAGTATATGCATACAGTGCTATATCATTGTGTTTAATTTGCTCTGCAACAGAACAACTGGTCTCTCATATGTATGTAATTTTGCAGTTCAGGATATTGTGGGCAGTATTCAAGTTAAGTATGACCTGTTGTTGTGTAAGAGATGGATGCAAAGAAGTTTAACCAATTCTAATCAGAGAGCTATGTACATGCTCCTGATGGTCTGGACTTCATCATTCAACATATCAAGAATATGAAATTCATGGATGGATATACAGTATATGCATGCAAAAATTGTATTTGTCAGTGACACAGCATTGTCAAGTGCGAGGGCAGTTACTAAAACAACTCGGAAGTCGGTGTGGGTGTTCCTGAAAGCACATATACACTTGGTAACCTAGTTCATGCATTTTGTTATCTAACATTACAGGTTTAAGAATTTTAAATTAAGTATTGAATATATAAATATATAGTCATTTATGTGGAAAATACAAAGTCTGTTCCTATAAAAATAAATGCAAGCACACACACACACAATATCAAGGGTATTTTATGCCAGCGAACTATACTAAAACGCGTGTACAGTGCCTATGCGATGACATTAAACCTCTAATGTGCGCGTGTAAATTCCATTCACTTTCAATGGACAGACGAGCGTCATGTAGGCATCACGCAGACGCTGCACACGCGTTGTTGCGCATACGCCTACGTGACGTGTGTGTGACGGGTGAACTACGCTTCAAATACCTGACATGAAAACCACGCATGACTGTTAAGTAGAATTCTACATGAGCGTACAGGCACACACTGTGTAGTGTTTGTGGAAATCAAATAGCGAGGGGTGCCGTGCCACGCGTTAACGCAGCGGACGCCTGTGCGCACGCTCGTCTCAATGTACAAATAATCATTTACTTCATGATAACGAATTTTGAGTTTAACAGCTGCTTCGCTTCACAATTCAAGCAGTCCATGTATTACCAAGAGAGACGATGTGACAGTTTAGGCTATTTCAGTCACACGTGCACACGTTAAGGCGTCTGAAGCGTTGGCTTTAGTACAATAGTGACACACGCGCTAACGCCTATAGCGTGTGCGCGCCTATAACGGGATGTTGAGGTATATCAGGGACTGTACATTTACATTTACATTTAGTCATTTAGCAGACGCTTTTATCCAAAGCGACTTACAGAAAAGGGAACAATCAAGGTATAGTGCGATAAGAAGCGTTAGCGCAGTAATAAGTGCTAGTGACAATTCTTTCAGGTGTAGATTTGTCGAGTGCTAGGAGAGAAGGAACTCTCTGAAGAGCTGGGTCTTCAGGAGTTTTTTAAAGGTAGAGAGGGATGCCCCTGCTCTGGTAGGAACTGGTAGTGCGTTCCACCAGCGGGGAACAACAAACGAGAAGAGTTTGGATTGCCTTGAGCGAATGGGTGGCAGAGCCAGGCGTCGTTCATTGGAGGAGTGCAAGGATCGTGAGGTAGCATATGCCTGTATAAGGGCGTTCAAGTAGGTAGGTGCAGTACAGGAGACAACTTTGTAGGCGAGCATTAGAGATCTGAATTTAATGCGGGCTGCGACAAGTAGCCAGTGGAGCTCGATGAGCAGCGGGGTGACATGTGACCTTTTCGGTTGGTTGTAGACCAGGCGTGCCGCCGCGTTCTGGATCATCTGAAGAGGTTTCACTGAGCAGGCTGGCAGGCCCGTCAGGAGGGCATTACAGTTATCTAGTCTTGAGATAACGACAGCTTGTGTCAGGAGTTGAGTAGCATGTTGAGTTAAGTAAGGTCTGATTCTTCTGATGTTGTAAAGTGCAAAACGGCATGACCGGGCAACTGAGGCGACATGATTGGAAAAGGTTAGTTGGTCATCAATCATAACCCCTAAGTTTCTCACCACCCTGGTGGGGGCGAGACATAGGGAATCAATTTTGATGTTGATGTCATGGTGTATCGTAGGTTTAGCTGGGAGGACCAGTAGTTCAGTTTTAGAGAGGTTCAGCTGGAGGTGATATGCCTTCATCCATGTGGCAATGTCTAAGAGGCAATCAGAGACCCGTGCAGAGATCGAGGGGTCATCAGGAGGAAATGACAGATAGAGCTGAGTGTCATCTGCATAGCAGTGATAGGAAAAGCCATGTGAGCGGATAATCGGACCCAGGGAGGTGGTGTAGATAGCAAATAGCAGGGGCCCCAGCACTGAGCCCTGGGGGACCCCTGTGGTGAGGTGATGTGATGTGGACAGCTGTCCAAGCCAGGATACACTGAATGAGCGCCCTGTCAGGTAGGATTCAAACCAGGAAAGAGCCAAGCCAGAGATGCCCATGTTTGAGAGAGTAGAGAGTAGGAAGCGATGGTTAACTGTGTCAAAGGCAGCTGATAAGTCGAGTAGAATGAGGACAGAGGACTTTGCTGCTGCTCTTGCTTCTTTTGAGGCTTCTGTCACAGATAGTAGAGCAGTTTCAGTCGAGTGACCAGATTGATTTGGATCAAGAAGATTGTTCTGTAGGAGGAATTCTGAGAGTTGTTTAGCGACCGCCCGTTCTATAGTTTTGGATAAGAATGGAAGAAGCGAGACAGGACGATAGTTCTCGACCTGGGCAGGGTTGAGAGAGGGTTTCTTGAGTAGAGGTGTTACCCCAGCCACTTTGCCGGAGGTCAGTGACTCATTTATCACATGTGTGATAGCTGGAGTGATGGTTGGGCTAATTGATTGAAGTAGGTTTGTTGGTATAGGGTCCAACGAGCATGTAGTAGGACGGCTACATGTCAGCAGTTTGGATACCTCACTCTCAGAGAGGGGTGTAAAGCCAGAAAATGAAGTGCTAGCAACTGTGCTAGGTTGCGGATGAAGGGAGAGCTGGTCAGAGAATTGGCTGCTGATTGCTGCCACTTTGCCTGTAAAGAATGATGCAAATGTATTGGCGGCAAGGCTGGTAGGAGGAGGAGGAGGCGGAGGGTTGAGTAGTGATTTGAAGGTGGAGAAAAGTTTCCGGGTGTCAGTGACACTGTTGACTTTATCGTTGTAAAAAGCAGTCTTTGCAGCAGTGATGCTGGTTGAGAAGGAGGATAAGAGTGACTGGTAGCTTTTGAGGTCATCGGCTAGTTTGGATTTGAGCCATTTTCTTTCAGCAGCTCTGAGTTTGGTGCGCTGTGATCGGAGGGTATCATTCAACCATGGGTGGGATTGGTTGGATCGAGCAGGCCTCGTAGATAAAGGACATAGTCTGTTCAGACATGAATTCAGAGCAAAGCGGAGTGAATCGGTGGCATCATTAACCTTCAGAGAGGAGAATGTGCTGAGTGGTGGTAGAGCAGAGGCGACAATAGAGGAGAAGTGGGTTGGAGATAAGTTACGGAGGTTGCGGTGGAACGTAACCATTGATGGAGGAGCAGAGGGTTGCTCTGACAGAGTGACATTAAACTGGATAAAGAAGTGATCTGATAGGTGGAGAGGCGTTACCACCAGTGCATCTGTGGCACAGTTTCGGGTGAGAATCAGGTCAAGGTTTTTGCCAGCTTTGTGAGTAGGAGGACTGTGGACCAGCTGGAGGTCAAAGGAATGTATTATTGACATAAAGTTATCAGAGTCTGGACTGTCTAAGTGGATGTTCATGTCACCCAGGACAAGCAACGGACAGTCATGATCAGGTATGGATGACAGCAGGGTATCTAGCTTGTCTGTAAAGCCACCCAGTTGGCCTGGTGGACGGTAAATGACAACAACGTAGGCCTTAACAGGAGCCATTACTGCAATGGCATGGTATTCGAAAGTGTCATAATTGGTGGAATGCAATAGCGGAGTGTATTTCCACTTGTTGGAGATTAGCAGGCCAGTCCCTCCTCCTCGACCAGAGGGACGGGGGGTGTGGGAGAGGGTGTAATTAGTGGAGAGTGCAGCTGGTGTTGCTGTGTTCTCTGGTTTGATCCAGGTCTCAGTGAGAGCAAGGAGCTCAAGAGAAAGGTGGTTGGTGTAAGCCGTAATAAAATCAGTTTTGTTTACTGCAGATTGGCAGTTCCATAAGCCCATGGAGAAGGAGGCAACAGTGTGTGTACCTTTGCTCAGGCGCGAAACTGATGAAGAGGCTGTGCGCATTTACGCACGAGGTACACTGGATCATCAGGACCTGACAGTTATTCATTTCTATGTTCTGCAGCATATCTACACAGATCAGCTGTTACACATAGTCTCAGGTTCATACGGGATTGTTTAGAAGAAAGCATAACTTATAGATGAACCCCAAGCCCCATCAAAGCTGTCAGGATATTTTTATTTTTAAGTGGCTGAAATTATTTTAATTATCCCTTTCACCCTTACTATCATTAATTATCAATTCGATATCATTCAAACCTTAAGAGAGAGAGAGAGAGAGAGAGAGAGAGAGAGACTAACAGGTCCATGTAGGCCTACCTTTTGTCAGTTTGATATTTCGTTTTAACCAAAAAAACGGGAAAACTGAAATTTTTTTTTTGTTTTTTTTTACGTTTTAAACAAAAAACAATAAACAGACCGTTTTGTTTGTTGTCTGGGTTATTTGTACATTGAGACAAGCGTGCACACAGGCGTCCGTTGCGTTCGCACGTGGCATGACACTTATCAACCGTCACCCCTTCAGTTTTGGTGTACTCACAATGGCGTAGGCGACGCGGTTAAGGCGTTTTAGTACAGTTCGCTGGCATAAAATACCCCTCATACACACACAGACACACACACACACACACACACACACACACACACACACACACACACTTTTAAACTGCCCCTCTTAAGATGAATAACATTGACTGATATTGAGCTGGGTTTGCCAAGTTACTTTAAACACATTTTAATTACTCAATGATACAGTAGTTACATAACTTTTTGTTACTCCACCCGGCTCTCAGCAACTAGAAAACAAGACACTGTGATGTAATGAGAAGCTTGCCAACAGTTTTGAAGTATTTTATGACCATCAACAGCTGAACGCCTTATCAGTGGTTCAGGGAATGTAACATTTACATGAGGCAACTTTAGAGTTGCTGGAAGGAAACCAACCCAAGACATGACTCCAACACTCCAGCAGCCAGTTACCTAACACTTTCTATACAAAAACTGAAAGGAAAATGAAATATTGTTTTCCATTATCTGTGACTGCAGCTTTTTAATATCAGCTGATAATTTTACGTTTTGAACTTGAAGTTGAATAAAGCATTGCACATGGAAATGAGCGCACAGAGCCACCTTCATTGCATTAAGCAGTTTAATGACTAGTATTCACTTAGCAAAAGCAGGAATTTGTGCACTTTTCCCCAACAAATTTCAATAACACGTCAAAATATCTCATATAAATTGTGCACAGTAATTAATGATCTATGTTGCCAGAGGGATGTTTAAATGTAAGCCCATAATGAACAAAAACCTACAAACCCAAAGCATAAAGTTAGCGAGGGAATGTTATCTGTTAGATCATCTAATCAATTGAGCTGCGACAAGCGAGTTAGAAGGTTTATTGATGGCAAAATGTTTTTTACACTAGTTGTAGTACAACTGGGCTGGATGCTCATGGGGAATTTTGCAGTTCAGACTGCTCTTCATCCCTACACCCTCCAATACATAGACGACTTTACAGTCATTAAGACCTGTAATTTTACCATCTTTACCATAGAGTTTCTCAGTTATCTTGAAAATCTCATAGGGTGGGATGAGCACTTCCTCTTCATCAATAGATGAATACTTTTTCAAAAAAGCACCTAAACAGGTCTTAATCTTAAAGCAGGTGATGTTACCAAAATTTTTCCAGTCTGGCCTGTACGAGCTGGAAGTAAAGGAACCAAACCTAAATATTTGGTTGACATTGCCAGTAAACTCAGACCAGGTTCGTCTGTAGGTAGTGTGACAGTAGGAATTGCTATTTAAGATCTGGATGGCAGATGTCAGCAGGAAATGTAAAGAGTGGAATTGGAATGTGGAGCTATATTTTCTCCTCTCTGTTCTGACTGCCTTATTGAACATCTCGTATATTACGTCAGATGTATAAACACAGATTGCATGCATGTGATCTTTGGTTAAAGCCTTATCCTTTGTTTCTGCCATGTTCTTTACAGCACATTGTTCTGCACTTTTCCAGGCATTAGCAAATTCACGCTTTTCTTTCTTAAAGTATCTCTCTTTGACTATGTTTATCATTGCTTCATTGCAGCCAAAGTACATGTCATCAACTGAATCTTCAACCATGTTTAATGGGAAGCTCTGACTTGAATCTCGGAAAGTGAAGTTGAAGCGGATCTAAAAAGGAAACAGAGAAAAAGAAGGAGAATGAGGTCTTTAAATATTAAAAGTGCACTTAAAAACTTATATCCCATTTGAGTTGTGATGCAGACACTAATGTCACACATTTTACTGAATAGGCCCAAACGCTCAAAACTCTGTGAATTATGGCAACACTGCAGTTATAATGCTTGAAGTAATACAATGTCATTCTTATTTTCACCAACAATCACATGTTTGCATATCTTAATTACAATATAAAATATCAACAGGAGAACAATAGGTGTACCCATGCAACAAATGCTATATGGAAAATGCAGGTTCTGTTCCCAACTTGTTTAACTGCATTATAGAGGATGAATCAAAACAGATTCACCAATATTAGAAGTTAATATTAACGACTGAGGCATCAGTGTATCCTAGTATCTTAAGCAAGATTTTATTCATACTTATGCACTTGGTTTCTAAATTAAGCACATTTTTGTATGTATGTATTTTTTTGCACATTTAGAAAGTAAAGCAAAGCAAAAGTATCCGTGAACAACTCAGAGTAATGGTGTAAACATTCATTCACTGTTAACATTTGTAAAATTTTGGGAATGTCACATCCTCCACTCACAGCCATGGAGTCTACAGGCAGCATCCAGCAGAGGAGTAAACACAGCGACACAAGGATCATCATGTTTCCCTTCATCACTGCAGTCAGGTAAACTGTAAACCTGAATCACATTCAACAACAGTGAACTGCATCACACTGTGCACTTGTAACAAAGATATATTAAAAAAACAAGACATTAAAACATATATGACACACAAAAGCTGGTTTGAAAACTCAACTCACCGATATTCAGGATGTGAAAAAATTGTCAAAGTCAATCAAGGTTGTGATCAGACAACAAGTCCTGAGCTTGTGTTCAGGACTCAAGTCAACTACATATATAAGCTGACTGTGTGGCACGACATGCCACAAGTCCTCCCACATACATGTACATTTTGCACGTCCGTATAGTATATGGGCTGACTGCATAAAGGTATTATACATGCACGTTAAACATGCAAGCTTGTGTGCTGTGCATCCATGCACACTTATTCACAAGGTTGCATGCATTCACCTGAGTTGGAGTTTATCTAATTATTATCTGATTAGTCATGGAACTGTTTAGTTTAGTTTAGAACTAAATAGACAGCCTGAGAACCGAAACCAAGTAACAAAACCACAAAACCACAAGTAAGTCAAATGATCTAGATCTACCATCTGCCCTTTACGTCAATGTGAAATAAGTACACATAAAAACTATTATGTCCATGAAATGAATCCTAAAATAAATAAAATAAAATGACAATTTCAGACTTCAGCTTAAATGTGTCTTGTGCACTTTATGGATGATGATTCAGGGACAGCTCAACATAAAAATTAGCAGTGCAGGACTTATTTACGTGAAAGGTCACATTTTTTCTTTCTCCCCCCTTTGCGGTCACAGAACCCGAACATGTCAGTATTTTTTTTTTTCTCATATTTCCTACGTGACAATATTCCTCTTTATAAGCCAGTCATAGCTTCGTATTTGTTTACTCACTTTGACACTCTTAGAGGTGTGACTAATGGTAATCTAAAGTGCAATATTAAATAGTTTCTTGTGAGTGTTAAAAAATGGTGTAGAAGAATGGTAGATTTAAAGTCACCTGAACTTTCATTTGTTAATATAAATTTTAAGCATCCAAAGAAATAGTTGAACAGGCACAATATATCAAAAACATTACCTTTTATTGTGAGTTTTTTTTTATTGCTTTGCTAAAGGTGAGACGTAGCATAAGTCCAGAGGTGTTTAAACCACACACACCTGTCATTCAACACACCCAAAGTTTTGTTTGTGTGTCTATCAGTATTTCACATTGTAATGGTCATGCACTACAGACCTGTATTTGCTACGGTGTAAGTAGTTTATTTGATTTCCATCTCCCTTCTCACAAAATCAGACTTCCTAAAACATTTAACCTCTTTTTTTTAACCTTTTTTTCACATTCTTTAAATGCATTGAGAGTAGCCATTATGATATACTTACTAGAGAGGGTTGATTATTAAAATTACCTGAACTAACAGGATTCTGTTGGGCCCCCATTTGAGTGTGTAATTTACGATTATCTTTGTCCAGACCTTAAACCAAAATATACTTGACTGCTATACTAAAAGTTCTACTATATTTATTGTGATACAGATTGCATTATTTTATTCACGTTGGAATGTTATCCATGTACATATTGCGATTTGTATAGTGTATTTTAATAAAGACTTATGATACAGGTAATGTTTTGTGTCAGTGTAACTTTTGGTCCAACTGTACCAGATCTGCATGCCCCGTTTTATATGATATTGTTACGACCTCGTTACGGCTCGTTTTGGAGAGCAGTAACATATAATTGGGATAGGAAATGAGGTGGAAGCGACAACTGGACAGGTTCTGGTTAAAGTCAGGTGTTTAATTAACCAAGGAGAGTGCGTTTGCACAAGGAAATATAACAAAAAGAGGCTATACAGATGCTGACGAATATCCAATAGACAAAATGAAGTTGAATGAATTACAGTACAAACACTCTAAATACTCTCTAGACTAGCCTAATGGTATGCAGCCAACAGTGAGGCGAACTGATCACTGGTTCACAGCCGCCCTGAACTGTGGACACACGAGCTATTTAAAATGCAGCTGGGGTTGATTGAAGACTCCCGATTGGCAGGTTCGGTCGAAGCCACACCAATCACAGACGCCAGGGAACAGCAACCAGGAAGTAGGCGGTCTCAGCTCCAGAATCCTCAACAGGGAATCACACAGCTGGATGTGCATAACCGGCAGAATCACTCATGGAAACACAATTAGTACACACTAAATGCCCCTTTCACACTAACTTAATCTTGGATCTTTACCTTTTTGAACTGTCTGACGAACTGTCAGCCTTGTGTTGCTCTTCTGTTAAGTAAAGATAAGAGTTCATGTTCAGAGTCAAGTGTGCACTATGTCTGTTTTTGGTTTTATTATCAAATGTCTCTACAGCAGAGAAAATATCTAACCGAAACCACTCTACTGTCTATGTGGTGGGCCTGGCTGACTGGGGAGGGGATGGTGATAAAGAAGGCTGGTTGAGAAATAAGGAAATGAGGGAAGGGTTCAGGATTTAGGAAAAGAAAAAAAAAGCTGAGGGAGGAGGAAAAGAAGAACTCACTGAGGGAAGGACAAACGTCCATAGGAAGGTCAGAGGGTAAAGAAGAATTGCGAGCAAAGAAATGGAAAGAGGTAGAAAGATGGGGCATTGAAAATACAGGTTGTTAGGAGCGGGGAGAATAGTGACCTGACAGGCACCAATTAAACCCTAAATCTCAAAGTGGCTGAGCAACTAGAAGAATGCAAATAGAGGGTTGAATCTGTTTTAGGGCAGGTGAGGTCATGTGATCTGGACTTGGGACATTCTTGTAAAAATCCAAATTATAGTGGACTATATAATAACTCAGATTAAAGATCCAAACTCAACTATCCATGTTTCTCTTTATGAATAATGAATCAATAATGGATCACAATCTGAATCCCAATTTGCTTACAATGAAGTCACTGTGTAGGATTTGAAATGTTCTTCCTTTGGCACCATCTGATGGTAATATCAAAAATTACACTGGTAGAGTTGTCTGGTCAAAGGTCTCCATGTCCAAAGCTTTACTATATTTTACATATATTTTGACTAGTGTAGGACTGGTGTATAAAAGAGTAATAAACAATATACCTAAAAGTACTTGTCCAGTACATGCCCACACTATTCCACAGAGCATCATCACCTTTCTACCACTCATTCTCTAAACCACACTGAAGACGTCCTTTCTTTATTAGTTCACATGATTTTCACACATTAAGAGTTGCACAAAGTGAGAGAGTCAACCAGTGAGATATTAAGGTCACAGCTGTTTCATCAAATTACGAAGGCATTATCATATATCATAAATTCAGCTGTAATAATGATAAATATACTTCTCTTGACTATTGTATGAAGTTGAGCGTACATAATAAACCTTATATAATAATAATTTTAGCTGTCCATGACAGATTATTTTATATTTTTATATGCAGTAGATTGAGTTTTGTCAGCTCTTCAACTTCAAGACTTCTTCCTTCCTCTTTTTTGCCCTTTGATTAAGCAAAAAATCAAATGTGCAGAGAACTCAAAATCAATAGTGTAGCAATTATGAAAATAAAACAATTTCTGCAATGTTCACATACTATCCACTGTGCTGAGAATGACAACAATAATTAGGGACAGTACATTTAAACAGGCTTTTGTTCCAGGATGGTAACACATTGTGAAACTACCACACATGCATATGCATGTGGCTAAGATGTGTGGTTTTGCTATGAGTATTCTGTGGCTTCTCAAGGAAAAGTAATTGCTTTTACCAGATAAGTGACAAATTTCTCACCTTCAGTCAATTACTGACTAACTGTTGAAAATGATTCACTAAACATTATAAACTTTTATTTTATATGCAAATCCATCAAAAGTTTAGCCACTGCAGCAGCATATTAAATGACCATTAAATGACATGCAGAATTATAATTGAAGCTCACAGCTCTTACTGTTTAATGATACAGGTGATACATAGTATATGTAAATGTTAGCAGTGTTTAAGCAGGTAGGATAATCAACAATTATACACAAGTTTTCAATGCAAAACAAGGGCCAAAATTCCCAGTCATCAGAGCTCAGAGTACAGGTGCACAGGTGCAGGTAGCGATGATAACAGTCCCAGAATTCATCACAGCAGACATGACTGATATCTGCACTAGGATGGAGATTTTTTTTTAAAATCTATGATTGTGGTTTTATAAGTTCTCTTAGTATCACGTTTAAAGTCTACAGAGAGAAGGAACTGTTGGATTCTTCAGGATGCACTGAACGTTGGTTTGGAAATTACACTACATTACATTAAACATCATGTCACCGTGTTTTAATTTATTAAAGTTATGTAGTTGTCCAGTGGTAAGGCTGTTTTCTGCATGGACTAGTTGAAACAACGACTGGAGAATCAGGGCTTTAGTGGTAAAAAAAAAAATTCAGTCATACATATTGGGGACTAGAATCACTTAAACCAAATGTCATCATTATTATTGTTGTTGTTGTTGTATATTTGGTGTACTGTAGGGTGCAAATTATTATGACTAAATCAACAATCAATACTGAACTATACATTATTTGATTTATTGGATTTCAAATGTCAATTATCAAAACTATCTACAAAACTATTTAAACTGTCTCCAGTCTGACCACTAAGCTGGTTTATCAGTTAGCCACTATTTCCTTACATGTTCGTTTCCTGGCTGTGCTGCTGTGCACGCAGCTTCTGTGGTCGGTGTAACAGATTCATTTGATTATAAATGTGCTCTCCTGCAGGCAGGGTGCAACATGTGTCCATTGCCCACAGTAAATTCATATGATTTCGGACACTCACTGAGGCCATGCTGTCCACTAAAGAGAAGCGAAGGGGAGCGAGAGAGAGGAGGGGGCGTGTGCTAGACAACACTCTGAAAGAGGGGGCAAGGTGAGGTTGTGCTTTCTGAATCATCATATAATGATGAGTAAACAATGGAGTTGAATTTGAGTCAAACTTTTCAAACTGACAAGTGAGTAAAGCATCATAAAATGGTGAGTAAAACTATTTTGTGAGGTACATAAACAGTGTTCTGTCTGTTTATCACACACTACAGCTCATCTTTTGTGAAGCAAAATAAAACCCAATGTCCTATGAGAAGCCACAGGAGGCAACATTGCATCTAAAAGCATGGACAACACAGAAAAATAATACTGCAAATATATGTGCTGGTGCAGCATGCAATCACATGAATGCACCATGCTAATCACATAGCAAGAAAAGAAATTGTTCAAGGAGGAAGGCAAAAAGTCTAGCACAAAAGTACTTTGAATAAGACTGACTCTTTTCTGAATGTTTCATATATTCCCTTATATCAGAAGTCTGAGCTACATATGTGCGTGAGAGAGAGATGCAATGAAGCTTATTCAATCAAACCCATGATGACACCGTACACTATCTTTGTTTCAGATACATAATGTAATGTTAGCATAGCAGACAGCTCATCTGAGTAAGACAATGAGTATTCGACTGAAAATGATCTGTGAAATAATTAATATCATATCCAGAGCAATAAACTAGACCCAGCAGAGAGAATTACTTTAATTTCTCCACTCACCAACTTTTCCTATTGTTATTGCAAATATTGCCTCAGTATGTTTAAGCAAATAAAATATTTCTTTTCAGTTTGGATAAAAATTTCGGTCATCTTAGATAAACTGGGACACATGGATGCTCTGGACATAGTGTATCTGACTCTAAGTAATGTTTCCCAATATTATATAATATTATTAATAATATGTCACTATTTATTATTATATACTCATTAGACAGTACATGATATTCACTCTTTATTGCTATTCACAGATGAAAACAAAAGAGTTGCTTGTTTAAAAATTTATTGAATTAATTAATGAAATTTCCAAACAAAATATTTTTTTTGCACATATAAATTTTGCAAAATGCTAACACATCACAAATACCTTTCAGAAATATTAAATGTTGTTGTTGCTGTAGCTACAGTATAATATGTTGGGAAAGTATGAAAACTTAAGCCTGCAATAATTAAAGAACCTCCAAGCATGAATTTGGGGTTGAGGAGAGTGTTTGAATATATTTAAAAGCATTATGTTAACATAGTTTACTGAGCAAGACTAAACTCTAGGCTTAGTTTTCACTTTGGTCCACCACTTGAAGAAGAACCACTGGTTGCTTTATTACTTTGCAGCACGGCAGTCTAGATTGCTTACAACTCCTGCACTCTCGAGATTGTAGATGATCTCGCAGTCAGACAGACCGCGTACTGTTGTTTGGTTCTTCTCTTTAGTTATTTTGAACTTCTCATAGGGGGGGATGAGCACCTCTTGCTCCTCACTATTGAGATATGAATAGTCTTTCAGGAAAGCACCAAAACAGGTCTTAATTTTAAAGCAGGTCTTGTGACCAAACTTATTCAGGTCTGTTTTGTAAGAGCTGGATGCAAAAAAACCAAACCGAATCATTTCGTCGTTAGTGTCAAACAAGTCATTTGTTCTTCGGTAAGTAGTGGTGCAGTATTTATTGTTATTGAGGATTTGAATAGCAGATGTCAGCCAGAAATGTAAGGAGTGGAATGGAAACGAGGTGCGATAGATTTTTCTATTGGTCCGGACTGCTTCATTAAACTTCTTGTAAAATGTTTCATAGTTAGATGTATAAAGACAGATTGCCTGCATGTGATCCTTAGTTAAAGCCATATCCTCTTTTTCTCTTTTTTCTAGCTTGCGGTTTGCACAACCTTCTGCCCTTTTCCAGGATTTTCTAAATATTTCTGATGTCAATTCTTTTTCAAAGTACTTGTCTTTGACAATTGTTGCCATTATTTCATTGCAGCCAAAGTACATGTCATCAACAGCATCTTCAACCATGCTCAATGGGATGACCTGGTTAGCATCTTGTTGTGGAGCGAAGATGTAACTGATCACCGATAACTGGGAAGACAAAGATGAGAAGAAAGGCCATGAATTAGATGCAGTTTGTACCACAGTGACAAAGTGTAGCTTTCCTTCTGATGACCGATGCATTTTCTGCTCAGATATTCAGTACTACTGCAAACCAGTGACACCAGCTCACGGTGATACCAGCCCTCGACACTACCTGTACATACAATACTTTTACTCAAAGTAAAAAAATCACAGGAAGAAACTGCTCCAAAGTTTAAAAATTTAATTCTGAGTAATTCTTTAGAAACGACCCATTGGAGGAGGATGACACTGTCCATTCAAAAACTTACAAGGATCACAAAACACAAACTGTTTGATGCCAGATTTAGAGGATTAAGCAAGACAGTACACTGGCATATTAAATAATATAAACTTTTTCTTCCTGTCTCCCCAAAGAAAATATTTATTTACTCGCTGGAACTCTCCTGACCCTGAGCTTACTGAGTCAAGTAAGATTTAGTGAGGCTTGCATCTGAATAACAAATGAAGCAAAACAACGTTTTCAACACAGCATCATGTGTGAGCAACACGTTTAAAGCATATACACAGTTAACACTGTGTTAACATTTGTCAAGTTGTACCACTGACCTTCTTGGAGCCTACAGGCTGCATCCAACAAAGAAGCACACACACCGTAGTTAGAATCTGCATGTTTCCCTTCATCACAGCAATCAGGCAAATAGGTTCTGAATTTATAAACACAAAAAACAGAAATGAAACACATTTGACATTAACAATGATAATAAAAAAATGGCATAATGACTTCTACTTCAAATCTCACGTCTTTTCAAAGTCAGAAGTGTTAAAATATGAACTCACCAGTCTTTCAGGCAATGTGTTGAGCACCCCTCAGATCAAAAGTTTGACAAGACAAGTTGTCAACGAATTTCCAGGGCTTATATACTGTGACCTGGTCACAGACCACCAACACACACACACACACACACACAGATACGCACCCACACACCCACCCCCTCTGGCTCTGGCTGAAGTGTATAAACCACTTCAGCCAGAGCCAAACAACAGTAATCCATGCTTATTTCAATGCTAATCAGTTGTGTCTATCACTGTCTAAGCAAGTAGGACTACAGTTTATTTAGTTTAGATTTTATCTGAAAAACATGTCTAGTGTATCAAAACATGGAAAATAAAGTCATAAACTTTGTATTTTAGATAATTTAAGCTGTTCGACTCTTAGTGTCAGAGACAGAGGAAGTATTCAGGGAAAATGAAATCTGAAAACTGTTCACTGCCAATGCAAAGTGTTCATTTTAAATTTATCTTCAAACACTGTCAACAACAACAACAACACAATAGGTTATGTGTTTACTCTTCAGCACAGTAGCACATGCAGACAAACTGCAGGGAAGTGCTACTGATTAAACTACTATGGCATAACATTTGGGCTCATTGGTTACCCTTTTGCTTTTATTTGATAGTTGACTGGTGGTGCACTGATGTAAGGTGCAAATAATTATGAAATGGTAATCAATAAGCAACATTTAATTGTACATTATTTCTTTTGTGGGATTTCAAACGTCAATTATCAGAACTTTTTTAGAAAACTAATAAAATTCTCTCCAAACTGAAAAAAAAAATTCAACATTAGCAGTCAGTGGTAGACAAAAAGAAGAAAAAAAAAGAGAACTTACTAGTCTGACCACTAACGCGTTCGGTTAATCAGTCAGCCAATATTTCCTTACATGGTGCCACCTGCTGGTTTCCTGGTTGTGCTGCTAGATTAGAGAGATGCATGATGAGTCAAATTTGAGTCAAACTTTTCAAACTGACAAGTGAGTAAAGCATCATAAAATGGTGAGTAAAACTATTTTGTGAGGTACATTAACAGTGTTCTGTCTGTTTATCACCCACTACAGCTCATCTTTTGTGAAGCAAAATAAAACCCAATTTCCTGTGAGAAGCCACAGGAGGCAACATTGCATCTAAAAGCATGGACAACACAGAAAAATAATACTGCAAATATATGTGCTGGTGCAGCATGCAATCACATGAATGCACCATGCTAACCACATAGCAAGAAAAGAAATTGTTCAAGGAGGAAGGCAAAAAGTCTAGCACAAAAGTACTTTGAATAAGACTGACTCTTTTCTGAATGTTTCATATATTCCCTTATATCAGAAGTCTGAGCTACATATGTGTGTGAGAGAGAGATGCAATGAAGCTTATTCAATCAAACCCATGATGACACCGTACACTATCTTTGTTTCAGATACATAATGTAATGTTAGCATAGCAGACAGCTCATCTGAGTAAGACAATGAGTATTCGACTGAAAATGATCTGTGAAATAATTAATATCATGTCCAGAGCAATAAACTAGACCCAGCAGAGAGAATTACTTTAATTTCTCCACTCACCAACTTTTCCTATTGTTATTGCAAATATTGCCTCAGTATGTTTAAGCAAATAAAATATTTCTTTTCAGTTTGGATAAAAATTTCGGTCATCTTAGATAAACTGGGACACATGGATGCTCTGGACATAGTGTATCTGACTCTAAGTAATGTTTCCCAATATTATATAATATTATTAATAATATGTCACTATTTATTATTATATACTCATTAGACAGTACATGATATTCACTCTTTATTGCTATTCACAGATGAAAACAAAAGAGTTGCTTGTTTAAAAATTTATTGAATTAATTCATGAAATTTCCAAACAAAATATCTTTTTTGCACATATAAATTTTGCGAAATGCTAACACATCACAAATACCTTTCAGAAATATTAAATGTTGTTGTTGCTGTAGCTACAGTATAATATGTTGGGAAAGTATGAAAACTTAAGCCTGCAATAATTAAAGAACCTCCAAGCATGAATTTGGGGTTGAGGAGAGTATTTGAATATATTTAAAAGCATTATGTTAACATAGTTTACTGAGCAAGACTAAACTCTAGGCTTAGTTTTCACTTTGGTCCACCAAGAAGAAGAAGAACCACTGGTTGCTTTATTACTTTGCAGCACGGCAGTCTAGATTGCTTACAACTCCTGCACTCTCGAGATTGTAGATGATCTCGCAGTCAGTCAGACCTTCTACAATTTTTTTCTTCTCTTTAGTTATTTTGAACTTCTCATAGGGGGGGATGAGCACCTCTTGCTCCTCACTATTGAGATATGGATAGTCTTTCAGGAAAGCACCAAAACAGGTCTTAATTTTAAAGCAGGTCTTGTGACCAAACTTTTTCAGGTCTGTTTTGTAAGAGCTGGATGCAAAAAAACCAAACCGAATCATTTTGTCTTTGCTCTCAAACGCAATATTTGTTCTTCGGTAAGTAGTGGTGCAGTTTTTATTGTTATTGAGGATTTGAATAGCAGATGTCAGCCAGAAATGTAAGGAGTGGAATGGAAACGAGGTGCGATAGATTTTTCTATTGGTCCGTACTGCTTCATTAAACTTCTTGTAAAATGTTTCATAGTTAGATGTATAAAGACAGATTGCCTGCATGTGATCCTTAGTTAAAGCTCCATCCTCTTTTTTTCTTTTTGCTAGGCTGCGGTTTGCACAACCTTCTGCCTTTTTCCAGGATTTTCTAAATATTTCCAATTTCAATTCTTTTTCAAAGTACTTGTCTTTGACAATTTTCGCCATTTTTTCATTGCAGTCAAAGTACATGTCATCAACAGCATCTTCAACCATGCTCAATGGGATGACCTGGTTAGCATCTTGTTGTGGAGCGAAGATGTAACTGATCTAGAGGGGAAGACAAAGATGAGAAGAAAGGCCATGAATTAGATGCAGTTTGTACCACAGTGACAAAGTGTAGCTTTCCTTCTGATGACCGATGCATTTTCTGCTCAGATATTCAGTACTACTGCAAACCAGTGACACCAGCTCACGGTGATACCAGCCCTCGACACTACCTGTACATACAATACTTTTACTCAAAGTAAAAAAATCACAGGAAGAAACTGCTCCAAAGTTTAAAATTTAATTCTGAGTAATTCTTTAGAAACGACCCATTGGAGGAGGATGACACTGTCCATTCAAAAACTTACAAGGATCACAAAACACAAACTGTTTGATGCCAGATTTAGAGGATTAAGCAAGACAGTACACTGGCATATTAAATAATATAAACTTTTTCTTCCTGTCTCCCCAAAGAAAATATTTATTTACTCGCTGGAACTCTCCTGACCCTGAGCTTACTGAGTCAAGTAAGATTTAGTGAGGCTTGTGTCTGAATAATAAATGAAGCAAAACAACGTTTTCAACACAGCATCATGTGTGAGCAACACGTTTAAAGCATATACACAGTTAACACTGTGTTAACATTTGTCAAGTTTAAAGAATTTCTTCAGATATTCACATAGTTTAAACTGTACCACTGACCTTCTTGGAGCCTACAGGCTGCATCCAACAAAGAAGCACACACACTGTAGTTAGAATCTGCATGTTTCCCTTCATCACAGCAATCAGGCAAATAGGTTCTGAATTTATAAACACAAAAAACAGAAATTAAACACATTTGACATTAACAATGACAATAAAAAAAATGGCATAATGACTTCTACTTCAAATCTCACGTCTTTTCAAAGTCAGAAGTGTTAAAATATGAACTCACCAGTCTTTCAGGCAATGTGTTGAGCACCCCTCAGATCAAAAGTTTGACAAGACAAGTTGTCAATGAATTTCCAGGGCTTATATACTGTGACCTGGTCACAGACCACCAACACACACACACACACACACACACACACACACACACACACACACACATTTGGACGTGCACATTCACATGTACTAATCTTGTGTATGTTTGAGTATGTGTGTACTTCATATGAATTCACACACGTCTAAGTGCTTAAGATGGTGGGTTTTGATTTCAGCTTGCTGCACCCCCTCAAAGGAAATGAGGTTTCTTTTTACCAGACTTATGACACGTTCAGTGTGTCTACACTAACCAACCTTAAGCTGCAGCTATCACTTAAGGACCATCTATGATTACACTGATGAACTGCATGCAGTTTACACATTAGATCAGTAAACCACTTCAGCCAGAGCCAAACAACAGTAATCCATGCTTATTCCAATGCTAATCAGTAGTGTCTATCACTGTCTAAGCAAGTAGGACTACAGTTTATTTAGTTTAGATTTTATTTGAAAAACATGTCTAGTGTATCAAAACATGGAAAATAAAGTCATAAACTTTGTATTTTAGATAATTTAAGCTGTTCGACTCTTAGTGTCAGAGACAGAGGAAGTATTCAGGGAAAATGAAATTTGAAAACTGTTCACTGCCAATGCAAAGTGTTCATTTTAAATTTATCTTCAAACACTGTCAACATAATTCACAAGTGTTCCCTGCAATATCTGTTTCTTGCAACTAAAGTATGTTTACGGTAATGCTCTTATAACACAATAGGTTATGTGTTTACTCTTCAGCACAGTAGCAAACTGCAGGGAAGTGCTACTGATTAAACTACTATGGCATAACATTTGGGCTCATTGGTTACCCTTTTGCTTTTATTTGATAGTTGACTGGTGGTGCACTGATGTAAGGTGCAAATAATTATGAATAGGTAATCAATAAGCAACATTTAATTGTACATTATTTCTTTTGTGGGATTTCAAACCCCACAAAAGTGTTTGCTAAGGAGAGGGAAAAAGAGAGAGTAGGATGTGTGTGCTATGCAACACTGGTGGAGGGGCAAGGTGAGGTTGAACTTTCTAAATCATATTATAATGATGAGTAAACAATGGAGTTGAATTTGAGTCAAACTTTTCAAACTGACAAGTGAGTAAAGCATCATAAAATGGTGAGTAAAACTATTTTGTGAGGTACATAAACAGTGTTCTGTCTGTTTATCACCCACTACAGCTCATCTTTTGTGCAGCAAAATAAAACCCAATGTCCTGTGAGAAGCTACAGGAGGCAACATTGCATCTAAAAGCATGTACAACACAGAAAAATAATACTGCAAATATATGTGCTGATGCAGTATGCAATCACATGAATGCACCATGCTAACCACATAGCAAGAAAAGAAATTGTTCAAGGAGGAAGGCAAAAAGTCTAGCACAAAAGTACTTTGAATAAGACTGACTCTTTTCTGAATGTTTCATATATTCCCTTATATCAGAAGTCTGAGCTACATATGTGCGTGAGAGAGAGATGCAATGAAGCTTATTCAATCAAACCCATGATGACACCGTACACTATCTTTGTTTCAGATACATAATGTAATGTTAGCATAGCAAACAGCTCATCTGAGTAAGACAATGAGTATTCGACTGAAAATGATCTGTGAAATAATTAATATCATGTCCAGAGCAATAAACTAGACCCAGCAGAGAGAATTACTTTAATTTCTCCACTCACCAACTTTTCCTGTTGTTATTCCAAATATTGCCTCAGTATGTTTAAGCAAATAAAATAGAGACTAATATTTATTTTCAGTTTGGATAAAAATGTTGCTTATTTTAATTAAGTATGTACTTTGGATGGATAAGAAAACCTTGTAGTTAAATCCAGAATTGTGCATGAAAGACCCATTAGACAGTAAATGATATTTACCTCAATCTACTTGTTGGTAGACTTTTTACTGCTATTCACAGACAAAAACAGTTTACAGCTTATTTAAGCATTTATTGAATTATTTCATAAAATTTCCAAACAAAATATTTGTTACACATAGAAATGTTGCTAAATGCTAACACATCATAAATGTCTTTCAGAAATATTAAATGTTGTTGCTCATGTTACTGTAGCTACATTACAATATGTTGGGAAAGTATGAAAACTTAAGCCTGTAATAATTAAAGAACCTCCAAGCATGAATTTGGGGTTGAGGGGAGTGTTTGAATATATTTAAAAGTGTTATGTTAACATAGTTTAGACTAAACTCTAGGCTTAGTTTTCACTTTGGTCCACCACTTGAAGAAGAACCACTGGTTGCTTTGTTATGCTGCAACATGGCAGTCTAGATTGCTTACAACTCCTGCACTCTCAAGATTGTAGATGATCTCGCAGTCAATCAATCATCAGTCAGACCTTCTACAAATTTATTCTTCACTTCAGTTAACACCATGGTCAATGGGATGACCTGGTTTGTGTTGGATCTCAGTCAAAAGTTGTCTTGATCAGAAGATTTTTATCCAACTTGTTGAATTGACAAGTCCAAATTAGGTCAAATAGTATTATTCTTCAGGTGAAAAGAATAACACGTAGGATTCATCAAAGTTGGCAGCAGATAGAGCTTTTATTATCTTGACAGACAAACAAAGCCCGAGTCATCCAATGCATCTCCTTTTATTCTCTTCAGTGTTATATAACATTATCATAAGTCCTGCCCACCTTTCAACTTTTATTCACCTATGACATAATTGTGTCTATTGCCCGTTCAGCCATCTTGTACCTGCACGGCACAGCTGGGCCTGTGTCTTCTTCTCAGTAACCTCACAGGCTTCTTGGCCTACTGCTGTAGGCCAAGGCATTTCTTTTTTACTCTGCTTTCTTCAAGATTACACCATTAAAACCTAGCTTGTTATACTTCTATTTTTTAAAAAACCCTTTATTACTATTTTCTTACACCATTATATCATAGATGTCTTTTACTGTATTTTTTAAAAAACTTTATAAACTTTTTAACACGACAAGAAGTTTGTGTTACAATCACTCACATACTTCTGGTACAATCATTACTTGCTTCTTGTTACCATTACACATTTCTTACTCTGATCAATATATTCCACACGTTAAATCAACTCTCACTAAAACCATGGTGCTCACTACTTCAACAGTATTGTGTGCTCACATAAAATCAACTTTACTTAAAACATAGTGCTCTTCACTTGATTTCCAGCATTTCGTTATCACATAACATTGTATTAATCACCCCATACTTCTCCCTTTGATTACTCCAAACCATATATCTTAAGAAAAAAATTAAACTTTGAAGCACCCATTGCTGAGGCCTCTGATTAAAAGCTAAGGCATGCATTCAATGTTATACTACATTAGCATCTTGTTGTGGAGCGAAGATGTAACTGCTCTAGAGGGGAAGACAAAGATAAGAAGAAAGGCCATGAATTAGATGCAGTTTGTACCACAGCGACAAAGTGTAGCTTTCTTTCCGATGATTGACAAGTCAAACCAAAACACGCTGAAACTTGACAGGCAGAACAATAATAATTAATGAGCAGGCGGAAATGTAAGTGGGCACACCTCACTGCCGCCCGGACAGACATGGGTGTGATACACAGCATTCGCTGCTGAGACATGCGGTACTGGGAACCCCGGATACTGAACTACACTCAGCTCACATGCTGGTGACACCAGCTCGCTTATAATTTATATTCACTTTTCTCGACACTACCTGCACATACCATACTGTTACTGATGAATACTAAAGACACTGCTTCGAGGCTTCTTCAGATTAGTTCCAGTACCAGTGTCAGACAGTACACTTTAGCCTGTGGTTACTATTTACGACTGCATACAGAGTTTGGAGAGACTCATTGCTGCAGTTTGGTTGATAGTCAGACTTGTACTGCATGTTAGCATTAATAAATGTTACATGTAACACTGACCTTGGAGCATACAGGCTGCATCCAGCGAAGGAGCACACAAAGTGTAGCAAAGAGCTGCATGTTACCGTTCATCACAGCAGGCAAACAGGTTCTGAATTTATACACACATAACACATAAATGAAACACATTTGACATTAGCAGTGATTATAAATCTAAATCAAATCTTATGTGAAATTCAAAGGTTTTGAAATATCAACGTTGTCAACGACTTGCCTATATGTGCTGTATGCTGTATCCCTGCAAAGGAAATGAGGTTTCTTTTGACCAGACAAATGATGCCTTCAGTGTGCCTACGCTAACCAACCGTGAAAAACAAAAGCCTCTACGGCAGTTGTTGAACCTGTGTGTGAAAATGAAACACACTTTAACATCTGTGAAGCCACCACATAGTGCATGTGTTGTTTTTCTTAAACCAGCGTCAGTTCCTGTTAAAGACCACAAGCAGCAAAACCTGCGTGTGAAATGCTACACAATAGTAGTGTGCTTCTGCAATGTGCAGGTAGATGAAAAGAAGAAATAACAAGGAAACATTCGTCTTGATTGTGTTTGAAAACTGTTCACTGCCGATGCAAAGTGTTCATACTAAATTTATCCGCAAACACTGTCGACATAATTTACATGTGCCCAATATCTGCTTCTTAAAACTAAAGTATGACTACAGTAATGTTCTTATAACACAAGAGGTTATGTGTTGACTCTTCAGCTCAGTAGCACAGATCAAACTGCAGGGAAGAACAACTATTCAAACTACTATGACATACTCGATATGCCCATTACCCTTTTGCTTTTATTTGATAGCTGACTGTAAAGATTTACAGGAAACAGTGGAAGAGAGAGTGGGGGATGACAGAAATGAGCCTGAGATGGAGTGATTACTTAGTGTGTGCTTTAGACCACTAAGCCGCAAGGATGCACCAGCTTGGTCATTTTCTTCTGAGCGCTTCTGTAACATGCACATGGCCAACAGTATAACATATCATCTCCTGTGGTTATGTTAAATTTGGGGGGAGGGGTGCACCTACAAAACTAAAGTAAATGTGATGTCTCTTTTTGTTTGCTGACTCATCTTTAGGTACACACACACACACACACATGAGCGTGCACTGAGTATGAATATTAGATCTGGACATGACAGATGTCACAGCTGCTTAAAAGATAAACATAATGAAAGGTCCATAGTAGAAGAGGAGGGTATGTTTGTGTTTGTAATTGTACTGCAGTTGTGTTTTGACTTAAGAAGCTATGACCTGCACATACACACATTCCTTGTTTCTGGTCATTGTTATAAATTAGCATAGTGGTCTGATGCTACTTTTTTTTTTTTTTTCATTTATTATGTTGTCTTTCATTATTTAGCCATTGAACACCTTATATAAATATTTATGGGCAGAGCCAGCATTGGAGATAAGGGTATTAAACTGTTTTGTTGGCCTTTTATTCCTTTTTTTTTTTTGTCCGTTAGCTCTTTTTTCACAGTATGTTTGACCAGCGGCTAAAGCACAGGTCTTCCCCTTTAAAACATTTGCAATGATTCTACTGTACTGGCTGTATTCAGGTAACATTGAGCCAATAGGCGCAATACTAGGATGCTGAAATTGAAGCAGCTAAAAGTGAATCAAGCCGTCATCTATCTTATTAGCCCTTTAAAATGGATGGTGTTCCAATCAATTCCAGCAGATGGCAGCATTGACCAACAATTTGGTATTAACTATGCTTGCTCTCAATGTGTGTGTGTGTGTGTGTGTATGTGTGTGTGTGTGTGTGTGCGTGCAAAACAGGTACCTCACTCCTACAACATTTTGATAATTTTCCATTTTATCCTCAGCAGAGGCAACACAGTAAGAAGAGGTTAAGTGGTGGTGATGGGGGGAGGAGGGGTATACAGAGACAGAGAGGAGAGCAGGGACGAACGAATGGATCGCAAAAATGGAGGAAGAGGAGATACAAGATGCTCTGCAATAAAAGGCAAACTTGGGGTAAGGGTGGGTTGACTTTTCATGGATAAAAATAAACAGAACAGTCGGCAACAGTCAGAGAATAGGCATCAGTCTCCTGTTGCACTGCAGGCCCAGCAAACAGACAACAGAAAGACAGACAGAGCCAGGCGTGGCTATTGTGAGAAGACAGGAGTGCAGAGTGAAGTAAGAGTGCAAGCAAACAGGGAATGTGAAGCTAGCAAGAGGATGGAAGGGATTGGCGGGGAGTAGATATTTGGTTTAACTCTGGTATACCTTGGAGAGCAAGACAGGAACACAGTAATACAGCAAAGAGGGAGAGGTATAACAAGAATAGACCCAGCAGAGAATGAGCAGTATACAAAGTATACACAGTAAGGTAAGAATGTGTGTATATGTGTGGGTAAGGAGGATGTAGTGTTCAGTAAATTATCTCCAGCATTCCCAGCTGAGAAAAACAGAAATGAATGCAACTGAAAAATACAGAGGGAAGAGTTGTTACGGGTGGGGAGGAAGGGAATGGAGAGTCAAAACGCAGAGTACGTACTGTATTAATGACATAGCTCTAGCAGAGAGAGAGAGTGAGAGTGAGAAAGAGGTGGTAAGGAAAGGGGACAACAGCAAAACAGAGATTGGGATAGTAAAAAACTCAAAGGGGAAAGAAATGAAATAGTGAGAATGTGAGCAAATGAGCAAAAAAGAAGAGTGATGTAATGAAAGAGAGAACTTATAAGGAAGGAATGGTGTGGAGCGGATGGCGAGAGATGATGGAAAATGTAAAGGGGGAGTGAAGCGGGGTTTGAGGCTAATGAGGAAAATAAGAGGATGTGACTGTAAAGGACAGGAGTAAGTGAGGAAAGGAGGGTAATGCAAGATATCAGATATGAGCATGGGCCAAGGGAGAGCATGGAAACTAAAGCAGGAAGAAAGAATGGAAGACATTAGGAGAGGATGCAACGTGAAAAAAAAAGCCCAGGGAAGGAAAGTAGGCAAAAAAAGGGAAAAAATGAGGAAAGTCTGGGGAAATATGTGATGATAGAGGGAGGTAGGAATGAAAAGTACGATAGAAAAGGTAAGGAATTGGGCTCAGGGAGGATGTGCACAGAAGAAGTTGAAGGAATCAAGGATTCAAGGAAATGTGGAAAAGTACATAGTAAAAGAAGCATGGGAAAAATCAGCTGTCAGGACAGAATTTGTATGAGTCATACAACAGAGAGAGAGAACCAAATACATCAGAGCAAGTAAAGGATTACAGAAAATCTAAAGAGTAGAAGGGACAGAAAAAGCAAGAATAGTCAAAATGTGTGGATGGCGGGAGGGAGCAAGACACATGTCCTCCTGCTCAAGGGGAGTGAGGAGAGGGTTGAATGAAAGAGGGAAAGGAAGGCGTAAAGGGCAGGAGAAGCTGAATGTGGAGTATTTACCTTAACTATTGGCAACTGCAGCACGAATCGAATACGTTACGGACTAAGACAGAGCATGGTATAATTTACATTGTATGAACTCAAGTGTATGATTGGAGGAAATAGAGAAAGTAAATTCTGTAGCTTGTGATAGACAGTAATCTGTCCAGGGTGCACCAGTCCTCTGAGCCGGGATAGGCTCCACATCTGTGGGTATAGGTATTATAATACCCCCAGCTGTTTATTTGGTATATAATGCTTTACTATTATCATTATTTATATTTACACCTACACTATATATTTTTATACTATTTTATTTTATACTGATATCTACACTGCCTATTGTAGTTGCTGCACTTATATCCTAGCAAATTCATTACTCACTGTTCATACCAATAATATTGTTCATGCTGAATATATCTTTTCCTATTCATATCTTCTACTTTATATGCATTTGTGCACATTACTCTGCACTTAACTACACATTGCACCTCTGGTGAAATGAAACAACAGTGAAGTATCTAATCTACAACCCTATAAAATGTAAATAAAAACTGAATGTTCCATTGAGGCGCTAAAGAGAAAAAGTGTGACAAAAGTAAGGAAACTGGGATTTTTAAGCAAGGTCATTTAATCTGCAGAGAGAGTGAGAGATTGTTCATATCTCAATTGTATAGGCTATCCTTAATTGGGTAATTAGCCTACCCGGTCTCCTGTATTAAAGTGAGATGTGGTACACCCTTATTTTGAGCCACAAGATAAGGGCATATCGCCTCAGCAGTGACAAGAAACTAGACCAAAATCATGGGATGTGGAATCGTTCAATAGGAATAGAATTTCTAGGAGACTGAAATCTGAAATTTTGAGCTGAAGTTCAGACATGACTGTAAAGTCTTCAAATTCTCTAAATTGCTTTTCTTTCTGAATAAGATATTTCATTGAATGAATGTATTCTATAAAGTAAAAGTCAAGACCAGTCATACACTTGAGAGCTGTGGCCACTCCTCTTAGTATTCAGAATGAGAGACATAATGTAAATGTGGATGGATGCCGAGGCACATGGGAGGGGCAGAGGTGATTCAGGGAAGGCATTTAGTTTTAGTGAAAAGAAGCAAGGAGGAGGGACGGAGTTCATGTGGATGGATGCAACACTGGACGGATAAAAATGAGTGAGATTAAGCCAACACGTTAAAGAGCAGAGGAAGTGTATATAAAAGAGACATCAGTGAGTTACCACCGGCTGAGGATGGCTGGATGAGGCATGAAGATGGATATTTTTTGTATATTTTTAGTGGATTTACTTCAGCTGATATCAACAAGGATGAAAGGAAGTCGGGACAGGGTGAGAGAGAGAGACTGCTGAAAGAGACAGGCATGTGGAGGTGACAAAGCAATATGATTCAGAATATAGATATACTCAACTGGCTTTTCTATGAAGGAAATATGTGAGGCTGTATGGAGAATGGATATTTTTGTGTGGAGGTTTCACTGCATCTAGACTAGCTTTCAGACAGAACTATAAATAGATGGAATAGTGAACAATTCAGCAACTTCCCACAAGCTCACACAGTACAGTAGTAATAATAATAATACAATGATAGACATGGAGATGGAGGGATGAAGCCAAAAATAAGATGGGAGAGTCTGATGTTTGTCAACTGATGATTGAAGGAGGAAAACTGCAAAAAGCAAAGTGAAAGGGATGTGTTTTACTTTCAGTGAAACATATCTGATCTGATACATGCAAAACAGAGGGGTGAACAGGAGAAGGGAGGGGGAAGAAGTGGAGGAGAGAGGCAACGGAAGAGGAGGGAACGGAGGTGTATAGGTAATATTTCTTGGTGAGTTAGTGCCAATACACACAGTAGAAGGGATCCTCTTCAAGTGGGTCACAGAGGCTGCAGTACCAGAAATTTATCATACATGGCAGCACAGTATTGTGTGTGTGCATGTGTATTGAATTGTTTCCCTCTCTTTTAAATACAGTTTTGAAAGGAATGTGTGTGTGCGTGTGTGTGTGTGTGTGTGTGCATATTATACTAAGTCAAGCAGTTTTGACAGGGCACAGATGCTTCGGCGGGTGAGGAGAGACTGTTCCTTCCCCCCCTTTTGTGCTTCTCACTCCTCCATCTTTCTATTCATCAGTTTTTCCATCTCCTGCTTTCCCTCCTTTCCTATCTATTTTTATCACTTTACTTTATCTTTTCCTTAAAATTCTTTCATTTTTCTTTTCAAGAATTTTTCTTTACCACAAACTCACTTTTTGAATGTGGCTGATTTAGCGACCTTGTGAAATAAAAATTTCATTGTATTCACAACTTTCTAAAGCCAAGCTCTTACTCACCTGTATTAGAATATGAAGTGTTGTGTACCTGAAATAAAAAATGACAGATGTCACTGGTAAATCTAATATATCAGATCAGCATATTGGATTTCAAACATTATTACTTTTCTTCTTGCCAACTTTTTTTTCACAGCAGGAGAAGCACACATTTCTATTTAATATCAGATATGGAATAGCCAGTTGAAATGCTGGCTTATTTTAAGAATGTTAGACTCATTACATCTCATAAGCAGCCGACCTTATTTGCCAAATGGCTCCAAAGTTTCATGGTACTATATGCAGTCCCTGAAAATCTAAATGGTCATTATTTTCAAACTTTTGGAACAAGCTATTATTTTCTGTTGTGCTAACAAATGATTATTATCTAAGCAGGAGTATGTTGTGCAATAGGCAAGGGCAATACCAAATAATGTAGTTTTAATTAAATATCAAGTTATACGAGGGCTAGTATTACCAATATTGATACAGATAAGACAGATACTTCTTATGATTAAAAGTGACTAATGTACTATCATGGGAAGTGCAATGTGTCAGGATAATTCACTTTCTCCTATGGTCTGTTAATGAATTTGTTTCTTTTTTTCTTTTACAAGATCAGTAGTAGTATCACTAGTATTGATATGCTAGGCTCCCTCTTTTGTGCAAACAAGGTTTTTATTATCAGACAATCTAATTGTTATTGTTGGCACATTGTGTTACCTTGTGGTAGAGCTTGTTTCTCATTCATCTTGATCACCACAAAGTTCTCTATATTTCAATCAGGTGAGACAGGTGATTGAACTGAGGATAATTGCTTATTCTAACATATGATATGTGATGATTAAGTCTTGACAGAAAGTCTTTGGCACTTGGACTCTAGAGGGAGATTTTTGTGATTAAGGGGTGTCTGCCCTGAGCAGCAGCAAGATAAAGCCCCCAATGGAGTCCAGACACTGATGGTGGTGGCTGATGACCTTGCTGAGGCTGATGGTGGATGAAGTAATGAAGCGAATCTGCGAAACTGACGAATCAGTGAAGACTGGGTGGTAATCTAGAGGTAGAAGAGTGTACATAACAGCAGCACAAATATTCTGAAGACAGAGAGAAAGAATCATATTCAAAAAGACAGCAGCTAGATGACTAACATTGCAGGCGCATCAATGAAATGTGAGTCTTAGGCAGTGTCCTAGGGTGGGCAGACACAGCTCATCCACCCTCATCCTTAACATCAGAGCACCACAGGGCAGTGTTTTGAGCCCCCTGCTGTATTCCCTGTGCACATACAACAACTGTGGTGGGCCCGATCACTAAAAACAAAGAAAAGATCTGTCTGAAGAAAGAAGACTAGCCTGACCAGCTAGTGTCAAGACAGGCCATGACTGTTTCTCCAGGTATTTCCCTTATTACACACTGGAATTTCTACTCCTGAACCACTGAGAGTGCCCTGACAGGGAACATCACTTCTTGGTACGGAAACAGCACTGAACAAGAATGCAAAACCCTGCAAAGAGTGATTCATTTAGCTGAACATACAATCGGTGGTTCTCTACCCTGCCTTAAAGACATGTACACCAGATGTAACAAAAATACGTTTAGGAGAATCATTAAGGATCCCAACCACATGGATATCGGTCTTTTCTTCCTGCTACGATCCATAATGAGGCTTCAGTTACACCGGGCAAGCAGTGAGAGGCTCAGAAAGAGCTTCTACCTTCAGGCCACTAGGACCCTAAATGAGGACACCGCCTAAGATTGCACCTCAAAATACTTTTCTTCCTTACTTTTTTTACTCCTTAAACTTAGTTTCTTAGTTTAGTTACTTACTTTTATTGTTCTTGTTCTTCTTCTTGTTCTTCTTCTTGTTCTTCTTCTGATTATTACTTATTTATTTATTTAGAATACATTTTACCTAGATATGTACTCGCATTATATTGTTTCTGTCTTAATCCATACTCTTTTTAAGTGCACTGAATTGCACATTTCAGAAGTACATTTCACTATGATTGTAACTTATGATTATATGTGATAAATAAATTGAATTGAATTGGAAGCTGTTATTATTGTCTTCACTTTAAAGTGATATGGTAGCCACTGGGTACCGGATTTTTTTAAATACTAGAGTTACTTTAAGTATTGCATCTCTAATCCCCATAACAATTACAAATCACAGAAGATACCCAGGCAATGTTATTCCTCTGTGAACAATTTATGCTCTCTTGTTAAGTCCGTCTTTACAAATTTCTCTTAAGGTTTATTCAAATGAGGCTGGTACCCAGAGGACATTCTTAAGCAGCGAATAACCCTCCAAATGACCTTCCAACATCTCTGTTTCATGAAATCCATTTCCAAAGGATTATGAGACATGCTGTTTTGCCCTGACACAATTGTCTTGAGCTGTGTGTTGCTTTTTTAAAGAGTAAAATGAAACTTGAAGCAAAGCATATTCAAAACATCAAGCAATATCTTTTGATTTGTGACAGAGGGCTGAATAAGGGGGTTTAAAAATACTTCGAGAATAAAAAGGAGTTTTAGTTGTTAGATTTGTGTTTTGGAAGCCATTACTGAGGATCTTAAATCACTGTATGTTCATTGTCTCACTTGTCCCAATCTTACCTTCACTTCTTTTTCATACGCACTGAACTACAGTATGCAGTGCATTAAACAATAAGTGACTTGAGTTTGACATGACATGACTTTAAGTTTCCAAAGACTGCCATTGAGAAACAGTCAATGGCAGTCTCCTCAACAGGACTCTGGAAACGTCAAACGGTCAAAAGGTTGTTCAATGTATCTCTTCATTAATGGTAGTCATTAAAGTTCCTCCCTAATCCAATTATTCAGTCTATGGTTGGGGATAAGCTGCTTCTTTGGTGGAACAGCTGTTGGGCCATCAAAAGGAACAGCATCGTCTTTTCTTTGAGCTTATGCTTGCCCTGCAGTGCCTTGTGGTAGACAACATGTGTGGGCTAATCTTTGCTGTTGTGAAGCAGTAGTTGTTGGCAGTAGGGCCATGGCGGCCAAGGGGAGTGTCCCTGTTATTCCATCAGACAGTGTTGTTAGCGATGTACAGTTGCGTGCAGAACACAATGAATTAGCAGTCCATTGCCTTAGCCAATCGGCCACCTTATCTTTGGCAGACAAAAGTTTGTCCAACACATAAGCATAGCAATGATCATCAAAACATCCATCCCAAACAAACAAACAAACAAAATAAGTTGGACAAGTTGTCCAACTTATTTGTTACCATAATCACAATAACTTGATTAATTTCTACTTAAAATCTTGGGTACTTGGGTAACAGCTCTCACCCCTTCCTGTCCCCCTACATATGCAGTAGGAGAAAGTGAATGATAGAGACAGCAGAAGAAGCTGTGGCTGTCTGGGAGGAGACGTCAGATAAATCTGTGATAAAATCTGACATCCTAAACCACAAAGAGATCATCCGCAAAGCAGCGTCCAAAAGTAAATAGCAGTCTGTAAATCCTGCAATGCAACATTCAATGAGATGGGCTCACCTAAAGAGATTTGGAAAACATTAGCCACATATTAGCTACCTAAGTAAGCTATATGCTGTCTGGTCTTGATCTTGACTCAGACTCATCTTGTCTTGGTCTTGTCTCTGTCTCAATACACTCTGGTCTTGGTCATGACTTGGTTTCGGTTTTGGTGGTCTTGACTACAACACTGCTGAAAAGTTTCCAGTGTGGCCTGTAGCTAAATTGCAAAAGAGAGTGAGCCTTAAAGCAACATTACATAGAAATGGACTACATAATGTTGCCTTAATGCTCACTTTCTTTCCTGTCTTTTTCTCCTCTACTTTCTGACTTCTTTCCCTTCGTATTTGATCTTCTTTTTTTCTCTCTAGTTTACTATCAGGCACCATACAGTGTCAGCAGCGGCGACAGCAGTCCCCAGTGCTATCAGTATCACTTCCTGCTGTACTTCAAATGAACTGCTCTGAAGCTAACAGTGGTCGGGAGTCAGGAGTCACACTGAAGTTTCCAGAAATAATAATGAACATGCTGTGCACGCAAGTGTGTGCTTGTGTTTATTTTCCAAAGCAGATTGATAGAACTGCACATGGAAACAGAGCACATCTACAGCTTTGCATCTACTGAAAAGGGACATGACTACATGCTACGATCATGTGGAGAAAACACAAATGACTGACTGAACAAATGTATAGGACATGCTCACAATTACTTTCAAAACAACACTGGAATAGGATAAAATGTGGCCCACAAATGTAAAAGCTTTAGATGCTGAAAAAAAAAATATGACATAACATTTTTTTATGTGAAAATACCCCCATCCTATAATCTAAAAGGTGGGATTCAGCAGACAATAGCATCTCATCTTCACTAATGGATACCCAGTAGATTTGCCCTATTTACCCAAATTAAATTCCTCTGCTGGGTATAGACTCTGTTGGGAAATGTTTTGAGCCAGCAGGAAGTGACAAATTGAAACTTAACAGTCCTGACTCCTAAAATGGTGTGTGGGTACTCTGTCCAAAGAAAGCTGGACTGAATATACTTATAATAATGGTTCTCTCTTTTATTTGGTATCTTCTCATATTCCCCTCTGACCTATCGGCCTGCTATGGTTGAGTTCCATTATGAGTTTACTAACATCACCTCATAAGATTTTGCAAATTGCCTAATTCTTTAAAAAACTACTCACATTTATGAACATACACTGTGTCGAGTGCACTTGACTAGATTAATAAGGATTAATTCTGAACAAAATCAAAGTTCCTTCTGAAAATACCATCTTTCAAGAAAGTTTCATCTTGATTAATAGTAATCTCTATAAACAGATATCTGTATATAAATGCAGAATCTGTGGGCAACATTTTGGCATTGAAAGTGTTCTGGTTTCCTTTTTGTAGTCAGAGAGGCATTGGCCAATTACATTTGAGCAGGCTTTGGTGGCATGCAGGTCAACTGTCCCTGTGGTGAGCAACAGAGGCAGATCACATTGGCTGAAATGCAATCTCGGAACCCATCATATGTGGGCAATTTAGCTTTTTAGGCTTTTTAAAAATGCATCTGGATTTATATGCAGATGTCTGTTTTTAGAGATTAGCCAAAATGTGTCTTTTTTGTCATTCTCACATATGAAGTTGCTAATCCGGCGTCAGAAGAAGCCTGGATCCAGATATCTGTTATCCATTTCCCAGATATCTGCTGGATAACATCAGATGTCCCAAAACATTAACCATTGCACCCAGAGGCTGAATCGTCATCAGACAATAGCTGATGGGTTCTGAGATTTTGTTAATTTTGTTTATTTTGGTATCAGGAACTGCAACCTTCAAGTTATCCTGATTGTATTCAACCACTGCCCTGTAGTACGACATGACGATACAACATGAGTGTCTTTTAGTATTGATTTGTTTTCATGAGCTGTTTGCAGAGTCAGGCATAATAACGCTCATCATGTAGGCAAACAAGTCTAGGTCCTCTCACAGTCCAACAGCCTCAGAAGAAAATCCACCCACAACACCAACACGTTGCATGAGCACATTCATTAAAATCTTGTTGCAAGTCTTGGAAAGTACTGCTGCATATGTGAAAGAAGTATAAATTATTTCTTTGGCTCCAGAGGGAGCTGCATGAAATTTGTCACTTCAGTCAACATCAGTTGGGGCTGAAAATGTTTAAAAATGTAATGTAATGCAAAAAATTACTCTGCTTGAGGCTTACAACTTAATACTACATTAACTGCAAGCTGCTACTAGCATAAGACATTAGAATCTCCGACCAAAGTGTAATAAATCTAGTTGCATTGTGGATAATGTAGGCACCAGATTTTGACAAAGAAGAAGAAAGTGTGTAATCAATGTGTAATCGACAAAACCTGGGCTGCTAAGTTAATTGATGAGCTCTGTCCACTACCAGCCAGACAAAGAGAGGGAAAATGATCATGTGAATTTACAGTAATATGAACCTTATACCCAACCTAACAGTCAACAGTCAATTCTAACAAATGTTTGTACTTGATTTGGAATCTGTTGGCTGATTATGTTTAGCTGCGTTTCAGTATCCTGAAATGGTCCAAAAAAATGTCCAGTAACATCAAAACTAACTTACTCAGAAAACTTGCAATCATACTTTCCCACTATTAGCAAATCAACCATTTCACCACCATGGCCCTTTTACAGAACATTACTTCCTGACTTTTGTGTGTTTATATCTTCAGCTCAACTTTTATCCACTGTTCTCAATCAAATCCCCTTTACTTTATAGCATTATTAAGTTAAAAAGGTATTAAAACTACTTGGCTTTCCAAAACCAAAACATATCTTACCATCACACTTAATGTCTGCACATGTTTTTGTTTTCATATATAATATACATGCTTCGGCGCTTTCATATACTGTACCTATGATAACTTGTATTGAACTGGATGCTGTCTTAACACATTGTCACCTCTCAGGGGAGTGTGTTACAGGCTCACGGCCAGCAGGAAGTAGATTCTGACCACGTACAATAACAGCAGAGCCAAAATATTTATGCTCTTCTTATTGATGTGTGCTTAAATCTTTGAAGTTTTACTACTAAATTAGATTTTAGTTGTGACTACAGCAATATGCTTTTGTGAATAGATAGATCTCATCTAGAGTTTTAAGCAGGTGTACTATATAAAAGCTTATTTTGATTTATAGCACTAAATATCTCTCTTCTCACAACCTCTTGCCTCCAAGGTAGTGGTTTGCCTTTAAGTCTAGAGCCAATCTGTGTTTGTAAATGCAACAACCCAGCTGGGCTGTTAGTTTGGATTTGGTCAATTTAGGTTATGCCCTACAACTACAGTCATATTCTATTCTGTGCATTGACTTCCACAAGGAAATTGCTGTTGCTTTTGACATTTGAATTGTGCTATGCTGTAATTCATAGTTTCGATTAGGATAAGTGTGGCAAGTGGCGGGACAGCCCAGGGATTACAGAAATTTGCTCAAACATGAAAACTGTCATTATTTGCTGACATTATTATTTATTGATGTCTCTTAAAATACTTGGAGAGCAAAATTGTAGTGTAGTGAAATGTATCAGCTTCATATGTATTTACCACTTTGACTTTTAAAGTGTGCTCTACCCCTTAGCTGGGACGCTTTGAAAATCACTTAAGGCACTGTATTATGCTAGTACTGTAGTAACTGGTAGTAGAACAATAAAGTAAGATGGATACAAATATTGCCGTTTTTTATTTTTTATTTTTGTAATATTATTATTGTTATTTTTGACTTGACCATGAACTGTGTAGGACTTAGTGGCATCTAGCAATCTAGCCTCACCCCTCTATTCCCAAACTGGACAAAATGCATGAAAGGCGCAATCTAGAGCTGTTGTTTAGTTTGTCTATTCTATTGTAGAAACATGGCCTTTCAACATGGATGACTCTGTGCTATCTGTAGATATAAATGGCTCATTATTGGCTAACAATAACATAACAGTTGTTATTAGACACACTTTCTTTGCTATTTTCTGCAACTAGAGCCCACTAAATCTTACACACTGGACTTTTAAAGTAAATATATCAGTCTCAGAACAATTGGACAACTATCTCACCAGTGTGCTTCTTCTCTCACTGACCTCTGGTCTCCTTGAGAGTAACCATAGTTCAACAAAACATGTTTAGTTGATTTGATTTGGAATTCAATTCCTCTGAATTTTTAGGGCTGTTTGCAGTGAATCACAGTGGGGGAAACAGTGCATGCTGAGAATTGGTGTGACTGGAGCATTGAAATAAAAGAATATTCTACTTTGACTCATTTTTAATTTGAAATGTGTCCCTCTGACAGCACACTTTTCCCTACAGTGAGTTCCTCTGGGAATTGCAGTTTCATTTAAAAAATCCAGGGGATTTATTTTGGATTTGTTTTCAGTTTGAAGTGTGTTCTACAGCCCATATTCTCCACTATCCTGTGCCAGTGCTACAGGGAATGTATGGATTTGATTTGTGATCAGTGTTGGTGTTTGCTATGTATCTGCCACACTGCACTGAGAGAATCTGATGGGAGAAAGAGAAAGTGATTAATGTAGTTTCTTCACAGGAATGCTGAAGTTCAAAAAGGTTGTGGCTGTAAGCAGACAAACATATAGTGAAAATTAGTGTGTTCCCTTGGTTTCTTTCATAACTATATTGTCCATGATAATGCAAACATCCCAGCAGATAAAAGGCTAATTCAGCTCCTCTTTGTTGTAAACTGATGAAATTGTTTCCACTTGTGATCGTGTTTGTTCTAAATTTCATTCCAAATTTAGGGACTGGTGAGAGGGAAGTTGCATCCGCTTTTTGTCCTTGTTCCAGCATGTTTAGAATCGTTTATCCTTACAGGGACTGACAATCTGCTCGCTTTACCAGTCTGGGACATAAATGAGACATCTAATTAAGAAAATATTACCTCCCATGGGTTCTCTGTGTTGGTGATTATAAAATGATCAAATCTGTGCCAAAAGGAATCGTCAAAGTCGAATGTGTCAGATGTGTCGAATCATTTGCAAATGTCCGTGCAAAAGAGAGATTTATTCAAGTGTACATCTCTACCTTGTTGTAACATGGTGTGTAATGTCTGTGGTGCCCTCCCATGAGAGAGCATGGGGCTAGGTTTGGAACGGGTCCCAGTGTGTGTAAAAATTTGCTGATGGACATCCTATATAGTGTTGAGGCTTCTAATGTCACCTCTCTCTCTCTCTCTCTCTCTCTCTCTCTCTCTCTCTCTCTCTCTCTCTCTCTCTCTCTCTTTTCTCCATACATGACATGGAGGGCATCAAAGTGGTGCAGTGAGTTAGCACCATTGCCTCACAGCAAGAAGATTTCTTGCTGGCTTGCAGCTTTGAGCAAGATTCCTGGTTTGAACCTCGGCTGGGGCCTTTCTCTGTGGAGTTTGCATGTTCTCCCCGTGTCTGCGTGGGTGCTCACTGGGTACTCCGGCTCCCTCACAGTCCAAAGACATGATCTTAATAGGTGTATTGGTGATTTTAAATTGCCCATAGGTGAATAGTTGTTTGTCTCATGTGCCCTGCGATGAGCTGGCAACTTGTCCAAGTCAGCTGTCGCACTCACCGTGACCCTGATGAGGATAAGCGGTTACAGATAATGGATGGATGGACCTGACATAGATTGTCTTCAACAGAGACAAGCTCTTTATTTAAAATCCAGGTGATGATCCTCTATCCAGCCACAAAAGGGCAGTAGGGAGCAACACTGTTCTGTGATAGGATAGAATATGGAATTCCCAAATACATTTATCCATGAATAAATGTATTTCTCCAAGCAAAACATAACAATTTTGGAATGTTGAAATGCTGTACTTCTCCTCAACCAAATGAGGACAAACCACAGACTTCAGCCAAAAGCTAGAATTTCTGATGAGGGATTAGTGAAAGTGAAACCTGGTTTAAGATGATAAAAAAACACCTGCACACTGCAATCTCCTTCCCATTCTTCTTGTATTTTATATGGACATGACTGTTGGTAACCGGCACCTGCAAAGAGAAGCATTTATGGAGTGACTGCCTAGTCATCCACCAGAAGAATACAGGTAAGACTGGTGCTCTTTCTGGGGAGTGCTGGAGGTACATGGTGCAGAGAAAGTCCATAAGGTTATATATGCACATTTGACAGACATAAAGATGTATCTTGTGGCTTGGATTTGAACTTGAATAAGAAGTTGTCAATGTCAAACTGCCCTATCTGGGTCTCAAAAACACAATGTCAGGTGAGCACCACCTACAGACCAGTACAAGAGGATTCATTTGGAGCCACAAACTGACCAAACAAACATGAGAACAAAAAAGGCATTATGACCACTGGTTGCATTCATAATATAACAGGTGAAATGAAACAAGACACCAAGCTTGGCACTAATCCCTGGATAGTGATGAGTAATCAATAGGTCCAGGTCAGAACAGCCTTTCATACTTCAATATTTTAACAATTTATAACTGTTGAAACATAATATTCAACATAAAGATAATAAACTTTAAATAGGAATAGGAAACATAGAAAAACACCTGATTCTTTCCTAAGCACTGCTGCCAAACAGCCAACAAACATCTATTTAGTTTTTGAGTTTCCTGACCAGTTTCCTGTAAAAGCAATAAATTGCAGGAACTGTGCTGGGGAAGAATAATCAGAGGCACAATTTACTGGGACAATCTGAACATCCATTCTGTATCATTGATGGTTTCAGTGTCCTACATGAACATAATTTTGTCCCAAATGTCCCGTGCTGTCCACTACTCCTATTTTTTCTTTCATTTCCTTTCTTCTCTCCGTTTTCCTTTCCATTCTACTGTCTTGCACCATCCCTGAAATGAATTGTTTAACATATTGCTTTTCCCCTTGGGGAAAAATAGGTCACTGGCAGGGCATGAGCAGTTTTATCAATATTCTGGCAAACCACTAATTAAAGCAGTGAGGGATGAGGCAGGAAATTGGCTTTGAGTTAAAGACTATACGTTTTTGACCCAGGAGGCTGCTGCATCTGTGTTCACCTCCTGCATGTATGTTAGACAAGTAATGAGCTTCTTACCCACATATGCACATGTGCACCCACACACACAGTCTTCACACATGTACACTTAAAATTCACAGGCGTACTAATACACACATAAATATTGGCCATTATGTTCTGGAGGCTATCTGACATGAGATATCTGATCTTTAATAACTTTAATCTGATATAATGTGATATAATGACAACATCCAGAGGGAAAGATCATATACGGTACTCTCTGTGCGTGTGTGTGGGTCTGCCTTTGAGGCCCTATAAAGTGGTGTGATTACAGGTGTAGTCACAGCAATCACCTCCCACACTTTTTCAGTGTGTTAAAAGTGTATGTGTGTGTGTGTGTGCGTATGTGTCTTCTGCCCCTAGATTATTGCACTTTGTGGACTGTGAAATGGCAGGTTAATGGGAGCCGCTGTGCCCACCTCATCTATTCACATCATGAAAAGCACACATACACGTGCACATATATATGCACACACAGGCACAAATATTGTTTCTAGTAGAGACAGACAAAGCAAATAAGGATCAGGATAAAACAGAAAAGTTTTAATGAAAAACTAGGACTGCTACTACACACACACACACAAACACACACACACACACACACACACACACACAAACTATGAAAGAGGAAGATTTAAAGAATTGATTTTGGGTTTTAATGCTGAATTTCTGCATTCCACAATTTCATGATTTCCATATGCTTCTCAGGCTCTTGATCAAATGAATCGTACACATTTGTTTCAAAAAGCATTCAAGGAGTAGCTAAACATCTGCACAGAATTCTGGCTTATTGGAGCATGGGAACTTGTGGTTGACTGTAAAACTTGGTTTTTAAGTAATCTTGGAAATTAATTATCTTATGTGTGCAGATGATTTATGTTCCCTGCAGCTCTGGTGCTTATTGATTGACATCAGATTTAAGGCCAACAAGAGTAATTCAAGAATAATTACATGTAAAGACATTTAGTATTTTTTTTCCTACTATAACCATGTATTAAGTAAGGTCAAATATCATTATTTTGAATTAATAGCCTACTAATTACTGTATATGTATGTTAGTAATTAGGCTCACATGTTCACATTGTCAAGATAATATGAATATATGTGCATCTACTGATCATTTATGGTGTTGCTTTGTGCTTTTGATGCTGCTGATGAATATTTTTAATGTTTCTAATTCTCAATTTCTCTCTCTCTTTTTTCTTTTTTTCTTATGCACTACAGTGTCATTGTGGAAATAAAGTGCTTGTTGTTATCAATTTTCTGAAAAGGCTGTGACAGGATCATGCAGTGGGAAAACAATTATTGCTCAAATTCTGATGCCATTAGTTTTTGTTTAAAATGCATTATCCACTCATAATAAATCTTCATTCAGTCACATCCCTAGCGGGTGATCTCCCTTCCTTCACCAGTGAAGCCTGGAATTCCCTCTGTTAGAGCAGATGCCTGATTCTTTAAGGATTGCCAGTGGCAATGTGGATATAGACTTAAAAGGAACATACAGTAAATGACTCGCCCACAGGGTTGGGCTTGTTACTCAAAAAATGTAATTTATTGCTCATTACTTGTTACTGTTTTTGAAAACAGTACTTTACTTATTACTACTTATTACTACTTGCCAACAGTAATCTGTTACACTACCTGTTATATTACTTTTCTATTACACCCCACAGAACTGCTGTTTATGTCTTTTCTCCTCAAAATTCAGACTTGTGTGTCTCTGTGTGAAAGTCAGGGTAAATCACCCGATAAGCACAGCTAAGGCTTCAAAATGGCATTTTTTTCCCCTGCAGCCTATGAATCCATAAAAGTTAAATGAGCTAAATGAAAAACGCACTAGGCTCAGATTGATGATGACACACAATTTTTAAAATAACTTCTGTTATTGCAATTTTTTTTTTTTTCTGTTGCCTGTGAGTGGTATTTTGCCATGCTGTCCGAAGTCAGTCATGGAGAGTTCATTGAAGGTGCATCTGGCCACAAGCGCCACCAGTTCTTTGACACTTGAAGCCTGCTTTTCACGATTAAGATCCAGTTTTGGTTATTTGGCTATTGTAGGGCTACAGCCCGCCTCCACAGCTGCAAACAGCTCATCTTGGTGATGGTGGTGTGTATTTTCACAAGCTCATGGTCATGTTTTTGCAGTGGATATAGTTCTAGTAACACCACCTGCACACACTTTATTTGACAATGATGTTCTTGTCATCTTTCCTCCAAAATCAAAATCAAAGTAATGGAAATATTTCCTACCACTGACTGACTGACTGTAAGCATTTCCATTTTTCAAGCCAGCTTGCCACTTGAAAATGGGGATGTGATTAGATTGTTGGATTTCAAATCAGTAGTAGTAGTAATAATAGGTACTAATAATAATCTTACTAATAACACCTTACTGACCAACACTGCTCATCCACTAAAATGAAAAAAGCTTTAGTTTTTATTTGAATGGCTACACTATAGGTAGATGAAAAGCGTGTCAACATTCATTTTCTTTTCTAAATTGATTTATACTTTGTGTCTGTATGTTTCCTTAATTAAAAGAAAGGGATAAAATACTTACAATGAGATCTTGCAAAAGTGTGTTTTAGTGTATAATCTCATCTTTAAAAAAGAATCAGCATGTTCTGTTACCTTAAAGGAATCTATAGATGCCGCAGATCCCCATCCATGGAGGCGGCCAGTTTCACATCCACCACAGTTTCTCCTCAATGCTTGAAAGGAGCGGGTTAAGTGAGAAGTTTGCAATTTGCAACAACAGCTACATACACAACATATTTTTATGTGAATTCACTGTGTTTTCTCTACCTTTTTTCTTTCCTTTCTTTCTTCTTGTCTCACATGATAGTGATGTGCAAATATGACACTATTTTTAACACTCACAAGGGCCTGTTCTTTGCCTGTTCTTTCTCTTTCAGGCCCCCTTAGCCCCGCTGTAACCACACTGTCTTCAATTTACGTCCCTGGGTGTGTGTTTTACAAGCTTCAGTTTTCCTAATTTTCTTGCGTTTTTTTGCATTTGCATTTAATTGTCTCCATTAGACTTACTAGAACATACTACATAGAACGAAAAAATGTACATATTCAAAAACTGCTGCATTTCATGTGATTTTTTCTTCCCGTTACAGTCCAGCTTCAAGGTATACCTGCTATGAGCCATCTTATTTCCTTTCCCAGTTTTCCTCCTCTCATATTATCCATTGGCTTGTCCTCCATCCTTCATTCAATCCTTCTGTTCTTCTTCTTGTTTTTCATTGTATCATCTCTCTCTTTCTCTCTCTGCCACTGATACTTCTCCTTTCTCACTCTCTTATTCTCAGTTTGCGGGTGATCAGTTAGACAGCGATCCTGCTGGATGTTGGTGTGACTATCCTTGGATCAGAGAGGGTGATGTGATCAGTAGACAGAAGCTGTATGCACTTGCATGAATGTGTGTGTGTGTGTGTGTGTGTGTGTGTGTGTGTCTTGTGTACTGTATAAGCATCAGTGTGTGGGCAGACAGCAGCAGTGTGAAGCATGCTGATGGTAATGAAGGCGGTAAGACCAGGGAAGAGGTGGAGAGGAGGTCAAGTAGACCGCAGTGAAACACACACACACACACACACACACACACACACACACACACACACACACACAGCAATCTGCATAGTACAGCGAACCCAGTGTATTTTTCACATGCACCCACCCACCAACACACACGCAGATACACACCTTTATTGCACCACCCTGCTGACTTAGAGGACAATGTAAATCCAGTCAGGGATGAGTAATAACACTGCAGATACACACAAACTCATACACATGCACACGTGTGTATGGGAACACACACAAGCACATTTTCTTGCGCACATTTCCCTGCTTCTAATTTCTGACAAAGCAATGCCAGAGTAGACCTCAGGCTCATAATAAGCAGTGTGTAAAAATAGAAGCACTGGGTATGCACAAAGCCCAGATGCTTGGCTTCCAGAAAATGCTAATTCTATTATAGGGCCACACAGTAATGCATGGAGTTCAGCCGTTTTCTTGAAAAGCAGAAAAACAGAATGATATAGCTTGTGCGCAATGGAAACATGAGGAATATAAAACTAGGCTCACAACTGCAAATTATGTTGATTTGAAGTTATTGGGAAATTGATTCTAGAAAATGCGTCTTCAACACCAAATACTACCATCAATTTAAAATTAAAGCTCACATAAAAGATTAAAAATATGTAATATAAATTGAGTTATTACACAAAGATACAGGCGTGTACACATTGTTATGTGGTGTACTCCAGAAACTCAAGGCAGAGTAAACTGTTAATTTTTTTGTCGTCGCAGCCATTGCATTGTTTTGATCCGTCTCAAGGTGACTTCAAACCCCAACAGGAGCGCTTCAGAAGCAGAGCATTTTGCCCACCAGACTTTGTTAACTCGCTGACTAACTCTTCCTTGGTTTACATGCTTCTAAATATGCTTCTAAATATACTACGTAATATTAAATTGTTTCCCTTTTGGCTGTTTTTACGATCGGAAGTTTGCATGGGGTATTTTATTTTGAAAATTGACTGAATTGAATCATTGAATTCTCCCTCCGTAAAAATAGAACAGATGCCTATTCTCGGTGGACCCATTCTGCGGCACTTCTGAAACAGATCGCAGTACGTCCAGTGGGGTTTAAAACATTGACTAGAATGGCTGCAATTGGCTTATATGTGAACATGTAAAACATGCAAGAGAAAGTAGTCAGAATGAGTTTTACCAGCTTTAAACATTGAACTTTGTCCGCATTGACATCTATGCTTGACTGTTAAATGTGAACTCTGCTTAATTGGTGTTCAGCATCCCTGTAGAAATTCTCGCAGGATGTACTGATGAAAATAAGTGTCTATATTGTGGAATGCATTGGTGTCTTCACCAGCTTGAAACATTCAAGGAGTGTCAACAGATCTGACAATTGTCTTGCTGCTGGATGCTAAAAATTGCTTTCACAAATAAATAATAATCACTTCTCTTATCTTAATTGTTTAATTAATCTCATTTTCATGACTGGGGAGCTGGCAGTAGCAGTGTTTGCAGTTGATTAGCTGGATGCGCTCAAATAAACTAAGCCTAAAGATGGCATTTCGTGAATCCCAGCAACTCAAACCATGCACTGCATGATTTGGATCCATCTGTCAATCATCTGCCCTGTCTGTGTTTAAATTTGATCTTTGAATTCAACATTAGAGAGTTGTAATTACCTAATAAGCCATGTGTTCTAAAACATGATGCATCTTTATCTTATGTAGATATCTGAAATATTTAGAGACTGTGATTGAGTTGAAGTTGGGAACACATGAATAAAATATGACTTTCCGATGGCTCAAGATGAATTCAAAACAATATGGCTTGTTAAAGAACCCATGAAATGGAGATTGGAGCTGACTTTATGACAAGTGGACCTGATAAAAAGAAAATATGCAGGGGTCTTGCAAGCTGATGAGCAGCGGAGCGCATCACATCAGAACTTCACAGTACATTTACCATACGGTTGAAGGAAGTGATTTGGGTCTTTTGAGTGCAAATGTCTAACAGGTAAACTTTTTGTGAAACTTTGGGTCTGTATCATCTCCTTGGAGAACCTTAGGGTGAGGTGCAATGCTCAACACCTCCATAAGTCATTTTTCACTTCATGGGGTCTTTACTAGTCAATGCTCATCACATTATAATAACATTAGAGCTGGCTGTTTTCTCTGCCCCAGATTTGGCTGTGTGGGAGTAAGGGACTGGAGGGAGTTTTGTCCAGGAGAGAAAAGTGCAAACTTCTAACTAAGTTTCTCGTGCACATAATGATGCACCTGTCCATTAAAGTCAAATGAGAACATTTAGTGATACATAACACTCAAGCACACATAAAATACACACATATTCACACATGCTCATTTGTGAGGTATGCTCATTTACCCGATCCCTTGTTCCTTCACCTCCACTCAGCTCACTCCTCGTTGAGTTAATTAGGTTGTGCATTCATCACACCAGGTAGAGTGAGAAAGACAGTGAGAGAGATCCGTTGTCAGCATGTATGACTGTTTAGCATAGTTTATTGTTCACAGGATTTTTATTGTAAGTATCTCCCCTCCCTAGATGGATTACTGTTTTAAACTGTCAGCAAGTCATTTTAGATTGTATTTTACATTTACTTACATTTATCATAATGTGATTTGATTGTGATTTATAGTTGTTACGGATCTAATATAGTAACACAGAGTTAATTAGTGCTTAATTAGGAAGGTGCCTAAGTACTTGGAAAATGAGGCTTTAATTATGAAACCAAAGTGTAATTACACAATAACATAGATGTTGTGACCAGCAAGCATCACAGCTCTAGTAAAATGAAGTGTGTGTGTGCGTGCGTGTGTGTGCCCATATGTGCCTTGTTTTCAGCTTGACTATACTGTGAGCTAATGAGAGCGACTGCTGAGTGCCTCCAACATTGTGGACATCTGCCCTTCCCTCTCTTTTTCTGTCACCATCTTTCTTTTAACTTTGTGCCTCTCTCTGTGACAACCTTGTAGTGTCTTATCTCTGTGGTCACACTCAGTGTTGTTGTAATGTCAAACAAAGTACAGCAATGTCACAGGATGTCACTGTGGATGAGAGGCATATGCTGACAACATAATTTCCTTGATTCTGTGCTGCAACCTTCATCGTTTCTGCCAGGTCCTGCTGGATGTGTTTGGACATTAACTTTTAAAATTAGGTTAAGTTAAATTTACAGGGTCAAGAGCATGCCATATTAGTGCTATGGTCAATAGTACACAGCCACTTGAACAGATGTGAAAATAACACCTGGGTCTCACTCAGTTGATGGTACAAGCAGTCAGCACACAGACCAGCCCAAACTGAAACGGCTTCTTCATACGGATTGCTTTTGTGAAAGGTTTGTTCTCATTGAGACAAGATGAGAGGATCTTTTGTTACAAGGACACAAGTATTGACTAGACATTCTTTGATATTTAGTTGAAGTTTAGCCTTTTCCCCTTAAACGTTATTCTATTCAAAAAGACAAAAACAGTTCAGATAACTGTTAAAGATAGGCATTTACTGTTTAATTTAGCTCAACAACTCTTGAGCTCCTTGAGTTCCTGTCCCCATGAAAGAGAGTGAGGTCTGCCACCCTGCACAGAAACTTTGGTTTGGGAACAAGCGACTGTAGCGACTGAAAACTTATTAATTACACACCATGCATACAGCATTTCCGACACAAAAACTGACTACATGAACACAAAAGTTTAGTGGTGTTTCTCAATAGTGGTGTACTCTTACACAAAATTGAGCCCTGTTTTGAGGGCAGTGCATTGACCAGCTTGGATTGCTGGTCAACAAGGATTGCTCTGACAGTTTGGTATTTTTCCAGACCTTGAAATTAGCTTTTCTCATCCATGTGGTATCTACATGCCCAGCACAAAGTGCACAGGGCATAGGTAGAAAGATAGGTCAAAGAGGTAGGAGGTTCAAAGAGGCAAAGAGAGCTTGTATTGTTTTGGTGGAAACTGTTTCAAAGAAAATGAGCAGTCAATGCACAGAAATATTAGGATAGGTACTTTTTAAATCAAACACTCTTCAGCCAGTAGATGTGTTTAAATCAGGGTTAAAAATAACTATTAATGTCGTTAAAGCAGGAACAAATCAGTCTGCGCTGATCTCAGAATTTAAATTAAATGGATGATTATTGCACTGTTATCCACAGCTGCATGATAAAGTATGAAAACTGTCTTCACTCCATTAATTCTCTGCAGCCATGGGCAGGCAGGCATTGACAAATATGTAGCCTCCAATTTGAGAGGTGGCGTGCCAGAGGACAGTGCTAAAGCGCACAACAGTTTACTGTGATTACAATCACATGCAAATGACACCAAGCTGCTACAATAATAATAAATATGGGAACATAGGGAATCAAATTTAATTTAATTAATTATGTAACTGTTGATTTTTTTGATAGATCTTAATATGCCAATGAAAGACACATTATTCAATTAATTTTACTTAATTGTTTTGTTTGCACAAGTTCATTGAAAGCATCATTTTATTTCTACTGCTTTGTTACTGTTAATTTGATCCTGTATTTTGAAGTAGTCTATATATATATATATATATATATATATGTGTGTGTGTGTGTGTGTGTGTGTGTGTGTATAATCCTGTCAAACATTTGCTTTGCACTCATACATGTCATCAGTCAAGCAGCACATGGCAACAGTCACCACAGAGATGTAGTTTTGCCAGACCACACACTTCTACACCTGCATGCACTCAAGTACACGTCCACAGGATTAAATGGCAAGGGCACTTACTCAGCAGGGATGTATTCACTGTCCTGATACTCGTCACGTTATGGAGTGACTCACACACACACACACACACACACACACACACACAAAGGGTGTAGAGGACATAGTGTTCATAACAGGGAGCACTCACCATTAGGATACACATTTGAGTAAGAGCAAGGCTGCTCTCTTAGACAGCAAATGGCTTACAGATGCTCAGAAGTAGACAAGGGTGAAAGATTAATTAAAAGGACATCTCTGATTGTAGTATTGTGGAAAACAAATTGCTTCAGTTTGTGAGCAGAAATATCTACTCTGCATCATGTGACAAGATGGTTTACTTAGAGGAATAGAGGGAGAGCTAGCAAATCATTGTGAATAATTACAAACGTTTACCACTGGATCTGAAATAAAAGAGTTCAAAATGACCACTGCAACCTAAGGTTTACTGCACAGGACCACTGAGGAGTGAGCTGTTCTGGACATAAACATTTTGGGGGAATTATGAGATAACAAATTAGTTTTTCTTATAAGTGTGGACATTCATTTGGCTACAACAATCGAGGGATTACAAAGGTTTATTTGACATGGAAAGAGGAACACTCTGAGCTGAACAGGTATCAAATTTCTGAAAGGAAGATGGCAAGCTTCAGATGTGCCATATTATATTATTAAGAATAACCCTATTCCTGCCAAGACAAGAAACCGATTTAGTCAACTGATGAAGCAATCTCAGGTGACTCAGGCAACTGAGACAAGGTATTGTTTTTATGTGTTTATTGGAATGGGATTTGTTGTATTTGAACAACAAGATGGAGCAGAAAATTCACTTGTACACAAGCACTGCCACAGAGTACTGAGATTTGGCTTGCTAGGTTTTAGTGAAACACAGTGGCTCTGTTATCGTTAAGATGGAAGCACTAGGTAACAAACACAACAACCAACCTCCTAGTCATCCTGAAGGATAACGCCTAATACCTATGACTAGAGTCAGGACAGCCAGGATACAGCAGTATTTCGATTTCTGATGAGGAGGCCTTACTTTATAATATTGCCAACAGGGACAAACCAAGGAGAATCATGTCTCCAGTGTCCAGACTGCTTATGCAACAAGTACATAAATTTTATTGAGGTACTCCTCCATTTCTTTGCCTGTTTTACTATTTGTTGGTGCATATTATGACTCTATTAGATAGAGTGGTTTGTGGCCACATTTGGTTCATGGAACATATCATAACCCATAAGCCGCAGGAGCATTCTTTCATTCCATTTGCATAAAGAAAGAGTGAAACTAAAGTGTTGTGTGGCTTACTGAAGAACGCAGTGTTTATTGTAAACATCCTGTTACTGTATACAGTCAATATCAGATAGAACTGATGGGTAGGTCCTGATTGGCTGAACAAGTAGCACATGTATTATTCAGTGAGTTGGTCCACAGAGAAGTGTGGGCAAGAGTTTATAAGGAGGTGTAGCCTGTGTGAAATAGCACTTGGAATTGCAAAGTTCAGAAAATGGAGTCGCATTGATCTTCACAGAAGGGCGGTAGCATGTTGTATGACTCTCACTTTGGAGCAAGAGCTGAAGAAGCCAGTCTGACGAGATCCTTTTCTTGGAAGCTGGAGATAAATGATAAGAAACTATAAAGCCTCTGCAAATCTGCTGGCTCATGTAGCCTTTATGGCTAAACACCCATTCACAGACACATAGTCAATATACTAGCTCATACACAGTAACAGACATGAATGCATAGACCTGAGCACAGGCACACTCTCTCTCTCTAATTGTCTTTGAGATGACTCTGCCACTCTGTGCTCAGATTTCTGTGAAGATGAATGATGATTATGGGACTGCAGAGCATCACTTTTGAAAAGCAACACTTACACATGCGGACATTAATTCATGCACCACCAGCAATCACCCACAAATGCCCCAGTTCTTTATTTATTACACTTTATACTTTAGAAAAGCTTCTATTACAGATCAGGAACGGATTATTCAACTCTAGTGACATTTCGTGGATGAAAACAACAACAGAAACCTAATTGGAGTGAAAGTTCACTCTTAGCTTTGAAAAACAATAGTAATAATATAATATAATAAATACATAGAATGAAAACACACTGAGGACAACACATCTTAGCAACAGCAGATGTACAGGAGTTGAAAGTTCTGGAAAGGACAAGCAAGTGGACCTGGAGATGTCGATTGCTTGAACACAAATGCAACTTTCAACCCATTAAAAGCTGAAAAAATAGTTTAAGATAGATACTGCAACTCCAGATAGAGATAAGAAAGGGTAAAAGGGAGCAGCAAGACCATGATAAAACATTTTAGAGAGAGTGACTACAATAAATGAAAGGAGTGATGGAATCAATGGTGAAAATTTGATATGGGAGAGACTGGGGGAGAGGGAGAGAGCTAAAGAACTGGGTTTAAAGTGGCTATTCATAGGATAAGTGTAATGGAGACAGCACTGAAGGGATGACCAATATCAACTGTGAGCCTTGTTAATAGTCACACTGGGTGTGTGTGTGTGTGTGTGTGTCACGTAATTTAAATGTGTTTATGCTGCCTGTTCATTTCAGATAAGTATGTGCAACCAGAAATGCGATATTACAATATCTATCTATATGACAGTCACATATATATGAATCAGAAGTGTTTGTGTGTGTGTGTTTGTGTGTGTGTGGGTGTGGGTGTGCGTGTGTGTGCTTTATGTTGCCTCTCTTACTCTGTTTTGCACACACACATACAGACGCACACACACACACTGACACCTACCGTGCAGCTCATCTGTCCTGATGAATGTTATTACCTGCTGCATTTGTTTCCTCTCATCATCCTCTCCCCTGCTAGTCAACCTTGTATCATGCCTGATATACAGGCACAGACACACACGCACACACGCACACACACACACACACACACACACACACACACACACACACACACCTAGACACACACATATACATTCACATTAATATAAAATACTGCAGTCTTCCTTCTGCTGACGACGCACTGTTATTAAGTTTACTCTTTTTTTTTTACCCTCTCTCATTCGTTCTTACTCTTTTGGTCCATCTTCTTCTGTTCCTGTTAAGTTTAACGCATTTTTACACATCGTGAGGTTCAAAAGTGCAGGCGAATCATAATACATTTTTATCACCTTGCTTATAAGGACTGCATTAATTTACAGGTTGAAGAATGGCAAGAAAAAGAGGAAATTTGAGGGAGGAGAGAAGAACAGAAATGCCTGATGTGGAACAAAATAGAGCATTCCATCAATAATCTTTTCAAAATGGGTTTTTCATTAATTAAATAAATAACACTCACATTTCAGAAATTAGAAATTAAAAAATAAGGCCCATGGCGTATAGGTGCCATTAACTATGAGTCCAATATTTTGTGGAAATTTTCATATAAATTACAAATCAATCTGCATAATATATTACTTGAATAAATTCCTTTTCCTATCAAGGATAAAGTCAGTGATTTTGCTTTGAATGTTCTTTGGTCCTTGATCAATTCATTTCATATGCATTACATTTTCTCTGTCAAGTATTCATCAAATTGATACCAATTTTGAAAATCTCTGAAGCAGTTAGGGCTCTGAGATGATATTAGCCTTGCATTCATTTTTCAAAAGTTTTAAATCTACACTGGAATTATGGTTGAAAGGTTTCTCTGACACGAGGTCAGAGTGGGGAACACAGGATTATCAACAAATTTTAAGAACCAGGGTTCAAGACAAATGAAGTCTCAGCTGCGGCCCTCATCGTGCGTTATGCAGTTATCTAACTTAGAAATATTCCTTTAAAAAGCCCTCAGTCACTATGGCTCAAAAGCCTTCACAGGACTGAAATTAAGAAAAATAATCTACATCAGCTGATTTGACTCTGGCTTTTAATAGCACAATTAGACAGCAAGCCTCGTATGTGGAAAAGAAGTCAGTGGCATTCTTAAGATAGACAAGATAAAGAGGACAACCAAAATTATGATAATTAATATGTTATTATTAGAACACTCTTTGAATGTAGCAGGATTTGCTGGTGAAAAACAAGGACCTATCTTCAGAGCCACTATTTCAAGAAATTGGCAAATCTGAATGGAAATTTGATGGAGTCACATAAGTATGGCTGGAGGGCAGGGAGAAAGGGAGGTGTTAACCCCTGATAAGGTCTCACTAAGCGCTAAAGGGGATACTGCACAAGTTTATGGTACCTGTTAAATTCATCCTGTGAGCCTGAGATCATTTTCTTTTCAACAGGGCTCTTTTCTTGTGAACTCAGGTGTGGGTCCAAGTATGTTAGTAAGTGACTGTCCATCTCATTTTAAGTGTTAAGGACAAGTACCTTAGTAAGGGTCATTTATTTATCACTGTATGTAGTGAGTAAGGCATTACGTGTTCTTATGTGAAGCCTCATGAGCCTTGTGTGATATGCATAGTGGTAAAAACACCAGGCTGTAGAGGTGAAGTCACAAGCATGTATAGAACCTTTTTCTGTACCTTCACCGGCAATTCTACAATGTTCTTCCTGCACTAATCAAAGTATGAAAAAATAACTCTACCATCACTTTATTTTGGTGTTTGAAGGTGAATCTTGTGGGATCAGTCATACTGCAGAAAGATAGTTGTATGTTGAGTCTTATTCTCAGCACGACCCACTTTGTTTGTTTCCCATTTACATCTGTATTTGATGACCTGGGAATGAAACTATATCTCATCAACTATCTTTCTCCACTATGACTGACCACAACTTTAAATCCATGAAGGAAACCTAATTTTCAACAATGTCACATTCATTTTCTCTCCATCATGTTCTTTGTCATTCTGGGTCTAAGGAAAGTGATACATTTCTTCCTCAGGAAAGTCTCCAGAGCCCAACCAAGGCACCTCTGTCTTCCCGTCTCATCTTGATGAAAGGCCTCTCCAAGGTCCTTAACTTCATAACGAACTGACTGATCTTATCCACCTTGATATTTATCACATTACTGGTCTGAATTTTCTGTTTTGTTAATTAAAATTGTTAGCTGTAAGAATGACAATAATCACAATCACTGTCTGGTATATCAATCTATAGTAGTTGATAATCTAATAAATAATTGTAATCTCACAAAAGCTCATTACAATCAAGTAAGGGCCTGATTGTAATTGCTGAGTATGAAAGTTTTAATGGCGAAATAGATGATGCACAGTAACATAGATAAAACAGATAATAATTTTAAACCTAATAAAAGATTATTGTAATTCAATAGGAGGCAATTACAATCTGAGCAACCACAGCAAATGATTTGTATTAATGGAAGTGCACCATTGTCATGCTGTTGCTTGTGATCATCATCAGACCATGAATATTCACCATGGGGAGGCATTTCTAATCTACAGAGAATAGTTTAATGGATAAAATTATTATTGTTCTTTTGCTATAATTAAGTTTAAGGACAATGGATCAGCACTTTTATTTATCCATCTATAATCCTTTGCTTTGCACTCAAGCATATGTTTGTCATAATCATTATACCATGGATACAGAAAATATGAATTCCTGACTGGCTGGCAGGCATATGTGTAAAGGCGTATAACAGAAATTATAGTTCCCTTGAGCAGTTGATTCACCAATATAAGTCAGCGTGGGAAGTATTTTACATTACCAGTTGGCACCTGCGAAGCAGACACTACAATAGGTTGAACTGACTACAGAAAACTTGAACCCATATGGAGGACAATTTAAACACAACATCCTTTGGTTCAGTAAATGCCCATGTAATTAAGTGTTCTCTGTGTAATGGACTCAAATGAGGGCGTCCTATTTGCCTATTTGTTGTTGTTGTTGTTGTTGTTGATGTTTTTCATATATCATTACATGACCTTGTTATGTGTGATCTTACTTATCAAAGACTCTGCCAGCAAATGCATCAATTATGACTGATTTATTGTTCATCTGTTTTCATGATTGTCTCCTCGACTCATTTGCCCCCAAGATCAGGTTGGGTGATAGATATGCTGTATGATGAATCTACAACAGAGTGAATCCATTTGTGGAAAATGTCTTTGTTGTGCAAATTTAAGTCCTTTATTTCAGTTTCTCACATTGATTGAACTGATTTAAATTATTGGGTTTCTGTAACCAGGATATAATGTTTACATGTGGAAACAGATAAACATATACTCCAAACGCCTGATCATAAGGGGTGTTCATAATTGGAATACTAGGTGGATGTGAAATGTTAAAAATGTATAATGTTAGCTGACTGGTTCTGGTAGTGTCTGTCAAGGTGATCCCCTGACGCATGAGCTCTCCAATCTGCATTTCATTCACTGAAGTTAATTTGATGCTTCCATGAGACACCAGACTGTTCTCTAATTGTCAGTCCATCTCTTCCTTTCTCTCAACCACACACACACACACACACACACACACTTGCTCATTCACTGATCACTCATGTTCGTTTTCTCACAATCAATATAACAAGTTGAATGCTTGGGGACAATTTGTCTACAATAACATAAATTCCAATACCAAATGATGACACACATGACAGTTGCTCACTTACAAAACCAACTCAATTTCTCACCAATTATGCTTCTTCTCCTTCCTCCACTCCTTCACATCCTCACACTCACTCTCTCTGTCTACAGGTACAATTTGATTAATGGAACATTATTTGAAGAGATGGGACATTTCTGGGATGTTTAATGTCTGGGATGTCACTCTACATATCCATTCATTATTCTCAGAGTATTACATATGGTACATTTACATGCATGTGCACAAGAGCTGACATACATACATGGATATAATTCTTTACATATACTCTCTTGTACAAACACATCGAATAATATAGCATAGAAAAGATTTTTTTTTTTTTTTTTTTTTTCATTTTGGACAACAACCCATTAGCAATACATAAAGTAGACCATGAATTTACTCTACATTGTTCAACAACAACATATTTTACAGGTCATGTGTTAGCCTTCCTGTACTCACTTTTATTGTGCCAGTCAGTTTACATAAAAAACATGTGGGAAGTCTTAAATTCTTTAATCCTTTAATTACTTTGACATTATATTCGTTGATTAATAGCTTGAATAGCATTACTCTTTTTTTTTCTTTATAACAAAGAAGATAATAAAGAAGACACAGCATGAGAATAATATCAGATTTAGGGGACAATAATAATCACTCACTACTTAAATCATTTTGCACTAATTAAAATTTGTATTTTAGGGTACTTCCACTCTGAAGTTGCAGTTTAAAAAGATTGTACTTTTTACTCCAACATGCTTGACTGCTGTGGTTTTGTAGTTGTATAATCACAAACAGTAATAATAATAGTTAACAAAAACAAGTAAACAGATGAATTCAAATTTGTCGAGCAAAACTTTGTATGTCCTTCTTTACTACCCCCATTAATCCAGATTTATCTGATTACACTTTTGATGGGGCCCAAACCCCTATGTTGGTAACCACTGGACTACTCTATCTCACAGTATATGGAGTTGTTGAAACTAGCTCCTCCCTAACCTCCTTCAATAAATGCTACTTACGCAGTGATTCGCAGCAATTTAATAATCTAATATATAATAATTTATCCGTCAAAAATCCTTTTTCTGTAACACGTGCTTTTCCTCCTGATGCCTTCAGGGCAGGAACACAGAAGGAATAGAAGAATAGATACTTCATCGATCCCTCGGTATGGAAATTCTTTCGGTTGAATGAATCTCTGTCTCTCTGTGTCTTTCTCTCTCTGTCCAAACGTACATAAGTCATGTATCTCAGTGAAACGCTGTCTGTCGTTACTTTGCAGTTATTGCTCCGTTGCGGTGTTTTGATGGGGGGTGGGATCACCTGCAGCAGTGCGCACCCGGTAGGTGGTCACACCCAGGCAGGTGTCTCTCGTACGTGTGCGCCGTTACCGACACACGTAAACTCAGATCTGACTACATATATTCCCTGTCATAGCTACAAGTTGCTAATGATGGTTCCTTGCAATGCCAGGCTTTTCAGAATGTCTTTGTAGCTCATTCCCAGCCTAAAATAAAACTCTATCATGCTGTCCCTGTCCATCATGTAGCTTTAGCCCCTCTAATGCCTCTACCTTAGACCTTAGAGAAGGTGCGCTCGATTTGCTTACCCAGCTGTCCAGAAATGATATTAATATTATTAATTAGTATTTCGTGCGCACATTATAGCTATATTGTGGCCACAATTTAATTTTTTTTTTGACCATGTCACCAGAGGGGCTCCGTACGAAACACAACCACAACCACACGCACAAAGGGCACATGCAAATGTTGAGAGATGGTGGAGTGATGGACAGCCATGAAGCGCACCCTGGGAGCAGTTAGGAGTTTGGTACCTTGCTCAAGGGCACCTCTGCAATGCCCTGGAGGTAAACTGGCACCTCTCCAGCTACCAGTCCCTCCTCCATACTTTGGTCCATGCTGGACACAACCTACAGTACATGTGAAAATGGTTGTCCACTCTGGAATATAGCTCAGGCAACGTTAAAGGATAAGTTTAACTTGTATCAGAGTGTGTTAATAACTCTGACAACCAAGGTGATTACATAATGGAAATAAACAGTTCAGGCCCATTGGCTCTGATTATAATTCAAAGTAAATATGACTGTATGCATACAAAATACAGCTTTGCACTTGTGCAGCATATTTTAACGGTAATGCTGCCATTGGGGTGTTTTACCTTGAAAGCTATTTGAATGCCATTATTCAAACGTTTACATGAGAGGCCAACAAGAACTCATTTACTAAAGCCTCATGTGTATCACTGTACCATCAATAAAACATTTTGAGATATTAATTTCATCACATTACTATGTATGTATGTGTGTATTTAGGGCAATTTTCAGTGTATCCACTACTTTCAGTATCCCAGAATATTTACAGCACTGCTTTATGGTATAAAACAAAACCTCATTGGTGTTCTCCCCTTCAAAGAAATATACCTTCAAAATGCTTTTTCACACCACAGTATGATTAGTTTTTCACGCTGAATATGAAATGCTGCTTCTTGCTATTTTCTTATCACACATTTTTTTTCAGCTTGGAAAACTGGGAAATAAACACTTCAGTGGCTGAATAAACTGGGGGTTAATTAAACACATCCAAGGACTCTTGGAAAAGTAGCCCTCTGGGCAGAAAAACTTCCCAATTAAAATCAAACCAGATTTAGCACTTACAGACTCCAAGTTTACCATGAATGTCATTTTCATAAAGAATCCAATAAGACGTCAGCAATTAGGCCTTATTGAGCATTAAAAGATACAGCTGGGTATGGCAGAACACGCTCTGCTACCCAAAGGGATCCGAGCATCATGTGACGTTCAGCCGTGAGTGTGGTAGAGCCCCTTCATGGGTATGAAGAATAGAAAACAGTAGACAATTATTACTGAGATATGAGATAGTGCCATCACGTATGATTAAGAAACTACAAAGAGAGGAAGCTGTGATGGTGGGAGGAGACATCACATCAGGATATTCAGTAACAGTAGCACGAGGCCGCAGACAGTAACAACAGCAGCAGTAGTGTTATGAAGGATCAGAGGGGTTAAAGAGATTATAAAGAACACATCAGTGACTTGTTTTCAATATAATTAGTGCCGGTTAAAGTCGGCTGACACTACTCAGCTGATGAGGTGCAAGTGCTCTGACTTCTAAATGAGCTGCTCTGTTTGTGGTATTTATGATGAATGGAGACTACCTGTGTGATGCATGGGCAGGTCAGGTGTGTGTCTGTGTGTTCATTCTATAGTGATTAAACTCAATCTGAGAGTTCAAATAAAGGGAAAGAAAAGCTACTCACCACAGATATGTGTGTGTCTGGTTAGTATTTTCCAGTAGAGTTAGCTGTATATTAATTAGAGATATGTTATGTCAGTTTTCTATTTAGCAACACATCCATGAATAGTGGAGGATCACACACACACGCACACACGCTCAGAGAGAGCTTTGACACCCTGCAGAGTGATTGAAGTGGGAAATTATGTTTGCATATCTGTGTGTGTGTGTGTGTGTGTGTGTGTGTGTGTTCTCATGCTCATGTACATGTCAGTAGTTAGCCTCACCACAAATTCTGTGCAGGGAAACCTTTCATAGCAGCGGTTACTATGCCTACAAGGCTGCCAAAGATTCATCAGTGTCCAGTGGACTCACTGGTTATGCAGAACGAGTGAGAAGAGGCAGCTGCAGAGATCAAACTAGAGAGAGAGATCCAAAGACAGTGATAGATCTACCTGAATCAATGAGAGAGATGAAATGAAACATTTCATCTCGGTGCTGTTGAAAGAAAGAAAGCGAAAGAATGAACTCGTTCTGAACACCCACTAAGTCCAGATAGTGCTCATGGATTCAGGGCAGGACGGGTTGTTCTGTCAACCTGTTTGCATCATGCCACAGTGTCCTGTGTGGCTACATTACATTTCTTCACCGTGTTGGTTTGTGTGTGTGTGTGTCTGTGTGTGTGTGTGTGTGTTGCAAGTAGAGGGGTAGGGCGGAGGGTGAGCCATATGCCAGGCCATATGGGTCTGCAGGGGTTCTGCTCTGTCTGCCTGGGGGAAAGTAAACATGTCTGAAACACACACAAACACACGAGTAAACGCAGATTCAAGATGCCAGAGCTGATGACACCATTTGATAAATCCTCTCTACCCCCAATAGAGGCAGGAATAGGAGAACTTGCCAAAGTCAGAGTCTTTTGGCTTTCAATTACAAGTTTGCCATATGCACCACATGAACACAATTATCACATTGTACACATTTATACACAAGAGCACCTAAAAGTACATAGTAACATTTGCATAAATTGAATCAATAGTACACAAATAGCAACAGCAGGGTTAGGATTAACTAATTAAGACAATACTTTTAATTAGGAAATGCCAGAATAGCATTAATTATCACAGAATTAATCAGGGGCAGAGTAAAAAGTATCTTTATTGGCCTTGTTTTTTAGGATGCCTGAAATCAAGAAGCTGAGATAAGCAAGTATAGCCACCTCCTCATTTCTGCATTCAGAATGGATCTGAAATAATTTTACAGCAGTAATAATTGATTTTTAGAAAAACAAAAACAAAACAGTAAGTTAAACATGTATGTGTAAAATAATATGATAATATGAGGAAATATTCTTTAGCAGTTAAGTACCTCATCAGCGACAAACTTTGTCAGTATGCTGTTTGGTGCTGGGCAGTTCAGTCAAGTCAAGGAAGTAAAGATGATGGTTTATTAAAACAGATGATATGTGATGGTTAAGTCTTGACATACGCTTTTGGTGTTCAGACTCTAAAGGGAGATTTGTGTGGTTGAGACTGGTGGTCTTTGTTGAGGCTGAACAACTAAGCTAATATAAAAATACAAATTAGTGCAGCTTTAATGTTCTTTGTTTCTTTGACTTACAGAAATACATACCACCACCACCACCACCACCACATGACCACAGACAACCTGCATCTTTGCACACAACCTACTCCTTTCCTACCTCAAATAAGACAGGAAAGCTTGGATACACTATGGTACAAAAATCCTCCATTACCCGATGTTTTACTCCTTTGCCTAGTGTAGTCTGTTTTTTCCTGCTGAGTGAAGAGAAATTTCTGCAAGAAATCTGGCTGCCTACCACATTTCTGTCAGGGCACGACAAGCTGTAGATTCCTTCATGGCTGTTTTATAGCCAATGTTGTGGTGGTCTGCCAACTGACATCTGTTGCTTGGCACAATTTGTGGCAGCTTCCTTTTGCCTCTTTCATCAGTGGGCTGTTTCCCATCTTTGGCTTGTCATTGTCCGTTGGGGGGTGAATGATTCTTAGAAAAATCATGCAGCTTTTGTGACACTCTAAGCCACTTTACCAATTTACAATAATTTGATGTCACACCTCCCATCTGTGACTAGATCTGGCAGTACTTAAAGAGGATGGATGTTAGCTGATACATGTGGTTCCTTGGGTTGAAGGTTGGTAGCTTTTAAACACTAGGCCACCCTGCCCAGCCTTTAATGAGACTTGAACTATGCTCAGCATTATCCAAATGGCTCTATCATTCATACTCAATGGGCAATTTGTTCAAATGTAGCATCCGAAATGGTGTGCAGGTAATTTGTCTCCAATTTTCCTCTAAAAACCTTAGTTATCATGGGCAATGCATCCTCAAATTAAAGTTTATTTGAGCAAATGTCAGCTATTTTACCCCCCTCTAATCACTTAGTGATATGCTTCAATATAGCAATCCTTTTTTTCTCTAGTCCTGGCTCTGGCAGAAAATAAATGACTTTGTGATCATGCAAATACCCCTAGGACCCATAGTCATATCTAACATAACATGAAATAAATGACAACCCAAGAAATAATACTCTTAACCAATCAGAGCCTTCCATTCAAGACCATGCAATGGTGTAATATTGTTTTGGAAAGTGTATTGCCACAATATGGCGATTGATTGCATTGGGTATGCAGCATGGTTTCATGTTTGCAATGTGTTGGTTTCTGTATGAATGCATACATATTCACATTTGCATGTTTTCACAATAAATCTATCTGTATTTGATATAACACTTTCAACAGAGGCTCTTGGCTTTAGCTTAGACAATTTACTGTATCTGTCAAAGCTCATGCGTATGTGGGTGTGCATGTGCATAACAGCATGCATGGCTCTGTGCCTGCATGCATCTTTGTATTGGATGTGCAGATATTTATCTGTCAGGCCCACAGTTGTTATGGCTTCACCATAATTTATCAAGTTTACAGAAAAAAATAGGAATCAACAGTATTTTTTCCAGAATTAATATATTTGGGTGGGGGTTGTTCATGTGTTCATTTGCATATGTGCGAAATCATGTGTGTCAGTATCTTTTTTCACACTGAGCTACTGTATACTGTACCAATCTAGGTACAATGGGCACTTTTCTCTCCCCAGGCAGGTAACATCAAACCTTCCCATAATTTCTCTTCACGTATCACCAGCCATACACCTCTCTACCTCGGTTTGCATACCTGCTACATCCCACTCTTTGTCCATTCTCCTTTAGAGTTACTTTACTCAAATCCTCATTCACATCCCCAGTGACAACAGTATCACAACCCCATTTTTCTCTCTCTTATGGCAGCTACATTCTGCTTGGGGTGTTGGGGAGCAGCTTTGATTTGAGATTTAGTGCTGACTCCAGTCTGTCACACCAGGGCAAAAGATGTTTAAGTGTTCGTTTTTGCTCTACCATACCTCATATTCTTTTTTGACTGATCTGGAGACAGAATTAATTTCAGTCATTGGATTTGGCCTCAATGGGTGGATAAAACGACACAATTTTTCACACCAGTGACATGTTGCAGATGGCAAATAGAGTTCACTGTATTATTAACCTACATGTAGAATTTCATTAGTCTGAGGTTTCAAATGCCGGTGACATCTATTTTTCATTCACAGAAGATCAAGGGATTCCAAGTCTTGGAATGTCTACTTACTAGCTAGCTCACCAATACCTCTGTATGACCTGATCTGAACCTGTCAGGTCAGCTAGGTTAATCAATGTGATATGACTTGACCAACAACACAATTTCAGCTTCTAAAATAGCTCTACGTCTAATAAAGATTTGTAGAGCCAAATCTCCAGCAGTCTTGTCACTCACATTCCCAGTATGTGAACCTCAAACTCAGCAAGTGATATCATAACCCTGACATGTTACCTCCTAACATTAATGTTTGTGGTAAATTAGCACAGTTGCTCATTTACAGAGCAACAGCATTCATTACTATAGGAGTCATTTTGTGGCCATCTGACAAATGTAAGTCCAAATTCCACTCTCCCTTTAGCTCTGTTTTGGTTTCCCACAACCCCTGAAGGAAATATCTGGCTCTGTAGTAGCTAAATGTTGACTAGCTAGTCGCAATTGTCTGTTGTTGTGCTGTGCAGGTAGTGGACAGTTAAGCAGAGCATTTGCTAAACAGTAGCCTGCTGTGGTTAAAAACAAGGTTGTGAAACTGAACTGAAACATAAAACCAAAGCAATGATGAGCTGAAAAGGGCTAGGAGGGTTAGAGAGTTTGTCTGTTGGTTTGTCACTATGAGCACATACACATAATCATTTGATCCATTGTTAATATAAAAATATGGATTGGTGCTTTACAAATATACATTCACTCTACTTCATCTCAAAATAAGGTCAAGACTGTCGGGTGAGCACTGTGCTTTAGGGGCCAGATCCTGTTTCAACCTGCTGAAGTACTTCAATATTGATTCAAACCTAAAGATGAAAATCACAAGCCATGGTGCCTTTCAGAGCATGTTGCATCACTGTGTTTGCTTTCCAGGCTTAAAGTTTGAGCGATGTTGTGCAGGATGACTGTATGTGTATGTGACCATTTTACGAGTGTGTGTCGAGCATCTAGAATAAACGGATCAGTGGTGATGCATTGTCGTGTGACCCCAAGTGTTAAGCATCAAAAGGGACTATACTAAAACTGAGACAATCATACACATGTGCATTTGTTTGCACCAAAATGCTCCACGTCCATGCAACATGAAAACGTTTCACAGACGCACACCCACATTGCTATTACAGTGATGGGATTTAAGGCTGTCAGAGAGATGAATGATGACAAATCCTTGCTCTCTGTCTGCTCAAACCCCTTGCTGTGAGTGGATAGTTCAGTGCTGGTCTGTAGCTGATACCTGCAGTGATGGTAGGCCATGTAGATCATTTTTGCAGTGTTATCTTGAGTACTGGGATGTTATAGCTCCTAATTTAGATAAAAGATGGGTATAAAAGAGGGGTAGAGAGTCAGTGTCTGTGTGAAAGAGAGGGTCCATCCAAGTTTTGATGTCAAGTTTTGTTGCCCTTCCTTTCTCACATTCAGCCCACTTTACCCCTCAGGGTTACGGTTGAGGATATAGCATGTCCTCTACTCCCTCAGGGTGACAGAGACTCTGTCATGACCATGTTTCCTGAAGTCATTAGCTCTAATCACATTAACAACAGTGTTATTTAAAGACCTCCACTCAGTCACACAGGGCAGTTAGGGCTTCCCAGACTTTTATAAGAGGGCAAAAGGGTTGACAGTATGTGGGTCACATGATTTGTTCATGCAGGCGGATGAGTAAATACTTAAAACGTAATATGTAAAAACAATCATACAATAAAACATTATCTTATAAGGTGCAATAACACATTCATCTTTTAGATGTTCATCATGGCCTTTATTCAAAATAGCTCAATATATATTTTCTTTATTTTGTCTACAGTCTAATGGTTCGCTTTGTCTTATTTACTTAATTGGGTTCTGACAAGTGACAGCTCCTCAAGAATTAACCAGAATGCACTATGAAACCTGTAAAGGAAAGAATGAGAGCAATGACTGAGAAGCAGTGAAAAGTTACAACAGGTTAGCTGCAACACTTCATTTGCTTTTTAAATGAGTCTAAAATGCAACCACTTTCACTCAAAGACACAAGATAAATGATGCAAGATGCAGCCAGTAATATCTGCAAACAAAATATTTTTTTTAAATGAAGAATCTATAATGCTGCATCCCACAAAGGAGTGTCCTGGCTGATTTGTATTTTTAAATTTGTGGTTATACAATAAAAGCTCTGTCTTTGTGAAAGTTTGTTTTGTAAACTGATTCAACCACATATAATTGGCAAAAGACAAAAAACAAAAATCAATGGAAATCAATGGAAAAAAAAGACAGTGCACATATTAATTTGGCAATAATTGTATTCATTCATTACTCATGCATAAAAATGAGTTTAACATTTCAAAAGTTTAATGTAGGACATCAGCCCTTATTTCATTATCCAGGCTGTAATTGGTATGTTCAAGAAAAGTGATGAGTTTATGAAAACATTTTCAACTGTTTAAAAAAAAGGGTTCTCAGTATACATTACAGCCAGCCAAACGCTTCTTAGGTCTTGGCTGTTAAACTGGTATGAGGGGGCTGGTGCATAACCAAAGTGAGCCAACAACACATATCTCTCACTAGGTATTGTGCTGTTGGTTGCAAGGGATGCAACCTGGATCTGTATCTCAGCAGCACAGGATTTACAACACAGGTAAATACTTAAAGCCAACTGCACATTAACACGAAGAAGCCACCATTATATACTGTAATTGTAATATTAACAAAAACAAAGCCTAAGAAACAACTGACAGCAGTCTATGGTGTCAGTAACATAACTCTTTCCTGGCTCTGCTTAATACAAAATCATCCACAATATCATCAATTTGCCATCAACTGCCATGAGAGGAAGTGGCCTCAAGGTGTTTTGCATTATATTAGTCCATCAGTGAGTTAATTTTAATCCTGAAAAGAAAGTGATTGTATCTCCCTGTTAATAAGTCTACAGCTGGTTTTCTCTAGATCAGACGGACATGAAGTGCAAATACACAAGACTTTATGTCTGTGGTTATAGCAAAGGAGCAAAAGCGTTTGCAGTTTATATTGTAATCAGTCCTCCACAGTGACAAAATTGCATATTTTACATGGCATCTTGTAGCCAAAATAAACAACTTGTATAACTGTAGCCTATATGTTAGGAAATCCATAAACATTCTTCGAGTGTCTCATTGTGGTCTAACGGCTTTTCCATCCTGAAAAGAACACTGAACCAATTATTTGTTTTTATATCTATTAAATTATATTTAAAGAATATCAATGCAACTGGCACCTGTTTGTACCTTCAAAAGTTCATGTCTCTCTCCTTAAAAAGGATATGATTTCTCAACTCAAGCATTTGTCAGAGCTGTGGAGTGGACAGACGGTGTTTTATGTAATAAACAGAATGGCCTACGTCCCACACTACACAGGTTTTTCATCAATAAATAGCATATTGTCTTTAAACGGCTTCCATCTATTGCCCTGCAATTGAAGCAAAATTCCTTTCTTCATTGTGAATTGGTCATGTCCTCTTTGTCTGACCCCTAACATGAAGCAAACAGAGCAAAATCATACAGCAACTGATTTACTGGAACGCTCAGACAGAGGCAGAGATGGAGGCAGAGGCAGCACAGCCAGGGAGCTTTTACAGCTCATTACAGACTGGAGTCCTGGAGTTTCTTATGTAACTCCCTGTCCATGTTTCTGTTGCTCTGTTTATGTGTATCTTGTTTGGGAGACAGACAGAAACAGAGAGAAATAAAAAGTGAAATATCTGGTTCCAAAAGTACTGAGACCAACAATGAATCATCCAGCCAATTAAGCTTGCTATTTTTCCCCAAATGCTTTACTTATTCCACAACTCTTTTTCTGAACAACATTTTTTTTCCCTTTGATTTGCCTGTTTACCCTTTGAAACTCCATTAAAAGGAAAATGGAAAAAAAAAAGTGACTTGTTCGTGGCTCATTGCCGTGACTGCACCTTGCGAGTGGCTTAAAATCAATGCAATCCTGTTAAGTCTCTCACCATGAAGCTTTAGAGAAAAAGGCTGTTCTTCTCTGTGGGTTTCTACATTCTCTCAGACATATATCTCTCTTGTACCCTTTTGCTGTGGGAAAGCTTGGTGTTTTTATTTTTCTTGATGAATTAAAAGGTTATGTAGTCCTCAGGGAATGAACTGGTGCTTGGTACGATTTATGACCCCAAGAACCTTGTGACGCGCACTCCAAAATGATGTTAGAATTGCTGCCACGCTCAGCCGGGGTTCACTCCTGAAAAGTTTATTTTTTATCATAGATTTAAAGTTGTCAACTCACAGGAGTGTTGCATAATACCCTCTTCGTTTTACCGATCTTGCACTTTCCTCACCTGTCTCTACAACCTTATTACTCTGAGAAACTTCTAGCTGATAAACTAATTGGAGAAAAACAAACAGGAAATGAATAAAACAAATTCTCCCTCACTTTGCATTTAAGCGAAGATGTGAATACCATTTAACCAGCAGATTTAAAGAACAACCACCTCATTTAGCATGGCTTTAGAAGGCATCCATTAGGATCGCCTGAATAAACTCCACTGATAAATGAGAGCTTTATAAACATTCAGTTATGCTTGGCTTAGGTCATTAAGCTTAAAAGGCCATTAGTCGAGCACCCTGGAGTGCACTGGCCAGGCCTAAATGCGATACACATCAGTTAGCATTAAGTTTAGGTCACTTACTCCTTGTAAAAAGCCAACAGGGATTTTACAAAGTTTACAAAAATACTTTGCATAATGTTTTGGTTGCACTAATAATCATACTGAAAATATAAAGTATTATAAATAATTGTTTTTCATCTACTAAAAAGCATTCAATAATCAGATTTGTGATTGATGTTTTCATGAGCAGGTCAATTATTCTGTCGCAAGTATAAAGAGATTTATAAAAGCACAGACATGAAATATTAGAGCTGTTTCTCTCAAATATCAAAACAGTTTTGATTGTATGCTTTAAATGAATATAAAACATTCCAAACAGGACAAGGCTTCTAAACTTCTAAAGCATCACCATCCAACAAAATATGCAGATTGTGAGCTCTTGTAGTCTCAAACACCAGGAGTGAAAACTCTCAGTAATAAACAGTAAGATTACTGTGTTTTTTTCTATCAGCTTTAACAGACACATCACATCTGCTGCTTTTTATTTATATTTTTGTTAACGTAGGATTGTTGGATCTGTTCTATGCTAAAATCTCGACTGTTTGATGGTCTTTGATGGTTTTTGTGCAGCTCATTGAAGTTTGCACACAAGAAACATACAAGCAATCATGGAATGTAACTACATTTAAGTACATTTTCTCAAGTACTGTACTTAAACACAAACATTAGGTACTTGTAGTTTACTTATTGGCATTTTAATATGTTACACTTGAATTTGTGTTTGTAATTAACATAATGATTTCTTTGGCTGGTTAGCAGACACAAGGTCTGCCTCAGCAAACTGACAAGTCAGCATTGTTTGAGAGCGTTTGCACAGTGGCAGTTATTTGGTCTCAGTCACTGGTAGTGGTGTTGGCTGAGAACATAGGTAAATGCTGTTGCAGGCTTAATTTCAGGTCTGTGTGCTGCAGCATACTGTAAGTTAATGAAGAATTAAACTGGGTTGGAACGTACTTTCACTTGGTTTGGGTCTCTTGTTTAAGCTAATACTAATAGTAATTTGAGTATACTTCCGTGGCACTTGCACGCTCTAGCTTTATCATACACCATCATTATATTTTGCACAATGATTAATTAATCTCGTGTTTAACTCGTATTTGAATAACCATAGAGCTGCAAAAATTTTATTGACTAGGGATCAAATGACTATGTACACTGTTGTTACAGTTCGAATAATTTTGTTTTTAGACACACTCCTCTTTTTTATCAGGTTTTCAATAAAGTTGATCAATAAAGTTTTGAGAAGATACACTTGCAGCAGACAGCTGTTTTTAGTAAAAATAAAAAAATGGTCTAATAAACCCACTGTACATTACTTGCGAGCACCAAATGGTATTAAGACAAGCAACTATCTGGTGAACACAGGGCAGTTTGTATGTAGCGACTAAAAAACAGATATTTTCCCTCCAAAAGTTAGTGAAGAACAAAACAAAGCCAAACGGAGATGTTTAAATCAACACCTGTTTGCTAACACATTAAGCCAACAAAAATGTAGGTTTAACAAGCATCCTGTAGATGCATAATGTGCTCTGGAAAACTGGAAATATAACAAAGCCACGTGATAATATTTATCTGAAATAACATTGTTAAGTCCCAGGTATCAGTAAATCACATGGCTGATAGACACCTACACAGTTTTTTTGACCTGTTAGCAACACTGATACCTACGGTGGCCGACAAGGGTCAAACAGACGGCAACGGCCCAATATGTCTCAGTTCGAAAAAAAAAAACAGCTTCAAGTACAGAAACGATGCAAAATCACAAACTCAAACACAAGTCTAAACGAGGTACAAAACGAGGAACGTGGTGCAAATGAAAAAACGTGCTGCAAAAAACAAAGACAAATGCATCATCATCAAACGCGCTGCAAATAGAGAAACGATCTGCAAACGAAAAACGCTGCATTACCTGTCACTACAAATGGAAGTGCTCCAAACCTGCAGGGGGGCGCCCTCAGCGTAACAGCTCAATAGAGAGACACACCCCGTGTGTCTCTCTATTTGTATGTAGCGACTCTCTGGGGTGTGTCTCGTTTTTTTGCAGCACGTTTTTTCATTTGCACCACGTTCCTCGTTTTGTACCTCGTTTAGACTTGTGTTAGAGTTTGTGATTTTGCATTGTTTCTGTACTTGAAGCTGTTTTCTCGAACTGAGACGTATTGGGCCGTTGCCGTCCGTTTGACCCTTGTCGGCCACCGTAGATACCACCACTCTGTGCCAACATCTGTGCTGCTGAAAAAGTTTTTTTGTTGCTGTTTTCAAATGAAAAGCTTGGCATGGAGGAGTTTGACTTTGATGTGTTATCCACATTCACCTGTGGGGACATCACACACACTCATACAAAAACTGACTCACAAAGAGCTATTATAAATCAAATAAAGACCACGAGTGTGTGATCGCAGACAAAAGCTATTCAGTTGAGACGACACCTATCAACTGGCTAGAGACAATTACACCTCAATAAAAGTGTCCGTATGTTAGTGTGTGCGTCTTTGTGTGTGTGTGTGTGTGTATGTCTGTGTGTGTGATTACCGTCACAGTGTCATGCGTGATTATGGTAATTAGCAAATTACAGGATAAGATCAAGATTACTATTCCACACACAGCTGTTGACGAAAAAGACAGGAACACACACGAACACAAATGCAGATCAAAAGAAGGGGTTAGAGGATTCGAGAGCAATATATCAATGCAAATGCCAATGTCCATCTCCTAATGTCCCCATGAATATGAGGCAGTGGGTTGGAACCATCCATACACAGTGTATAAATCAGCACCTAACGAGGCCTAACGAGCCTTAACGATCCTATAAGCCCTTGATTAGAGGTTGATTATCAGGACGGCGGGCCAAAGCAAATGGCTGTTTACCACTGGCCTTTGGCTGTTTGTATGAAGCAGGGGTAGGACGAGTGTGTGTGTGAGGAAAGAAGACAGTCAAGTGTTTTTTGCTTTGTGCTTGTGTGTGTTGGTTTCTGTCTGTGCATGTGTGTGTGAGCCTTCAGGGATGAGGTGCAGACTTGGGGTGAAAATGTGTTTACAATCCACAAGGCTTTGAGCAGGAAACAGAAGGGGAATTACAGTCACCTGTGAAACACTGTCTCTCTGTCGCTGTCTCCCTCTCTGTTTCTCCTCCTTGCTGCTATTTGCTAAAGACAGTGATCCATTGCCTTGTCTTAGATTAGGGTGCACAGGTTCAGCAAATGTTAATGGCACTCCCAATCAGCGCAACAAATACTAAATTGGTCAGTCACCAAAAGATATTTTTTAGGTTATTTTATTAATATTACTCTGATTTTTTTGATTTTTTTTTATTCAAATGCTTTTGGTTGCTACCACTGCCAGCTAAACTTTATTAAAAATTCATAAAGCTGTTTTTCCAGTGGGCGCCCCATTGGTCTGGTTTCATATTTTCAATATGGTAATTAACATTTGGTATGTAAGCCAAAAAAAAAAAAAGACAAATAACTATCAAGACCTAATTTGGTTTCATTTTCTAGTTACACTTGAATTGAACATTTCAGTGTTTTGTTTATCATTCAAACTAAACATAGTTTGTTCACATGGCAGAGTGAATGTCAAGTTGAGCTCTTGTACAACAACACTAAGAGTCTACACAGCCATGCTAGGAACAGCTCTGTGAGTGGTGCTCTAAGCTAAATGCTGATGTCAGCAGGCTAGAATAGCTCACAATGGCAGTAATGTTACCCATTACCTATAAACACAAAAGTACAGCTGAAGTTGGAATGTCATCCACATCTGGACATCTTCCTCCATGGATTTATGTCCTCAAGACCAGACATCCAGGTTTGCCAGGGACTGATTCAAGCTGAGTAAGTGCTGCAAATATTTATAAAATATTAATGGACTAGAGGAAGAGAGTTTAAAAGAAACTTTATTTTGAAGTGGTGGCTTTTATTTGGACTATTTTGACTTTCCGTTAGATTCTAATTTTTGATCAAAGGCAGTAGTAGTTCTTGCTAATAGTCATTGCTGAAGACGCGTGTGGAAAGGTTAACAATCCTCATCCATCCATCTTCTATTCATGTGGCATTGCCAGTGAGTATATTTACATTTTATTTGTTTATGAATCTGAGGAATTACTATGTTGTAAATTTTACATTTGTTTAATTCAAGCACATAATACTTACCTGTTGCTAGAACGTTAGCTAGAGACTCTAGCTAGAGTGGCCTGTTCATTGGAGGAGATTTTTGGAGGAATGAGTTTAGCTTGCTGTTTCATACAAACGTAGATGAGAACAGTACAAACATTAAATACCAGTTTTCGACATTCACTCCCAAATTGTCCCATTTTCTTTTACCACAATTAAAATTATAATTATAATGTTATACTTGTTTTCAGCGATTACATAGACATTTACCATGTCCTGTTTCACACAGTACATATGTTACGTTACATAACCCATTATAAAAACGATGCACCATGCATCTTCACACTGTTTTGTTTGTATGTGTGTCAATTAATGTGATTGTTGCTAGCATATGAGTCACAGGTTATGATGTTTGCAGCTCTTGCTGACAGAACCTGCCAGTTTGGTGTATAGTATGTAACATTATACAGTGTACGGTTAGCTGAAACGCAAATACTGCCTTGGTGCCCATGGTGTTGAAAGGGGAGCTCAGAAGGTGGTATGCTATTACCAATGAAATAATTATCAACATTCCTAATAAAAAATGCTCATGGTACGTGCATAAGTGCATACATATGCATTTGCATGAATGCGCCATACATACATACACTTAAGGGTCTTGGTTTGGGTGTTTAAAAATATGATCATCCTATGAAGATGATAAATCAGACCAACTGAGAGATCACTGGTGTGGCTAAAAACTAAATATTATTATAAATACTCCTAGTATTCAAGTAGACTGGGTTATTCACCATGCATTAGGGCTACAGGTGGGGTACTGGACGGCTTGCAACAACACAAAAAAAGGCTGACAGTCAACACAAACATCAAATCCTTTATGACAACAGTTTAACCAGCAAAGGCTTCATTGGTAGAGTAAAGGACTGAAAACTTGGATACTGTAGTTTTATCCAAGCAGATTGCCATGATAGAGCTCTGTGGGCTAAAGGGGAGGGAGTCTTACATCAGCCAACTTAAAGCTTGAACCGGTGCCTCAACAGAACACAGGACAACCAAGGCAGGATCTAGAAAGATGAGAGCTGTTATAATAAGAGCTTTTAATAAGCTGCAACAACTAATGTTTAGTTTGAAGTATGTTTTCATTAGCGTAAGAACAAGCAGTGGTGGTGAAGATTTTCAAAAATGTCTGTGCCCAGCTAATAGCTGTCTCTTATAGAATAGACAGGCTCTGGACATTGCTTATGTTTAGCCAATGCAATATTGTCACAGCATATATAAATATTCTATCATACAAATATGGAAACTCAAACATTTTAGGAAACATTATAGAACAATCATAAAACACAGATCACAATTAATAGAAAACAAGATACATTTGGTTCCTGATTTAATCCACGTTGTTCAATTAAGTCCTGTAGCGTTCTCAGCAGTTTGTTCACAATATACTCTCCCCTTGGGAAATAGAAAATCTTTTCAATAGCCTACACCAGAATTTCAGGGTGGAGGCCAGTCCATGATTTGCATTCACATAATGACATGCCGCCACATACTCAAGCCTTCAGGCTTTGGCTGCTATCTTGCCATTATTGCTGGGTCACAGTGATGTCACTGTTACCACTACAGTTACCCGAAGCTAATCCAGGTACTTGTCCAGGTACCATTGCAACTTTGTGTTGGAAGAAATCACAAAAGCTCACAAACAGTACGGTTACTAGTTTTTCCCAGCATTAAATTCTGAAACAACCAGATGATTAGTATTGGCTTAACAAATTCAACACAACCTAATATATGCTAAGTATATGTCCATGAATAATCAGTGCATGCGTATTTGTGATTGTAGGCCAGTGGAAATGTCTACCAATCTACCAATTATGTCTATCTGTAAAATTAAACCTGTTATCATTAATATCTCACAGTAACATACTCAGCTTATATGTGCTCAACTGAACAACATTATGTCCTCAGTGAGGACAATTTATATTATGCGTACTCCAGCCACTTTCCTCTGACATCAAGTTCTGGATATGAAGTTTAAATGTCTTACTGTTGTATTCCAGGTTGCAAGTCATATAAACGTCAGGACTCTGACAAATATTTCACTGATTCATGATTGATCAGCAACTGAAAAGACAATGAATAGTGAAAATCCAACATTGGGACATATTTCAAGGTAAAACAAAATATTTGGTAACCCATTAGTTTGTTACAGATCACAGCTAATGTAGCATTCAAACACTTCCTAGCTAATATTACTGTTTGTGTTACATGATACAAAAGGAAAGGCGTACATTATTTCTGAAATGTCAATGCACACTTTGAACACATTTGTTTAAGCCTAGAAGTAAAATGCATCAGATCTAATCAAGAAGCTGTGATTTTTCTACTCTGGGGATATTTTACCTGTAGCATCTGGCAAAGACACCGGAGATAAACAAATGTGTTGATAAGGTGACATCAAAAACCTGTCAAACAGAAGTGTGACACACTGATGTCAAGCACATACACGAAAAAATCAAATCAAACCTCTGTCCTGCTACTGTATTGGGACAGGAAGTGGTCTGCAGGGAGAGGCAAATGCATTTCTGATAGTCTGATGGGAGAACAAGAATTGACAGCCAGCAGTTCTGTTGTGTGTATGTGCTACATGTGCTTTTGTGTGGACTAGAGCGAGAAAGAGGCAGGGAGATGTTAAAGCTGAAGAGCTGTTTTACTGTTGGTTGTGCACGGCGTTGCTTCAGTATGTGATTAAAACTTACTCACTTGACTTCCACTTTTGCCTTCATGCTTTCAAAAAAGTGTTTCGTAGAGGTCCTGGCCCTTTTTTATCACTCACGTTTACACCACATTTCTTGTTACAACTATAATGTGATTTTAACCTTTTTTTTAACCTTATTTAAAAACTGTTGCCTGTAAATCTCACAAATCACTTTCACTGCAGGCCTGAATAGAAAAAGAGATTTGGCTATCAAATTTGAAAAGCAACTCATCTTGTGTTGTTCACTATGCATCCACCTCTCATAAAAAGTGTCTTCATTTCTACCATGTAGGCTTAAGTATAATGATCTGCTTGTCCATAAGGATATTTCAGAAAGTATTGGGCTTACTGCTACCAGACTTGATATAGTTAATGCTAATCAAAATACCAATACAATTAATTTAGAGAGCTTTTCTCAAAGGTCACTGACACGTCAAATGTTTTCCTTGATAAATACTTAACTAGCTGCAGTATCTGAAAGATTTATTTGCTATACTTCCATAAAGTGAATTGTTAATACTAAATATTTGGATGGTTTTGATGACATCTAATCTTTCCCTTAGCACCATCATCAGGCCAATATTTCCATCTGTAAACAGGAAATACAAAAATGTATATAAGGTTCATGAAATGAGCCAACAATTTGTTGCACACATCTTCCTTGCAGTGACATCTTACGGGGTTGACAAGCTAAAGTGCATTTCAGTTTAACTTCATTTTCTTGTATCCAAACGATTGGTCGTGTAACTATATTACAAAGAGCAGTGTATGTAAAATGTCACGGGAGAACAATTAAAGGGAGGAACGGAAACACTATCAGTATATTGTTTCATTTATTATTGATTCAGGCCAGAATGTAATGCACTTGTAGACTTTCTATGTGCAGAGAAATCAGTCATTGCACCAGACAGGATAGATCTACATATTCGTAATTATCCCAACTATTTACTCATCTACTCAACAAAAAAAAAAACAAACCTAGAGAGTGAGAAGCCATAATTCGTTTCTTCAGTTTCTCCAGTCTTCCAGTTAAGTATCATCTTAGTGTCATTAGCAGCAAAAAACAGAACTTGCTATTATTTGCTGCTTCTGTACGCCATTCCTTAAAGGCTGAGTGAGTTACGTGGTGTGAGATGTCTTTCAGAGCAGCATTGTTGTACAAAGTGGTGATACTTGTAGGCTACCTATTCACTGACACAAGTCTGTCCATTCACTGCTGACCTCTGCCGATGCATAAGAGGACTGCTTCTGGCGCAAATATGTTTTTGTTATTCTCAATAAACCCCACACACCGGAGAATGGTCGTTTCTAAAATGGTAAAATGGGTCTGTCTTCCACCACTGATCTGAAAATTAACAAACCCAATGAGTGTTTCCAGAGACCAATAAACCTTTTTTTTCAAGGGAGTAAATGCAGGTGGAGGAGCAATAAGATAGACAGAGATGTAGACAGATTAATGGCTCACAAAAAGGACAAAAACACTGTCATCATGAGGAACCCAAACACCTGTGACTGACTGTGTCCAATCATTTGACAGCTCAACAGGGGAAATCATGACAGCCACAACACAAATGAATGATCAGCTATTCCACAGAGATGGGAGACTAATTCATGTGTGTGCACTCACAAACTATGCAAATCCCTGACATGTCAATGTTATAATTGGTAATGATGCCTCAGTAATGGAACTATAATAATACTAATGTTGCCTCACCTCCCATAAACGCACACAAAATTGAGAAAGCATTAAAATGACACCACACTCTCGCTCACAGAGCCAGCAGCAATGGTCTTGCGGTTAAGTTGCCACAGCAGTTATTGGAAGGTCCACACAGTGTTTGTGAATGTGTGAACGTGACGGTCTGCATGTCTATCTTAGTGTGTGTGAGTGTGTGTATGTGGGGGTCTGTGTCTGAACAATCAATGCCTCCTAGTTCTAGAAAGTGGACAAAGTTGCAGACAGTGAGAAAAACAAGATGTATAAAAGTTATTATGCTTCAATTGGCCATTCCTCCTCCTTCATTCCACCACTCCTCCCTCCTTTTATCTTTTTAGCCATTAGATTATTCCCTCCATCTCCTCCCCCTCCATCTTCCCACATCAGAAAATAAATGAGAGAAAACAAGCACATTTAGTGGTTATTGTCTTTCTTACTCTCCAGTCTTAGCAATTCTACGGGCTAGTGGCAAGATACACACACACTTCAGCACATACATTTTCACATATAAACAGCCCTTCATACACATCCACACACACACACACACACACACACACACACGCTCGCACACAATCTGCAACTTGGATGGTGCGATAAACACATTGATAAAACCATTTCTATAATAAGCCGTGTTTGTCAAAATGTCATCCCTTGGCCCCGCAGCCATTATCACTGCTTCAACATTTATAGTGGCTCTTTAAATAAACGGCCCAGGCCTTCATGGCCTACAGTGATACCCATCTCAACGCCCACACACACACACACACACACACACACACATTCTCTCTTAGCCACTACATCTCCGACCATTACACTGCAGATTTAATGGGAATATCCTCTTAGCTATGACTGAGGCTTTGTTTTGTTCTGTTTTTTTTTTTTTTCAGCAGGTAGCCATAATTGACTGTCACTGAATTTCTCCTCTTTTTATTTCATGAAATTTTGATTGGTGAAAAATGTATCCACTTAAGGCTGCAGTAATCAATAATAGATTAAAGGGATTATGTCTAATGTGAAAGGCTTTAGGTGCACTGACGAACCCACAGATCACCCAACTCTGCAGTTGGATTTAGCATCTTTCAGGTCATTGTTTTGGTTTTATAATCTGCAACTTTGCTGTTTTGGTTTAACGAAAGCTTTTGTAGAGTGAATATCAGACTTGCATTCACCAGATGGCCCTAAACACAACTCCAATGGCCAGAAACATGACATTGATTTGTAAATATGCAATAATTTCCTAACCCATTCACCACATCATCTTTCACCACAAGGTGATAATATGTCATATCTTGTGTACAGCTTGTTGTGCTTCCCCCAAGTGGCCAAATTGGCCAATAACTATCATCAATCATCATCATTCAGTTTAACATAAAAAATAAAAAATAAAAAAAATTATCTTCTCAGCTTTCCTGGTGATTATTGGTCATAGAAACATTAAAAGTAATATTCACACAACAAATGGTTGTAAACCCTTAAGCATAAACACACTTACACTAAAGTCCCAAAACCTAAAGTGCCCAAAAGAGCTGAAATGCAACATTCCAATTCACTGATCCAAAGACGCACCTCCCTTAGTTACTAGGTCGGACAAGCTTGGCAAAAAGAAACAGACGGTGCTGGTTCTGTTTATCTGGGTGCTGTAATGTCCCTGTGGTTTGGTTTATGTGGGGCAAATTAAAAGAGCTTTAAATAGTCACATAACCAAACACCAAACTGCAACACACACACAAAAACATGGATTATGCTATTATTCAGCATTATGCATAGGGTAACCAAGGCTCTGCAGCATCATCCAAGTTATTGGGAATGGAAAAATGTCACCCTTTCCTCGTGTGAAGACATTACCAAGTCACTGCTCTAGAGAGATGCATATTAGAATTAAATACAGTTTAATTTATCATGTTTCCTCTAATTTATTACACATGATGGATGCAGTACTTGTACTTTCTGTACTTGAATCTTAATTTTAAGATACCTCAGTGTTCTTTTGTTTCTGATGTGAGCATAGTACATGGCGTGTGGCACTCAGACAACGACTCCAATAGATTTGAAATCCTGTTCAATGACAGCACACCTATTCTTGGTTGACTATATGGTATGTGTACATGTGTGTGTTGACTTTGATGAAGACACAGTAGTGTCAACGAAATATTTTAAATTGTTAAATTATTATATGCATTATTAATGATTTAATTACAGTTTAATACTGCATATTAACCAGGGTGCTCCAGTCACGGTCATAATTTTTGTTTGGACTCACAAGTTCAACTTACCATGTTCAAACTTCCAGCAACCCAACTTGAAGTATTCTGTATTGTGCAAGGCCAAAACACACAAACGTTTTGACACATTTTTACACACCCAAAAAAATAGGGTCAAAGCACTACAGGCAAACAGCATTATGTTGCAGGTGAAGTGTAATTATTGTGTATAAATACTGTAAAAATGATAGATAGTTATATGATAAATAAGTGATTAAGCTAAACCTTGGTGTTTAGTTTGGGAGTCATGAAGCCTGAAGGCTAAAACGTCAGGCTTAGTAACCTGGCAACAGCGTGATAATGAAGCACCGTCAAGAAATACAACAATTATCCAGACCAGTAATTTCTTGCAGCATCCCTCCACCCACACACGTGTTTACTTGTCAGAGACACACTGACAAGCATAAGCACACACATATCACAACAGACATATTATAATTGATTGTAATTTGTCCCTGCAATCATTTAAAAATGGTCCATTTTCAATTTGCATAGGTCTAAAGCCAATTAGGAATCCCTTCTAGTGCTACTGCTGCCACTGAAGGGGCCAGGGAACGAACCACCGATCATCTGATTACTTGACGACATGCTCTACCTCCTGATCTACAGTAACTACTACTGTACTGCTATTACTGCTACCGTTACTACTGCAGGAGCCGGTTGTAGAAACAGTGCCTCCCGATCCACAGCCCTGCCAGTAGCAGACTACTACTACTGCCATTACTACTACTGCTGCTACTGGTGGGATCAAACCATCGATCACCTGATTACTGGACGACCCGCTCTATTTTTTAAAGGTATAACTGTTCGTTTATACAGTATGTTCAGGATACAGGAACTGATGCTTCGAGGAGAGAAATAACAACAGGAAGAAAACATTTATCTTGTTCGAAATCATTGTTTTTCAATCCTCATGCACCAAGACAGCAGGAAACAGTAATGGATAATGGCCTAGCTTTCCTTAAAATGATCTGCTGCAATATTCCCAACTTTATTATTCAATACATAAAGTGGCAGCAACCACACATAGCATTTACTGTAAAGAGGGCTCAGTGTATTGGATTTGATCTTATAGAGATTTACCACATTTATTCACACTCTCAAGCTCTAGTGGTTGAAGGTGTGGTGTGAGAATATGTGTATATGCAATATGTAAACATGTTTTCTTGTACTGTATGTATTGGATGTGTGGTGTGTGCCTGCACTAATATTTTATTACTGGCCTACTTTACAACTTTATTGGTACCTTCCAGTCAAAATGAGATCTTTTCAGAGGCTTGCCCCAAGGTCAAACTTGACGGAATCCTCAGAATATTAACAAAGAGAGACCACAATGAGGGGCCATAGGGCTGGACAAGGGGTGAGAAAGACCAAACGAAAAAAAAAAGTGAATGCATGAGAATGTTTGAGAAAGTAATGGAAAGAAGAATAAGTCAGAGAAAAAAACACCGACACTTAAAGAGGTCCGTTATTACAATAGCTCACAGGTGGTGGGAGAGCAAGGTTGACTATGGCAAAAATTGCTATGGAAAATCTCAATCACATGAACATGAGCCAAAACCTTACAAAGCAAAAACAGGAACCATAATTTTTTTATTCAAATACACACATTGCAATAATGCAACCAACAAATATTTAATTTAATGATTTAATATATATTAAAAATGAAATCAATCATTTATAGTTGAAGTTCTTTCAGGAGAAACACTCAGCAATGCTGCTTTGCTTGTTAAGATCTTCTTTCAGCTTGTGTCCAAGAGGTGCATGGGGTGCAGAAATGTAATCACCCCATCACCATATGCGAAGATCATGTAACAGGAATGGCTGTAAGAATGAATTGAACTTGTGTGATCTGCTCGGGGCCCTTCGCTGTCTTAGACACTGAGAGTTCATATGCATACGTTAGCCAAACTTTTGATAAAAAGTATAATGGAACACCACTCAAAGTTGGAGTTTCTACTTGTAAAGTAGAAAGCAAATCCATCATCATCCCTCAGGTGAAATATCTGAGATACCGAAATTATGCTGCAATCAGGCCAGTTCCTTTTTCCTCAGGCTTCATTTAATGGCAGCGTAGCTTCAGATGAGTGTCAGGTGTAACTTCCGCTGTATACTGTTTAAGACACAGTAAGTGAATGTGTCATAACAACAGTTCGTGTAAAAACTCTTAATCACAGTCCCAAATTAACAGTGTCATCATGGGTACACCAGAGAGAATACCTGCTAAACCTGATTATACCAGAAAATCCCATTACTCATTCAAATGCCAGACAGTGTAGGATGCTTTAGGCTCCCAAACAGAATTTCAAAGAAATTCATCACAGCTTCAGAGATTCTTTTTGAGGCCACAGATGAACTCACAACAAAATATACTAATTTTGTAGTGCTTATTGAGACACTACCCCATAATTGGGCAGTTTATGGAAAACAAAGTTTGTGATGCAGTAAACATTTCTCCAAATAATTTGCTGAGCTATGCTCTGTTGCTTATTGCGTGTTTTATTCTTGATTGTAGTGATGTTTAATTACTGGTGCTTTGTTGCTATTATTATTATCATTATTTATATTTTTTGCTTTATTTGGCAGTGACAGCAAATGCCCAGTCTGACCTATGCATGAAGTGAGTTATTAGGTGTTAAAGAAAAGTTTGCAAGATTGCTTCTTCACCCTAATGTGAAAACAAATTCCAATGGTATGTTTACTAAGTAGTCTTTGCTTTTCAGTGCTGTTATCTTCTTTGTTCAAGTTTAAATGGTTAACTACACACTTCAATGATTTCAGTTTGTCTGGCAAATCAAAAGAGAACCAATCATAATGTGTTCTTCTTCGCTTTCCTCAGTTTTCTTCACACATGATTCCATTCTCACCTTTAGATCCTTTTTCAGTTGTACAAATGTATTATTCATTATTTTATTCATTAAATATAACATCCAAACACAAGCTAACCAGTTACTACAACAACCTGATATTGCCTCAAAACAGATTTTTAAAAAATCGGGGCATAATGTAAACAAGTCTGTGTTGACCCCTCTCCACCCAGCTCCATATTCTTTACCAAAGAATATGGATGTCAACAGGTGTTAAATCACCTGCTGGGGCCATATACTCACATTCTTCCTCCTCCTTTCAAGGGCCTTTCAACTTTTACTTTTTATCCTCACTTCACTCTCATCTGACATTCACCTCCTTGCTCGATCCTCCATTACCATTCTGTTCACTGAACTGATATTTGAACTAATGAGAACGATATAAAGTCAGAAGATAGGGCAGTATTCACTCTTTAATGAGTCTGCGTGTATATATGCCAGTGTATATATGTGTATGTGACTGAGAAAGTGTGAAATTTGTGCACTGTATGAGGTTGTGCATGTTGCATTTCTGAGTGCATGTGTGGATCTTTATGCATTTGTGGTCCTGTGTCAGGATTAGCATTTTAATCTATATCTCTAGTTTAGTTTCAGAAAGATGTTTCTGACCTGTGTAAATAATGTGTGTGTACAGTATATACTGTATATGATTGTGTGTGGGTGGATGAATATGGAATGACATGGGATTGACTGAGGAGGATTGACATGGTGTCCCTGTGGCTTCCTTGTGTTTTCATGCATCATTTTGGTTTGCTTGTTTTGTCTTTCAAACTGACACAGTTAGATGACAGGCTGTCCAGCCCTATCAGTGCGGCTCAAAATGTATAAATGGTTATAATTGTTCCTCTTATCTACAAACTGTGTTCTGTTAGCCGTCACTCAGTGAAAAGTTACCTTAAGTCACACAAACAGAAAATGCCACAGGATTTAAAGAAAATGTCAGATTTTCTCTGCTACAGTCTGATTTCTCTGGACTTTAACTTTACCTGAGTGACAGCTACCATGGTGAGATTGAGTTTCAATTCAGTCAATTTTAAACAAGCACACATCCACGCATGCTGTACACACAATATACAATAACTAAGAAACCAAACCAAACCAAGAAAATGACCAAATCTGAGCAAGTAAACAAAGTCTGGCAGGCTAAACGCTCCGCTTCTGAAGCGCTTCCGGTGGGGTTTGAAGTCACGTGCAGGATGGACCAAAACAGCGTCACATCCACAACGTGACAGAGAAGTGTTCAGTTTGGTTTTGGGATAAACATGCATTGTTAAAGCAACATTGCATAGAAATGAGTATTTTTTTACGGTGTGTCGCCCTCAGTTTCAGAGTGCAAAACCACTGTCATAAATATTGACAGTGTTTTGATTGCATTACTTATGATAAAAAATTAGCGAGTCGACAACTCTGCTAACACAGCCAAACATCAAGCATGCACAACAACACAAGACATAGCAACCAGCTAACATTACTTACTAGTCAGTGACTTCTTGCTCGGTCTCTATCTTCATTTTCTTCTTAGTTTAATCCATTAACATCCCCCACGGTCTTTTAGCCGCTGTCATCATGTCCATAGAGGATGTTAGTTGAGTTTGAGGTTGAAGTTAGCTTAAGAAGGCCTAAGTAACTAAAGAAATGTTTTGTACAGAAGAACACTGATTTCAACTTGTTGACAATATAGACAAATTTAATTCACACACACACACACACACACACACACACACGTAGGTTAGGTTTCAAACTGGAAAATGACATAGTGCATCAGAAGGCATTGTATGTGTTTAGGAGTGTAATCCAAAAACATTATGATTGCATCATAATTCACTAAAATACATCCATAATGCACAATACATCGAATTTTGCTAATCTGCTAATTTGCTAATGTATTATCTGTATTGCAATATCCGCCCATGAACAGGAAAAAACATACTTATGTAACTAAAAATTAGGATACAACACACGCACACAATTTGTGTGTGTGTGTGTGTGTGTGTGTGTGTGTGTGTTGACCAGCAGAGAGGCCATGCAGACAGTTTCATACTCATCAGCATAAAAAACAAATGACAAAGGTGATATGCAAATTACAAATACACAAATGAGGCCCATGTTTTACCTAGGATTTTCTGTAACGACGGTAACCTAGACAAGACAAGTTTATTTTTGAAGAACTGGTTACCAGGCACACATCACACGTATTACGTTACTCTTTATGTGTGTGTGTGTGTGTGTGTGTGTGTGTGTGTGTGGATGTGAGACCCAAACCAAATTTTACTTCCTTGGTATCGTAACTATTTTTACTCAGCATCTTGTTATAGGTGCACAGCAACTGTCCCTGCGCTGTCTCAGCTGCAGCTGTCTCGGTTACCAAAACTTAGACGGGTTGTTAAGGAAACGTCGCCAGGGAAACCAGCTGAGAAAGAGGTCCTAGAGAGTTCACAGATGTTTTCTAAAAGTAGAATAGATGAGGAGAAGATCCGGGAAGACACTAGAGAGGCAGAAGGGAGACATTGTTTGTTGTTCTCTATAAATAGTTACTGAAGAGTGACAAAAATATATGGAGGAGATACTAAAAATGTGATATCACTGCCATAAAGAAAAAGCAATATGTGCCATAAATCAGTTCAGCACATTTTATACTAAACCACATTGTTAATGTACAAGTATGGCTGTTCTTCTTAGCAATGGTCATGCTTGTTTATAACTCTGGAATTAATTTAAAAACCCTACAGGTAATTATGCATGTTTTAATATGAATTTCACATTCTTCAGGAAGACTTTCACAAGTGTTTTAGATTGAGTTCCTTTCTTTCAGCCATCCTTTTGTTTGAGGTTGTTTCAGTACAATATAAAACTGATCTTGGAGAGACTTTAAACTCGCTAGAAAAGGGTATATTAAATGAATCCTGACACTTCTTTTATTCATTTTGTTAAGGGTTTGCATGGTAAAGTAGTCAAAACATTTTTTTAATGCAATTCTGATGTCTAATGGTACACAAAAGTCAGTTCATACCCCAATTTAGGAGTTCAGTGCAAGTTTGGTACAGTGACAAAATTGTTAAGGAGCATGTTCAGTGTTTCCTTTCACATAGTCTACAATAGTGGAGCATGCCGACACACCATCTGTGTCTTATTCACAACACAGGCAGGTCTTCCAGCTCCAGTGAGTGAGTGTGTGTGTGTGTGTGTGTTTGTATATATATATATATATATATATATATATATATATATATATATATATATATATATATATATATGAAGTGTAGAGGAGGGGATAAAAACAATCCATTTTAATGTTACAAAACATATCTTAAAGGTACAGTGTGTAAGATTTGGGGCCTCTATTTTCAGAATAAGGCAAACATGGAATATAATATTCATAACTATGTTTTGATGCATGTATAATCACCTGAAAATAAGAATCTTTTTATGTTTGTTACTTAAAAAATATCCTTTTATATCTACAGTGGGAGAGGGTCCCCTTTCATGGAGGCCGCCATCTTGAAACACCTTATTTATACAGTAGTCCAGAACAGACAAACTAAATACTGACTCTAAACAGGGTCCTTAAAGTGTTCTTTCTCCTTTACATTAGGAAGGTGAGGGTGATGTGAGGAGATTGCAACGCAGTGATTGGACCCCTAAATGCAACTAAATTCTACACACTGTACCTTTAAACAATTTGATTATTATGTGAAATTTTAATTATAATTAGATAGGACATTTTACAGAAACCATTTTGATGTTCTCTGCATTAAACATGATGATTAATGTGGAGTCTTTGTCTCATGATCATGCACATAAAAGAACAGTCTTTTATTACATATTTCTCTAAGTAGCCTATATACAGTCATCAGCTTTCAAAATCAGCTCAAATGTAGTTATTGCAACTGGATAGTTTAGGCTGAGGGTGAGTGAACAAGAGAGCCTTGTTTGTGTGTCTTGATTATGTGTGTCAGCGTCACGATAGTTTCCCCACCTTCTTAGTGAATCTGGCAAGTGTGGGAGAAGGAGGTGGTGGTGGGTGACAAGAGATACAGTGTTGATATAATTAAAAACAAATTTTGAGGGTTATTACTTTTTCACCTGATTTCATCTAAATCTGGCAGGTTGTTGCTGAGGGAGAGATGGGAAAATATATATAGAGAGAGAAAGCGCAGGGGAAAGAGAGAGATGACAACAGAGACTGAGACTGAGTCTCCATGTAATAATTAAAACCTCCTTTGAAGGCTACCCTTTGAAGGGCTCTTTTCTCAACACCGAGCCACTGCACAGCTAAAGAAGCACTTCTCTTTAAAGTCAGAACGTTGATGATGATCTCAGAGCCCTCCAGTCGTCATATGAAACGTGTGTTTCAACACTTTGCTTGAGAAAGAAAATTAGCTCAGTTGCTCTCTTGCATGACCTCCACTGACTTATCTATATATAAGCCACGGAGAGAGGAGTTTGCTTGTGTTGGGGACAGTGGAGGTGGCTTCACCACTGGCAGTCTCTGGGAAACGAAGGGTAGGGTCTGCTTGGTTCCTGCCTAGACTCTTGAGTCAATTTATTAATTAGCCGCATGTATATGGTTAATTACGAGCTGATGGTGATTTGATGGGCTGATGGGTTGTGATAGTTGTCTTCTTCTGCGTTCTTAGGGGGAGGAAGAGAGAGACAGTGATAATAGTGTGGGAAATGGGATTGTGAGTGAGTTCTGGAGAGGAGTAAAGAGTGACAATTACTGTATATTACATGTTGCTGCGCGACAAGTACACTTCAGAGAAAATGAATCGGGTCTGTCAAGAGCCAACAGTTTGAAACCTAACTTCTGTGTGTGTGTGTGTGTGTGTGTGAGAGAGAGAGAGTGAGGGTGAGTGAGAGAGAGAGAGAGAGAGAGAGAGAGACTGTATTTCTGGGTGTTATGGTGTACCTACTTGAGGTACTGGAACAAACGGCATCCTGACAGGTCCTAAGGCTGTCACTGTAACAGCATGTAATTACAGTCTGCATGGTACAGTCTGTATGTGTGTAAGTGTGTAGGTGTCTGTACGTGTTGTGTGTCTATTTGTATGTGTGTGTATTACAAAGAGCAATTAGAAGCTTTAACACCAGAGGAAAAATCTTGACTAACCCTCGGAATGTCTGAGACTGTAAAGAAAATTGGCCACGTTAAGAAAGAAAAGAAAAAAAAAAAACACATCCTGTTTAAACACAAAGTAATTAAGAGCTGTAAAAGTTATATTTAGCAAAACATGAGAAGAAAATGCAAATGGTGTTTTGGTTGGGCAGATTTTTGAACTATCTTGTTTTTCCTCTAACTTCACCCCTCTGTCTCTCACATACACATCACTTACAAAGTATACTGACACACTTACTCTCGCACTGTTCCTGTGATATAAGTGGACTTCATATAGGTCTGAGGGCACTGGTTGCCATGGAGACAGTGTTGAGGTGTTATAGGACGGAAGGCCCCGAATGACAATGGCTGTTTTGATCTCTGCGATATGAAACTTTCAGACTTGCTGAGGAAGTTGACTGCTGTCTCTTGATGGGTTCAGGATGTTGTTTGGTGAAGAAGTGAAGAGAGAAGTTGGTTTCAGACATTGGGGAGAGAATGAATGATGCACATTCTGTACGATCCTAAAACTGCTTCCATACACAGTAGAAATCGTCAGTTTCAGAATTAAAAGCCCTGCAGATATTCATGTTTCAGAAAAAATATTTTCCTTATTTCCAGTAGACTGTGCCCACTCAGCCCTCTCTATTACGGTGGTACAATAAAGGACATAATTCTCTACAACTACTGTTATTGAGATTGACTTGCTTCTGGAGTCAGCCATAAGTGGCCATTCGAGGAACTGCAGTTTTTGTTACTTCCTGTGCCTGTTGCCACTTGATAAAATCCCAGACTTTCAACAGTTAATCTGAATTTTAAGGAGGTAAAATACGATTAATAAGCTAAAATCCACAAATAGTACGATGATGGCAGAATTTTTGTGCCTTCAAAGTGTTGTCAGTTTGTTGTGTTGTCAACAGTGTATCAGGACAATGATGTTAAACTTTTTTTTAGTTGTTGTTTAGTTTTATTTCTTATGTGCTGGATGTGGTCGGCAATATTAAGATTGTGTATTTTGCTTGTCTTTCCTTTCTTTGTTTGTTCTGTTTATGTTATGTGCATATGTGGGTCGATATATAGCCTATTGAGTAAATACTAACCCCTGAGTGTATTAACAGTAGGCAAGTCAGCACAATATGTATTTGACTGATGACATTCAAGTGTCTCAAATCCTGTCTCCCTCACACGTGACTGATGATTTGAGTTTCCTGTTGACATTATATTGTTTGATTTAAGTGTGTCACCATATATTTAACTACATTTCATTATGGATAGCTTGATTTGTGTATTGATTATCGATTGATACATTTGTTCCCTGGTTGCACTGCAGAAAACAGTGAGAAATAAATTACAAATACAACAATACAATTATATTTCCCTCAAGTCAAGAACTCATGGTCCTTTGAATCGCTTTTAACTACTTAAGACTAAAGGAAATGCATTAGGGTTATTGAGATACCAGCGGAAAAGTAGAAAAGTATTCTTATTGAATGAACCAGAAAAATACCTCGATAATATAGATTTAAAAACCCCACCTCACAAACCCATAACAAGTTTACCAAAGATACAAGAGATATGACAGCGCCAGCTGGCTCTGGGAACTCATCATTCATGAAGAGAGAGAGAAAGCCTGAGTGATATGATGGAGTAATTCAAAGAGAGTGAAAAGGAGGACACATCTGAAATGGATGAATATGAAAAAGATGTGAAACAGAGACTGGAACACATTAGCACACGTCTCAGGGTCCATACTCACGATCCAAGGATCGAGGAGTTACCATTGCTACAAATCATTTCTATTCCCTGCTACATTCCAGCAGATAAATCCAGTATTCCGGATCAATATCTAGATATTTTGCAACACTTGTGAAAGAGCATTTGGGGCAGTTGCTTATCTGCTCAGTTAGTATCACGGTAAATGGCATTCATGCTTTGTTATGGCTAGCTAGATCTAACGTTGCACCCAAAAAGCAATTATCCATGCCACGCCTGGAGCTATGTGGCTCCAGTACTACTTCAAAACTGACCTTGAACCTTAGACACCTTATGAACTGATGCAACCACAGTTTTTGAGTTTCAGTCTGCTTATGCTCTGGGGACCAACAATAAGTTAACTGTTTTTTTTTCTCATGAATTTCAGTCAAATGTTTCAGTTTATTCAATAAATTATCAGTCAAGTTATATAAATAAATAATAGATAAAATCAAATTTTGTTCAATTTGTTTTTTGTTTGTTTTAGGTTTATGATCTGTGTGAGGTGTGAGATGTTTGGGTAGATCAGCTGCTCAATCAGGGAGCGTGAAAACGGGTTTAGGTCAGCAGGGAGGTCCCGGGCACTGTTAAGATGTAGAAAGTCGGGAAAGATAGTTCTGCAGTGTCTATCAGTAGGGATGGGTGCCCATAGGTGACTTGTGATGTCAACAGTAATTGAGAAATCTTGCAGCTATGTGTTGTTATTTTTGTTTGATTGTGATTCTTGCTCTAGGTTACCTGTTAGTTTTGTTATATTTTGCTTATGTTTCAGTAAGGTCAGTAAATAGAATAATAATAATAGTACCTGCCAAGTAACATCATCTGTCCATTGTATGGTACAATGGACACGTGGTACTAGAGATGGACTAACAAATTTTGGGTGTTGGTCATTTCACGGTATTTGTAACGCCAGCAACATTTTAAACAAGATATACAGTCAAATGAAATCCATTATTTTCCCAGTACATCTTAATGAGATTATGATTTGGCTACATCAGAGTTTCACTAGCCAAACTATTTGATGACTGTATTTTTTTTTAGGAACATAAGAACAAAACAAAAAAAACAGCACAGCAAACGGGTCTTACAGTTCTGTATGCACTGCAGCTGCCGGAGCTAGTTGCAGCCGTTCTATTCGATGTTTAAAACCCCACCAGTACCGCCACAGTCCGTATCTGAAGTGTTCCAAAGCAGGTCTACCCTCCATGTCATGGGTGTTCTATTTTTCACAGACGCCACGAGCAGCCTGGATCAATCTGCACAGAACAGTTCGGGCTGGCCAGATGTCAGACACAGAGGCGGCATAGAGAATCTGGTCAGTTTTCAAAATAAAACACCCTGTGCAAACAGCCTATCATTAAAACAGCCAAAAGGGAAATAAATTGACTATGTAGCATATTTATATATTTAGAAGCACATAAACCAAGGAAAATGACCAAATCTGACAAATCAACAAAGTCTGGCAGACAGAACACTGGTGGGATTTCAAGTCGCGTGAATAATGGATCAAAACAGCATCACAACCGTGCACGTAACAGAGACATGTCTGGTGGTGTTTTGGTGTTATCTTGTAATTTTGTACATTTGATCATAAAAAGACAGACATGTTCCTGTTGATGAGTGGGGGACATGAGTTGCAAGAACCTTTGAGAAGTAAAAAGTTTTAATTTAGTTTTCTAAGTTCAAATGAAAAAAAAAAAAAAAGATAATGAAAGTTTCACAAACAGATAACATTACATTTCCTCTACCCTCACATTCGCACCGACTCCCACACTTGCAGATTTTTTTCCCTTACCATTTGTGATTATCTATTTTTCATCAGAAAAATAGATCTGAGTTGAAATCTCTCCTTTAAAATGAGTTCCCCTGCAAATAGAACTGGTAATATCAAATGTGGTAGATGGTGCTTCTGAATCTGCACCTCACAAGCTGTCACACCACAGCATTATCCAGTATTAGTAGTGAACTTTTCATATTCTTTATGCTTTTTCTTCATTCCCTTAACAGAGTGCATGCTTTTCCTTCTTCCTCTCTCGCTCTCTCTCAGGTAATGCTGTTGTGATTGCTGTAAATCTTAGTGATTATGTTTCAGGGCAGATCCTAGCTTATCCACAGGCAGGATCTGATAGGAAAGGTGATGATAGTGTCTGTGCTGGGCGTAGGGTTGGGGGTGTAATCAAGAAAATACTTTGCTATTTATCCTCCTCGCAATGAGTTTCCTGAAGTACCTTTTCTCATCTGTGGCGTGATTACTCTAGGAAGCTGTAGAGGGCTCTAGATGTTTCAGAGATCGAGTCAAATAAAAATAAATGCATTTTCGTTCACATCAGGGATTGATGACATACATGATACATGTCAGTGTTTCCATGAGTTAATGCAAAGCCTCTCATGCTAAAAATACAATCATTTATGATGGCAGTAAAGTGTTATTTAAAAAATAATTTACACAATACATCATTTAACATGTTGCATGCACATGGGTACTGGCCAGAAGTGACATACATATCTTATTTGGAGCCTTTGCCATTTGCTTACCATTTGCAAATCATCCCATCTGCCAACACCACAAAGCAACCAACCAATGCCAGACCCTCGCCACATAACCAAGCAACAGCCAACCAGCCAAACTCAGCTAAGTTAACTAGTCCCTGCCCTCGTAGAAAGCAATCGTGAGTTGAACAGCTTTGCTTTGTACCTTTAAATTTATTGTTGGCTAAAATCAACACCATTTGTTTGTGTGATGGTATTTAAAAAGATTTAACTTATCAGTTCAGATAGTGTTTTCCAAGTGATAAAGTTAGTGAGCTAAGGGTAATCAGCCAGCTGCAACCCAGTGATACTGTATCTGGCTAGCAATGCCAGCTGGAAAAATAAACTGCAAACAGCAAGCGAGCCAGTTTCTCCAGATCAGCCACCAGAGTCTGGATGAAATTAGCTGATGTCATCCACCTAAGACAGCATTTCACTAGGTTACCTAGCTCCCATTTTTCTGCGTTATCAAGTAAGCTAACGCTATCCATCTAAAACCACAATATCACAATATATTTCACATGCTTTGCCGTAGTAGTGTTGGACTGTGTGTTGTAGTTGCAAGTGAAAAAGTCATGAAAGGGCTAATTATTTAATTATGTTACCTGTTCTTCCATTAGCAATAAAAAGGGATTCAAATTTAAAACAATTTAAAAATAAAATGCCTCAGAATATTACATGACTCCTTTAAAATCTGCTTGTGGGAATTTTACACCCTGTCCTTGACACACACATGAAAACACACACAAAAAGAACCTGTTCCATATGTTGGGGACCATAAACTAACCTGATATTCAGGCATAAGATGTACAGAGGCTGGAAACCAGGCATCATCAGAGAAAGAACACTGAAGTAATCTCAATTTTAATAAGTAATTTTATTTATTTCTAAAATCAAAGTTTGCAATCTGTTTCCAATTCAAATGAAATTTTCATTTGTAGCAACCTGTCACATCATAAAGGTTACAGTCTGTGTAAAGTGAGAATAAACATGTGTTCTGAGTCTGTCAGACCAAAGAAGAAAGTGTTATTCACCACCAAGCCAAATTTGAATGATTAAAAATATCGGCAAGTTTATGAAATTAGGTAAATCGGGTAAAAATGAGCAGTATTCTCAGCTCGAGGACTGTGGGGGCGTGTCCGCTGAATGTGCTGAAGCCACGCCCACTCGTGGGAGCAGTCAAGCAGCCAATTTGAAACGACTGAAACGTGTCAGATGAGTTCATAAAATGACATGACTAACTTTGAAACACTCTGAGCGAGATTAATTAATCTCTATCTCTCTGCTAGGGGTGCAGGGGTATGCTCAGGGGGGCCTCAGTGTGTCATCGAGCTACCCTTTAGAACCGCCCACAAAATCCTGGACTGAAAACTGGTGAAAAACTGTCTTAACCTCTAACTCCACATTTCAGTAATATACTGTTTATAGTCTTTTCACGTTTTCAGCAACTATTTTCCAACATATTTAATGTGTTTTTAAAGAAATCTCAGAATTGGGATTTCACGGATTACACGGACTTTAATTGGTGGAAAGTTCCTCAAACAAGGGAACGTTTCCAAGAAACAGCTGTCGAAGAGAGATGAGCCATATGTGGATTTATTCTATCTAATACAAGCGTTTCCTCTAAAATCACACGTATACAAGTCAACTTATATTACCAGTCAAAAAAAAAAACATGCATGTACTCACAGACACTTGCAGATCCGTGCACAAACACACACACACGCACGCACACGCACACACACGCACACACACACACACACACACATAAAGACAAGCCCAACTGTACACATACAAACACAGACACTGATGCAACAAAACAGCAACAACTGAAGCAGCACTCTGATGATAATTACTGTATGTGGATGCCTGGAGAAAGTGTTTGTGGACTGCAGATGAGACGAGAGGTTGGTGCACAGTGAGGCGGCATCACGCCCCAAACAGAAAGACAGCAGAAGAGTTTCTTCAAAGTTTGTCGTGACACAGCAGGACGCCAACGCAGAGGTCAGGTAAGATGGGAACATCAGACACTGGAGTCGAATGAGACCAGGCAGCAGGTTTCAGCACCACTGCTATTAAATGATGCACCAGTAGCTCTAGCTGTGAATTTATTTAAGATAAATTGAAATATATTAAGTTGGAGAAACTGAATGGAAATTGAAAAGTTCAATAAAACTGCAAAAGACATTTTCAAGGTTCCTCAAATTTTTTACACAAGGTTTGGCCCAATGATTGGAACAACCTCATTGCACAGCAGTTCACGAATGGCAGCACTGAAAGGTTACAGCACTTGTCAAGGTCGAAAAAAATCCCATTGCACACACCAATAATATATATTACACATGTTACAATAAGTATGCACTGAATAAGTGCTGTGACAGTGCAAAGCAACCTCAGCTGTTGCACCTGTTCAAATGTTAAAACTAAGATAAAAGTACAGATTAGGAATGATGAGCAATCTGCACCCACCTCTTGATTTTGTTAGAGGATAGCAAGAGGAGAATTGTTGGCCTTGCGTGTGTGGGTCTTTAACAGGATAACAGAAATGAGAAAGAGTCTCCTGGAAAAGTGGAGGCTGTCTCTGAATTGCTATCTATAAAATATGTCCACTATGACCTCCACAAATGTCAATCCTGCTCTCATCATCCAAATGCCAATTGCATTTCTTTGATTTTTTTTTCTTCAGATGGAAGCACGGAAATAAACATTAGCGGGTACAAAAGGACAATAACAACTGTTACACAGTACTAATGTATTTTTGTGAATGCACTCTCCTGTTGTTCAGAAAACCTATCTATTTTTATTTAACCCAACTGATTTCATTTTAGACCAGCTCCTGTGCTCATACAGGGGGACAGGTAATGCCTTTGAATTGTGCAACAGATTTTCATTAAATTTATGAATGTGCTCTAGTCACAGGCAGAAGCCTATTCCAGTATGCATTGGACAGGCTGCTTCTACATCATAGAGAAAGTACAGGCAATCATACACACTCACACTAAATGACAAATCCACCTGATGGCATGCTGTTTTATTATTTATTTTCTAAAAAGCACTACCACCAAAATGTCACCAGTCTCCCAGTAATTACTTTCTTTTGTCAGTCTATTTAATTAATTTATGGTGACAATAGTTTATAGAATGTGGTGAAACAATTAAGCACCTGTTTGGGGCCCCGGAGACACCAGGGTCTCTTAACCACTCATAAAACATACTTAATATTGTTTCATCAGCTTGATACTTCATGGCTTCGTACACATGATTTTAAACTGAGGATGCATTTCAGAAGTTTGATACAGAAACATTATTTCTGTTTGGGAAACCTCAGAAACCCCAGCTCTATAACTTAAAGTTAAACACAGTGGATTTTTTTATATGGTCTACATGTGTGATTGGGTTTGACAGTTAGGTATATGCAGCACTACACCATTCACATCCTGTTATTACAGTTCACAGGAGGTCTAACACGGAGGTTGCCCTCTTCAACTCAGCTGACCACAAACACAACTAACGCCACCTTCATCGAATGTGCTCAGTTTGCAGCAAATAGAAGAGTTATCACTTCGCTACATTCTCACACATTGGGCTTTAATAAGGTCAGGAGAAAGAGGATACAGTATTCAGAGGAGGAAAAAAAGGATTTCGCAATTGTTGCAATTCTCCTCTGTACTTGTATCGAAGAAAAAAGCTGAGCAATAACTTCTTACTTCCGTCTTTTTTTACTCTGTGTCATCCTGTTCATTCATAAACTAGCTGCAAGCCAAGGTAATGTTTCTTTCTTGGTACTGCTGAGTCACCAGGACTTTCAGATTTCTCTAACATGTTTCATTCATAAAATTGTGATGCTCTGATTGCTGAAAAATCAAGGATGAGCTAGCTGACCTGATTAAACTGATCGAGAGCATAGGTCAGAGGTCACAGAGATGTGGCCTACTAAGTAGTCTACTTTCTTTTTGAGTGAGGACAAAAGGTTAGATATACAGACTTCTGTATGAATTAGTAAGTGTATTATTTTTAGTTAAAAGTGTCAATCTAATTTTGACAACGTCAGAGCAGAGCAAGCCTTGTGAACTTCATACCCCTCCCCCCATCTTATTGTATACTACATGCTTTAGTCTAATTACAATAACAAGTTATGTTGTTTATATTGTACTTAGGCACCAGACTACAAAGGATTCAGAGAGCACAGTGTCATAGACTTAAGTGTTTTTATGCAGGATCACATTTGTACCTAGTAGTGACAAGCATTCTAATTCAAACCTTTAATTGACACACACCAATTTGATAAGATTGTGGCTAATTTTAGCATGTAGGATGTGACTTTTTAAAGCTGTAGGGAGATTATTCTATCATGTCTTTTGTTCTACAACTGACCTCCATCTAATATCCTCATTGATTTTATACTCCATTTGCCAATATTTATACCTCCACCCCCGAAGGTGACATTTGTTCTGCTTACTTCCTCCACACGGTAAAGGCCAATAGTTGAGGAGAAACAGATGTGAAATTCAGCTCTCAGTGCCAATAATCTTATTGTGGGCCTATCAATAAGCTTACTTTGGCAAGCCTAAAGTTGATTATGACTCACAAATAGAATAATTACAGTAACAACCAACTTACAAAAATGACAGGTGTAACTTAATATAATAATTTCTCATCTCTTAGAAGGTCTCTATGCTCATTACTCTCTTGTTAAGGTAGTTATTCTAATTACACTATCTCCCTGCGATAAACAGGAAAGAGCTCTCAGTACCTTTAAGTTTCACTTAACAGTTTCATTTCCTGCAGGTACTGGCAAATTCAATTATTCTAGTCAATAGCCAGCTGAATCAAATGATTTTCAGCAAGTTTGGTATATTTCAGTACCCGACTATATATGTGTGTGTATATATATATATATATATATATATATATATATATATATATATATATAAAATATACACTGAGCTGAAGGAGTTGGATGCTCTCTCTCTCTATATATATATATATATAGAGAGAGAGAGAGAGAGAGCATCCAACTCCTTCAGCTCAGTGTATATTTTTATTTTGGTACAATCGGCCTGCACACAAACATACGGACTATGGTTCCTGTTCCAATGATTGAAACAAAAATAGACAAGAATGGGAAGTATGAGGGAATATTTTTATTACATTTGTCAAAACTGGTCTATCTGCAGCACCATTCCTCAGTCTGCCCACGCACAGCAGGTTACATAAATGGTTTCAATGCTCCAGCCCACTCAGTGTTTTAGTGGGCAGTCTACAAGTAAAAGAATTAGAAATGTATGTATTCTCTAAATGACCTGTGCTTCTCACATTCAGCAGGAAAAGTTACAGCACTCACAGTCAGTCTTGTGTGAGTTCTCTCTCAGTTGATGTGCTTCTATTTTGCATCAGTGATTTAAGTTTGGTGCCAGTGCAGGGAGAAGTGAATGTTGATATATTGCAGGAAAAAGAAAGACTGTGGAGGCTGAATTAAGTCTGTTTTCACATCACACTTGGGGTTTGTGCCCTGTCTTATGCTTGGCAATCTTAACTTTATTTTAGTATGAAACTATGACCACAATCTAACTCTACACGAACTATAATTTACCGCAGTTGTCAATCACAAATTCAATATATATCCAGTTAAAAGACTATGGCAGTGAACATTCTGCAGACATATCAACACATGTGAGATTACAAGGATGAAAAGAACATATTTTGATCCTGGTCCAAGAAAATCTATAGTAATGACATTTGCAGTCTGAGTAAAGCCTGTCTCAGGCAGAATGTCAGACACAAACAAAATTCTTACCTATGTACTCAGAATAAAAGAGAAAGCTCTATAGCTTTGATAAATGACTGGATTTATTCCATATTCCATTCAATTTTTAGCTATATTCATTTAAAACTAGTTGCATGTGCCTGACTGAGCTCCAAATCTACAGCATAAGTTACAGCAGGAAGCTGGAGATTAGCATCTTTATAACTTCTCTGAAGTGACAATGTTAATGAGCTATTGACTAATCATGACGCTGCAGCTCTTTGCTTCTATGATCAACTTTAACCACGTAACCATCCTTCTAACCTGCTGTTTCACAGTTACCATGAATAAGATCCAATACGCGGAATAAAAACAACAGCATACCACAGTCAGAGGTCAGTGTATCTACCCACACTATTCAATTCTAGAAGGAACCGAGAAGAAACGACAAAAACATGCCAAACACATTTATTTTCCAGTGTAAGAAGGATTCATTTGTTTTTATTTAGCTTGCAGAGTTTATGATAGCAGTCAATAAAAAAACAACAACAACACAAAAAAGAAGCCTTGTCATGCACTCTACACTCAATAGTGACGCTGCCTCCTCCTCTTCAAGTATCTTCTCGACTCCTCTTCCTTACCGCCTCTTCACCATCCTCTGACCTCCTCTCGTCTTTTTTTACTTAATAAGAAAGCTGAGAGACCGAGGAGGATTACAAGTGGAGTAGAGAAGGGGAAAAGAGAAACACAAAGAGGAAAACAGGGAGACAAGAAGAAAGAGATATGAATAAATAAATAAATGTATTTTGTTGCACAACAACACAACATATTTTTAGCAGAGGCCAAAAGATAAAACTAAAAACCTGTGGCTTTGAAGATTATCTTGTCAGAAAATCCTTACTGCAGGTTCAAACTGTTTATAGAAGCATGTAATCAGACAAAATTGCTCAAATGCTTATTGAAGATGCATCTGTCTCAGGAAATCAAATTCAGGAGTGGTAGAGATTGCTGCAAAACGTCTATAATGCCATTAAAACACGTTTTTAAAGATTTTATTTAAAAAAGGCATTTGAGCCTTTATTTGATAGTAGCAGGTAAAGAGTGACAAGAAAGTCAGAAGTGGGGCGATGACATTCAGCAAAAGTTACAGACTGCTTCCCTTTGTTTGTTTTTTGCTGCTAAAACAGATAAAAAGTTTTTCTAAGGATGTATTCTCGTTTCAAGAGCCAGCCAGAACTGCTCTACAAATCACATTTCACATAAATATTGGCATAATCTTCATTTTGTATAGCTGAATTGATTAACAAGCAGCAGGAATAGAATAGGCTCTATCAAAGCATTCTCACCTGTGAAAGGTGTCATACTTTAATTCATGGGCCTTTAGTTTTTGTAAGTTGCCACATATAGGGACAACAAAGAATGGTATACTGGCACACGTCCTATAAATAATTTCCAATTAATTGCTTGTGTAACCTGAAAATCTTTAAGTCTATCTTGTGTTGCAAACATAGAATTCAATATGAATAATAATGTTTACAATAATAAATGAATGATGAATAAACGTGTTGATTTTTTTTTGCACCAAATTACATATTTCTTTCCAGGAAACTTCTTGGAAATCAAGAAACTATTCGGTAATTAAAGATCTGTAAAATAAAACGTTATCAGATTCATATCATGGCTGAACTCTCCATTAATGGATTCAATGAGCTGGCACAAGTAATTTCATCACAACAGGTTTCAAGCTCCCATGACAGTAAATTATAGTGCCCTCAACATCATCTTGAATCCTTTCTAGCACCACAGGTGAGTTTCTGCAGCTGGTGTTGTGCCATAATATCATGATGAATTGAACCCAGACTGCAGACTTATAGAGTGTTTTCAGTCACACATTAAATCTTTTTTATGTAGTGCCGACCTTTAGCTCAAAGTGGAACCAAATTGTTGCTGTTCTGGCTCACTAAGCTGAAGGGTTTTAGTGTCCAAACACATTCACTATATGACGACCTACAGAATCCATGATGGACCCATGATTTCTAATATTCAGGGAAAAGAAGATGTGTGAATATACTTCACATCGAGCATACTGCAAACCATCAAAGAGTCAGACTGCAAGCTGTAAGAGTGGTCTCCGGGGAAGGGAAGCTTGGCGCTGTGGCTTGTACTTTTTGGAGGGAGTCTTTCCAATCGAACAGCTGTCTTAAGATCAATGAAATAATGGGAATGGATGGATCCTGTTCTGGCCTGGATTTTTGCACTGTGGCTGCAATAACTTTACAGTGATTTTATGTCAACGTCAGTGATTTTAAGATTCATTGTACACTTGTATATTGTGTTTGAATAACTGTCGAGTAAGCTGGATGAGCGTGCGCGAGCACCTGTGCCGTGGTACTGTACGGTTGCTATAGTTACCTGTAGGGGTATCCATGGTACTTGGACCTGAAAATGGAGAGCAGGAAGCTGAAGAAAAACACCACCAGGCCAAGGCCAACCAGGCAGATAACTGGAACGAGACACGCACACACAGATTGCATCATAAATTGCTGGTTAGAAGGGATTCTGAGACCAATTACACAACTGAACTTGAAACCGAGGCAACTGTACACACAGTATCAAAATAAAACTTTAGGTTCAAGTCACAGTACACTAAGAAACTACAACATGATCTCTAAAACTAAAGTGACTCTAAGTACACTTAAGTTTCCATATTTGTCCAACTTTCTGCAGGTCCTGCAGACACCCTGATATATGCACACAGTAATAATTATTACACAATGGTCTGTGAGAATATTTGATTCCTGGCTAAAGGCAACCATTTCAATAATTTCACGCACATTATAACCACTGATGTAACTCTCTGTTTGATCTATGTTCAAATTGAATGCGCTCGCAGGGTTTAGACATGGCACACACTGAAAGCATTCTCTTCTGTTCATGTTTGTGGTTTACACACACACACACACACACACACACACACACACACACACACACACACACAATACACACATGCAAACACCTAGGCACACCGCCACATGATGAGAAAAATCTATTATTTGGCATTTGCTAAAATGCTTGTAAAAGGGGCATCTTTAACATTACCTCATGCTCTTCATCTTGCCAAAACCTTTTAAAATGTATCTTGATTTAGGCAACCCCACAACTTACATGTGCCACTGCCTCCTTCTCATCATCAACCTTGCTGCGCTGCAGAAAATTGTGTTTGCAGCTATTATCATCTTATTTCCTCTGTGGCTATTCTAAAGTAAAATATACATAAGCATGCAGCAAGCATCTTTAATCTGCAGGGGTGTGTGTCTATGTGGGTGGGTGTCTGAGTGTGTGCACACGACCTCGTATAGCAGCTAATCCTTGAAAAGCACTGTGTTAAATTAAACTGTCACCACCGACTGATATTGTTAATCAGGGATTAGGATGAGGACCTCTCCTGGAGACTAAATAGTAAGATATGCACTTGTTCTTGCTGTGTATGTGTTAAAATTATGTGTGTACATGAGAGAGAGAGAGAGAGAGAGAGAGAGAGAGAGAGAGAGAGAGAGAGAGAGAGAGAGAGAGAGAGAGAGAGAGAGAGAGAGAGAGAGAGAGAGAGAGAGAGACAATGTCAGATGTCAGAACAAAAGATTTGGCTGGGAAAATGTGAGACAGATTATAAGTGTCAATTTGTGTGTGTGTGTGCTGTCATTCATCTTCAGGGCTCCAGTGTTCTGTGTGTGTGTGTGTGTCACTGCTCAGTGTTAGCTCTACTACAACTATCACGTATGTTCTTTCTTTCACTTTACATGCATATCATACATTCACTATTCAACATAAGAATCACTGATATGACATTCAAGTCCTTATGCATCCACAGGCACACACACAGCAATGACAACGCAAACACACAGGAGGACCACTCAGCAATCAGTGTGTGGGTTCGGATACTCCTGTTCTTGTGCGGATCAAAGGGCATCAGCCACAAGGGTAAACTGTTTAAAACACATTGTCATTCTTTACTTTAAATAGCTTTTTTTTTTTGAAAAGGTGAGAGGACAGATCTGGGGTTAAAGGGTTACAATGACAACTAATTCAAGAAAATGTCCCGACTAGTGTTGTGATACAAATCTGTGTGTGTGTGTGTGTGTGTGTGTGTGTGTGTGTGACATTGACTGAGTGACTTGATTGAGAGCACTGCATTTTTGAGAGTGCGTCCCCAGGGAGGGCCCTTATGCCCCTGTGTTCCCAAGGCCTCCACAGATACGCATGTGCCTGCAAGTGCGTGAGCGACAGTACGTCGTTGTATCTTCATTAAGTATAGTGGGATGTACTTCCCATAGCTCATCAATTATGACTGAGAGGTATCTTAGTATGCTTCCAGAGATAATGACACTCGCATACACACACGCAGTAAGCATGCTAATATACTAAGTGATTTATGACCTTGGCGAAATGACGACTTGTTTAAGCTGAATGATTTCCCTCAATGACAAAAGCGGTAATCCTTCTTTTGACTGTACGACTTGGCTCAGTTCAAATCATTATATATTGGCATGGTGAAAATAAATGTACATCTCTCCAGTATGAGGACGGCAATAAACATATTAAGGTAAGCCTATCGCATTAGGAGGAGAAATATGAATAGAAATTGTGATGATAAATGGTTCTTCACATTTTATTCTCTGAATTGCAACAGGCTTCAAGAGACATTAACTGACTCAACCTCAGGATAAAACCACCCACAATTCTTTCTTAGTTTTCATGCCAAACTGCACCAGAAAAGCCTTTTATTGTTTGTCTTGTTAATGTTCACACTGCCCAGTTACAAGTTAACCAGGGCATGTAGATAAAAAAAAAAAACAAATGTACTAGCATCATACTGCATCTAAGTAGTGTATTTATGGATATTTATGCAGTGTATATGTGCAAATGTGACCCCACCTTTATTGTGGATACAGTGTGGGGAGTAAGTATTGAACAAATCAACATTTCTTTTAATTTATTTCTAGCTATTCATGTGAAATTTAGACCAGACACTAGTATTAACTGACTAAAACAAAACAGATAAAAAAAAATCATAACATTAACCAAAAAAAAAAAAAAAAAGTTATTTACAATAAAGTGGAATAATAATGAAAATGATTGCACACAACAAGAAAAAGTACTAAACCAGCTAATTTTCTTCATTCTCCTACCTGTACTAATTAAAATCTGCTGAGTTAGGGAATGTTGGTAGGTTAACACTTCCACTCTCACATAAAAGTGTTACCCACCTCAAAATGCAAGTAAACAAATCATTTGTTACCAAGCTGTCAAGCAAGAAACACCTGATGATGGGTAGGGGCAATGAGCTTTCCTAAGACCTTGGCAGCAACATAAATGAAGGTGTTGGACTGCCCCAGTCAATCACCAGACTTAAACACAATAGAACATTTGTGGAAAAACCGTGCGGAAAAATGGGCTAAGATCCCACCTGAACACTGTGAGGGATTAGTTTCTTTATACAAAATCTTACGGAATTATATTTCCCCCCAATGTGTTTATTGATAGCAAACTGTTCCTGTTATGTTATAACTTTATTCATTTTATATTGATATTGATTTTATATTGTTCATTTTTTTTTTAATTAAATGTTTTATAGACCATTTTTAAAACATTTGCAGTACCACAAAATTAGGAGCAAAATAAAAATGCAACATTTTGGGGTCATGTCCTAATTGGCTAGATTTAATTTTCACTCTTCTAACTTTCCATTGTCCTGAAATCTGGTGCTGCTATGCAGCATGTTGGCATTTCACCAGATAAATATGAAAAATTTTGGGTTGGGGCCTCGCTTTTAAATTGTCTCTACTGTGTTTTGTTCTTTCAAAGACCCATCTCACTTTTTCCTGACTCTTCAGTTTCTTCCCCCTCTCATCCTTGATGTGTCACATTTCATCTTCCCTCACTTTCACTTTCCCCGTTTATCTCATTTTGTAACTCCATTTATTTGTTCAGTACCTATCTTGCTGAGAAATAGTGTGTGTGCTGTGATTTCTGGTGCAGATGCCCACAGAAGCAGCAGTTAACTTCTTGTAGCCGCACTCAGCAGTATGGAAGCTATATGCCAGGGATTTAACACCCACATCCAGTGATTACACTTCCATTCAAGCTTAATCCTCTCTCCATTACTGACAGATGACTATTCTCTTTGCTACTTTATAATGTACTTATTTAATTTGTGTGTCCATATGTGCGTCATTGAAATGACAGCAGCGTGTGGGACATAAAACTGTTTATTCTACGCAAGCGTGTGTCTAGATTGTGTGTGTGCTTTACATAACAGGTTTCTGTAAGCATTAGTATGCGCTGTAATAAAATGTAAGCGGTGTGATGTGTTTGTATGAGGGGCCGTCAGGGACATTATTCAGAATTACCATTCACACACACTACTGAAATGCTCTCACACACACAACTGAAATGTTATGCCTTCACACACACATATGAAATGCTCTCACACACACATATGAAATGCTCTCACACACACATATGAAATGTTATGCTCTCACACACACTACTGAAATGCTCTCATACACACATATGAAATGCTCTCACACACACTACTGAAATGCTCACACACACACTACTGAAATGCTCTCACACACACTACTGAAATGCTCACACACACACAACTGAAATGTTATGCTCTCACACACACTACTGAAATGCTCTCATACACACTACTGAAATGCTCTCACACACACTACTGAAATGTTATGCCCTCTCACACACTACTGAAATGCTCTCATACACACTACTGAAATGCTCTCATACACACTACTGAAATGCTCTCACACACACAACTGAAATGCTCTCACACACACTATTGAAATGCTCTCTCACACACTACTGAAATTTCAGTGTAACAGGAAGGCGTTTCAGTGTAACAGGAAGGTGGCTCGAAAGAGGAAGTGTAGGCTATTTTTCTTCTTTGGAGCATTCTGAGGACACACATGCTGTCTACATGGTGGATAATCACTGGAGGGAAGTGACAGTGCTTAAAATGAATCTTCATCTGTTCCTCTTTGTTTTTTGTTTATTAGTGCAAACTTTATTTTATGACGTGAAAGGGAATGAAGATGATGTAATACGTTTTTTTACAAGCGCTTTGCAGTGTATTGAATCGCTTCAGAGAAATGAGCCCAATAATTTTGACCAGGAAAGGCTTTATAGAGTGCTTGATGACCATACAAGAACTATATCTGCTCTTCATGCGGTGGTGTCCAGATATGATCCTTGGAATAGGGATGTGAGTCACCTACTGGGATCACTGCACAGGTGTTTTCGCAATTTGCTTCATGAACACGAGGCCAGACAGAGGCCTGCTGATGCAAATTTGTTACCCCCAACAACCTTCACTGGTCTCACTGGCCGTCCCAGATACACCATAACCATTGAACAGATTTCTCACCTTGTGTCCATTGGCATGACATGGCAGAGAATTGCATCCTGCTTTGGGATAAGCAGAAGAACTCTGCACAGACACAGACAACTACTGGGAATTGAACCATTACGATATGCAGTTATGTCAAATCAAGAACTGGATAGCCTTGTGACTGTAATATTACAGAGCACTCCAAATGCAGGGGAAACCTATGTCCTTGGAAGCCTGAGATCACGTGACTTAAGGATCCAGCGTTGGCGGGTCAGAGACAGCCTGTATCGAGTGGATCCTATTGGGCGATCATTTAGATGCCGTCATGCTATAAGGCGGAGGGTCTACAGTGTTCAGTCCCCCAACCAATTATGGTAAGCTCACAGTGAAAGACTTGCCAAGATCATTTTTTAAGTAAAGGTGCCATGCCACACCATTAAAAATAATGTACAATAAAGTCCAGCATAACCAAAAGTTACTTTAAAGTATTTACTGTGCTGGAAAACACAGCCATGTGTTTTAATATTGTTTTTGTTGTAGTTTTCTTGTTTCATAATCCTGTTGTTACATTTTACTGTTGTAGATATTTAAGATTATTCTTGTTCTAAGCTGTTATGTCTATCCCATTAGTGCACAAGTGTAATAATACTGATTCTGGTCTCCCAACAGGCATTTCGATGGAAACCACAAGCTGGTTAGGTGGCGTCTAGTCATGCATGGCTGTGTTGATGGCTTCAGCCGGACTATTATATACCTGCGGTGCTTGTCCAATAACAGAGCCTCAAGTGTTCTGTCATTATTTTTGGAGGGCGTTGAGAACTTTGGTTTGCCTGCAAGGGTCAGATGCGATCATGGCATGGAAAATATACTTGTTGCACGTTTTATGTTGGAAAGAAGGGGACTGGACAGTGTCATTACAGGTGTTTCTGTCCATAATCAGAGAATTGAAAGACTGTGGGCAGAACTCAATAGAGTTGTTTGTAGACACTTCATAAACATCTTTAACTTTATGGAAGAACAAGGTATTCTTGATTCATTGAATGAACTACATCTTTTTTGTCTGCATTATGTTTATTTGCCCAGAATTCAGCAGGCAGTGACAGAATTTATTAACCAGTGGAACAACCATGGCCTCTCCACACAAGGGGGGCAGACACCTCTTCAGTTGTGGCATTCAGGTGTCATAAATAACATTGGAATTCAACCAGTTATAAATGACATTCTTCATATGGATACCCACTATGACATCAGTGAACACGAGCCTTTGCCAGGACTTCAAACTAATAATAACGTTACAATTCCAGACATTAACATAACAATCGATGAGACCACAATGAACATGATTCGACAAGTGAATCCAGTGGAAAATGATGGGAACTATGGAATTGATGTGTTTTCCTCACTCCTGCACATGTTTCAGTAAGGAGGCTATGTTATTGTTTTTTTCTACTGTTTTGTTAACAATTTGTTAAACTAATAAACAATGTGTAAATGAGAGATGGAGATAACCAGAAAAGACACAAACAAATGTATATGCACATGGTATTCAGGCTCTGCCAAACCCATATGTGTTTCCTAGGGCAAAGTCAAACTTCTCCTTAAAGAGCTGGTATGACACATGGAGTGGCAACTTGATGCAGTTAACACATGTGTTGGCCATTGGGAACAGTGGTGTAGAAGAGAAGTCGTCATCTTCTTTGTGAATGAACTCAACAGACGGACTTGGGGAAAAACCAACAGGAGGGACTACAGATGCTCCAGTTGCGAAGGCCAATATCTTCTGTAGTTTAGATGGTCCTTCTTCTTCTATAAAACAGAACAGAATCGACCAATCATGAAATCATAATGCATAAGTGTCTATCAAGTCAGTAACAATGTCCATTTGCATGGGGGGGGTTTGGGTGTATCCTCCATCTTTCCCCACCTCCCTTAAGTCAAGTATTGTACCTTCTGCATCTTGAAGATAGTCTCTCCAGAAGGTAATCACCACTTCCTCTGCAACTCTCTTGTTGCTCCCTTCTGGTGACAGACGAATGGTGAAAAGATCATCTACCTGGTCAGCAGTCAGCGTACTTGGCTCATAGCAGAACAGGGGGCGAAAGCTGTCTGGATGTTCCTGGATTTTCTCCAGAACCCCTAGAGTTTTCAGTCCTTCACGGAATCTGTAAAAAAACAAAACAAAACAAAACAAAAAAACAATTGTATTTGTTAAATTCATTCAGAATTACTTGTTCCAGCTTAACCTCGACATTGTCAATTTGTTCCAGGAACTTCGTCTATGTTGGTCGATGGGTAAAATTCTATTCCATATTCTGATTAAACTAACACTGAATACCTTTGAAATGGACCTTGAACCCTGTGGATGACCTGAAACATGACAATGTCTTGTACCAGCAGATCCCTGTCTCTGATTGACCGAAGAGGCCTCAGACATCCTGCATTGGCCAAGTAGTCAAGCAGAGGTGCCTTTGACTTCTCAAGGTCCTCAATGGTTGTGCTTTCAGATACCTGGCATCACAAGGAGCAGCATATTGGCTTGTTATAGAAGCTAGTTATTAGTTAATAACTTATTGGCAAGGGCTAACCCTTTAGTGAAAACATCAGTATAATAAATGAACAGTATATGGCACATACATTAAGAAAATCTCCCTTGATCAGGCAGTCCTCATAAAGTGAGTGACTGTGCACGAAAGAGAATAGTAAGAGGCAACCATGACAACTCTGACTACTAATTAAAAGATCTCAGATACTGGAGGTCTGTATCGCTGATTTTCTAGTGTTCCCCACCAGTTCATCACAGTGCAGGCTTCCACTGTGACACTAATGTCAGTGGTTTAAAAATGGGAAAAAAAAACACTTTAATGACGAAATTTGTGGCAGAATTCAAACTACAACATGGAATACAGGAGTTCAGCATTGAGCCACACTAGAGTGGACCTGTAGTTCCTGTCATTGTGGAAAAAAGAGTTGCAACTGACCTTTTTGACTTTTTCCAAGAGGTCCGCATCAGCTATGTCTTCTAAGACTGGATTTGCTGAAACATCAACCAGTAAAGAAAATACTACTGGGGAGAGGAAGTTTGGTGGTGGACCACCATGTACCAAACTTATCGCGATGGCTCTGCCTGCTATGTAGTACCAGTCCTCTCTTAGAGCTGCAAAACAACAGAATAAGAGGAAATGTAATAATGCAAAAAAAAACAAACAAAAAAAAAAAACATTAAGACTTACTGATGAAATCAAAGTTTATTGTACTATTTTAAATTATAAATCAGTCCAAAAACCCAAAAGTTGCATGTAAAAGTCACAATAGATGAAAATTGCTTCATTATTATTATTTTTTTTAAAAAGGAGATCAGTACCGGTACTGTTGAGAGCAAAGTTTTTGCTGTTTTCTTTTCCCTCAAACATGGGGGACTTTGCAATGCTCTCTATTAGGAGCCTTAAGAATTCCCTCCTTGGACCTCCTAAATCAACTCCTTCCTCATTTCTTCCCATGTCATCGGAGAATTTTACAGACATCATCAGGTTGGGCTCATAGGACAACCTCTTGAATCCTCGAATGGCTCCCTCCCAGACAGCAGATCTATTTATGTTAAATCTGCACCGCTGATTTACATTAATTTTGCTGGCCAGTTCAAACAGTATCTTCTTAACTGGAACATTTTCTACACTATGAAAAAACATAAAAAATAATGACGATCAGAAATGCAGTGATGTGACATAATTTTTAACATCTGTATTTTGTGAAATAATTGCTTATAACCAAGCAATTAATTTAAAACACTTTTTTCCTATAGTAAAGTAATAAAACTAGCCCATGTTTAAGCCATTAATTGTTCAATTACCCATATCATAACATCATGTAAGGACTAAACAGTCTATATCAATGATCAAATCATCCTTATCATCCTTATTTCTCAAACTCATAATCTGTGTGCACTACTCACATGTGACTCTCCATACTGGCAATTATTGCCTGCTGTAATCCTTCATCCTCAGAGCTATTATCAGAAATAGTAGCAACGAGTGTTAAATAAGAAGAGTAGTTGTCCTCATCAAGACTGCTTGTTCCATTATGTCTTGCAAAGCAGACTTCATCAGGACCACTTATGCCTCTTGTGCTGCTTGTGCCAGGACCACTATCAGGACCACTGGTATGAGGAATACCATCACTTCCTGCAGGGCACCCTCCATCAGGACCACTTATGCCTCTTGTGCTGCTTGTGCCAGGACCACTATCAGGACCACTGGTGCCAGGATTGCAGTCACTTCTTTCCTCACTGTTGGGGCTGGCGCCAGGGCAATCTTCAGCATCACTGCTAATGCAAACACTAGACCTTGTATTCATTTTTGACGTTGCATGGGTACTACTGGATGAAAGTTGGTTATCGTCTTCACTGTCATCCTGAAACAGAAAAAGAAGGCCTATGTGTATGTGTATATATACATATTTATTTATTTTACATATACATTATTTGTTATATATAACACATAAATATAAAGGCACACTTACCAAAAGCATCCTTGATGGTTTTACATAAAGAGCTTTAGTTTTATAAACTTTATGGATAAGAATTCCATTCAGCTCCTGACCCTTTTGGAGCTTAGGGCACACCAGCTTATTGCCACAAGCCATTAGGAACTGGAGGCTACAAAAAGATGGGGAACAAAGACAATGTCTTAATCTAGCTAAATAACATGTTATACACTTGTCTTTGTCTTAGAGATAGAATGTGAGTGTATGTGTCAGTGTGCACAGACATGTATCCCTTGACTTATTACTTCTAACAGATATGTGACCAATGAATGAATGAATGAAATGATATTAAAAATGATAGTATGCTATTAAATGGATAGAGTGACCACGATTGTACTTGTACTATACTGTAAGTGTGATTGTTTTAAAAAAAATAGATACAAAGAAAGAAAGAAAGGGTTTACCTGACATCTTCTGGAATATGCTCACCAAATCCATCCCTGATGCGTTCTATTACAGTCTGGTGGTCCCAGACCTTCTGGAACTCAAAGGCACTGAGGATGTGTCCATGTTTGTGCAGCCATACTTTTGTGCCTTGTTTGCAGACAATTCCCCATGATGGATTGGGGAGTAGTATTACATCTTTGTTGAAATGGTCATGCTGCTGTGCACGAGCTCTGAAATAATAAAAGAACATCAGACTGTGCGTAAACAGACAGTGCAAGTCAAGCTGCCACAGCTTACACTATTCAGAGACCATGGCAGCAGAGCATCATGCACAACTGGATAAACCATTAGGCATCAGATTTTTTAACTTTGGCAAGTATCAAAAGGCTTAACCTCACCACTTATCAACCCTCCTTTGGCTGGAAACCAACCTCCCTATGCCTTATGTTATACATTTCCTCTTATGTCTGCAGAGATTTCAAAAGAGCCCCTATAAAACCACAATTTTCTTGCTCTCTGAGACCTGTACATCTTGACGGGACATTTGAGCGTGCTTCACCTGTAAGAACGGCGCCGAGGAAAAAAAACAAACAAAAAAACTGTCCACAGACATTTATTACAGCATTTGCATCTTATCAGTTAACGGTTAACAATCGGTTAACGAGCTTCGGTTATCGGTCAGAAAAAAATTCAAAATATTCTAGTAAGAATGGCAATGCAGGGTAAATATCCATCTCACCTTCTTCTCCTTGTGCCCGATGTCCACATGCCGAAGCCCTGCTGAGCCTGATAACGTGGCACGGAGGTCCGGACCGGGCCCGCAGCTGGCTGTGGCTGGACGCTGCGGCCGCGAGATGGGAATAGCGTTGTAAGTCGACTCTCCACCGTGTCGGCACCTGAGGCAACGTTCGACTGTTGCCCGCTTGTTGTTGCATTAGACAATGTTCGAATGGTCTCTGCCGACGCCAAAATGTTATTTAGTAAAGCGGCAGCTTCTGTGAGACCACCGGAAAGTTCCTGAGATGACATGTCCGCTCCAAAGACGCTACACTTCCTCTTCCGAGCCGCCTTCCGTTTACACTGAAACGCCTTCCGTTTACACTGAAATGCCTTCCGTTTACACTGAAATCTCAGTAGTGTGTATGAGAGCATTTCACTAGTGTGTATGAGAGCATAACATTTCATATGTGTGTATGAGAGCATTTCATATGTGTGTATGAGAGCATTTCATATGTGTGTATGAGAGCATTTCATATGTGTGTATGAGAGCATAACATTTCATATGTGTGTGTGAAAGCATAACATTTCATATGTGTGTATGAGAGCATTTCATATGTGTGTATGCGAGCATAACATTTCATATGTGTGTATGAGAGCATAACATTTCATATGTGTGTGTGAAAGCATTTCATATGTGTGTATGCGAGCATTTCATATGTGTGTATGAGAGCATTTCACTAGTGTGTATGAGAGCGTAACATTTCATATGTGTGTATGCGAGCATTTCATATGTGTGTATGAGAGCATTTCACTAGTGTGTATGAGAGCGTAACATTTCATATGTGTGTATGCGAGCATTTCATATGTGTGTATGAGAGCATTTCACTAGTGTGTATGAGAGCATAACATTTCAGTTGTGTGTGTGAGAGCATTTCAGTAGTGTGTGTGAATGGTAATTCTGAATAATGTCCCTGACGGCCCCTCATATGTTTGCTTCAGTTTACGGAAATTAGCAGGTGGCAATTATATATAAAAAGAGGTTGAATTAATATAGCAGATACAATAACAAGTTTCTGCACAGAAGAAGAGAAGGAAAGAAGAGAGAGAGAAAGGGTGAAATGGAGAATGAAAGGATGAACATAGATGGAAGACCTATTGGAAATGATGGAGCACAGAGAAAAATGTTAATAAGACATTTGTGCATGTGATATTTCAGCCTTACACAATGGATAATGATGAGCAGATATGTATGTATGTCTGTGTCTGTATGTAGACGTGTGTGAGCATTAGTCCTTGTTCAGTCTCATACTCAGAATCAAGTCTTAAGGTAAAGTAATTATCATTTTAATTGGCAAATTTTAATATCTCAACAACAACTAATGGGTAAAGTAGAATAAAACGTTGATAATCTTGCCTTTAGATTTTTTTTTTTATGTGTGTGCCTATGTGTGCACACATGAATGTGTGGCCTCACAGATGGGACTGAAAGGCTTCTCGAGTTACTTTATCATTGCACTCTAATTAAAATCCACTTGTGTGTAACTGTGTCTCTGTGCTTGGGGTAATTACCAGTGCAATATCTAACTCCCCTTCTCATAATCTAAAGATTATTCGGAAGCTGGGCTTGGACAGTAAAGGAAAACATTGAAAGCCAGCGCGTCATGACTATGGTCAAGCGACCACCTCCCATTTTATACGATGAACTGTGTTACATTCTCAGCACTTCCAGACGAGGCTCATCAGGAGGTGTCACGGAGCCAAAAATGGCAAAAATGACGGCACGTCAGTGGTCTTACACGGTCTGTAATTTTCATTTCTGTGTCTTAATGTATTATAATCCACAGCCTGAGGCCACTGTGACTACACTTGAAAAGAAAAGTGATCAATTTTTGAACCTCTTAGCATTGGAGAGGGTGATGGAAATTTCAGAGATACTCAACGACAGCTTGGACATGAACTAATTATCCCCTCTGTCATTTGTATGCTGTTTTTTTTTTTTTTTTAACACTGTATTCCACTTGATCAGACTTTTAAGGAAATATATTTTACTGCTTTAAAGGACCTGTGTATGATTTAGTGGTGTAGTTTCCCTTCACCTCACCCTCTCCCGTCTAGCATGAAGGAGAAATTGGTGGCTGCGAAATGGATGAAAAACAAATAAGGCTTTATCAAGAGCCAGTCTTTAGTTTGTTCGTTCTGGGCTACTGAAGAAATATGGAGGTTCGACATGGCGAACTCTGTGAAGGAGGACCTGCTCTCCCTGTAGATATAAAGGGCTCATTCAAGTTGTGCATATTATATTTAATTATTGCCACATACTGGAACTTTAAGCTAAACAAAAGTCTTGCTATCCTGTTGAATAAACATAACCACAAACATACCAAGAGCTACTATTACAAACATCCTCCTTGCTAATGGAGGTGAAACAGTTCCTGGAGTAACTGATCTTAAATTTACAGGATTACTACTAACAATTCAACGTGATATCAGCTACAAAACCAATCATAGTCAATGATATATTTTTAAAATACTGCAGATCGCACTGTTAGAAATAATGCATGGTTTACAGTAAAACAGTGTATTGCCTCAAACAGCATGCTTGATCAACTTACAAAGACCCTCCAAATTATATCTAAGAAGGGGAAACGGCGGCCTCCTGGTTTCATCCAGAGAGACACCTTTAGTGTAATCAGTGAAGTGGACCTCTTCCATTAATCGTAGCTGTGGTGTGCACTGTGCTGAACTAACTCAGGTCTACAAAAGGATCAGGTTTGTACTGAAAATGATTTGCCTCTCAGAGCAGATGCAAACATGCAGAGCTGTATTAGTGGGCAGGAGAACATTTGATCAAGGAGCGGGGCAAAATACTAAAAATAAACAAAAGAAATGCTTCTTACGAAAGAAAAAAAGAGAGATAATAAATTAGTAACACATCAAATTACAAACAAAAATGGGGAGGAGAAGGGAGACATCAACATGCATATGTATACAGAGTGGCTAATGCACAGTTGGGAATTCATGTTTGATGAGACATTTACAAATGTGCATATTGATTATGTCCCACTGGCTCTGGCATGTAGGTGTGCTGGACTCAGAGCAGTTTATCTGCTACACTGGTGGCCCACTGCCAGTTGTGATGATGATGGTGGTTCTGAGCACAATTGTGACATTCAATTTATTTGACATTATTATTATTATTTTTACTTTATAGTTACATTTGAACTAATACTTTAAGTATAATGTTTCCTACACCATTCATTGTAACATTTAAACATTATTATATTATTAGAATTTTGTGAGTAACACAAACACAAACAAGTTTTTCAGAGCAGCTAAAGTGCACCCTTGTTAAATGTTTCGTAATCTCATAATTAACTTAAATTAACAAGGCCCAGCTGGACTCAAACTATAATTTCTATGCCAATGGTATTAGTGAAGAATAAGAACAACACTGGCTCTTACATGCATGTTAAGATAAAAACGATCTATCAGGAGACAATTATGAGCTATTTTTTCATATTCATTTCATTCTTCTTTTTTATTTCGCTCGCGCACAAGCACAGATGCACTTGAGAGCACTAACTAACTTTTAACTATCTTAAGAAGAGAAGTGGTGTACTCAGCTCCCACTTAGAGTCAACTAATAGAATGCTAGCTGGACGCCGTGCATGGCTAACTGAGCTAACTAGCTGTGGGCAACTGCCTAAAGTTTTCACTGACAACAAGTACAAATATCTGTGGTAAATCACAGCGAATTGAGATAAAACAGCCAGATGATACTGGAGGGAAAACCAGAAAATACAAAAAAGCACTTTCTGTGAGACGTAACAACCTCCAATCACTCCAATCTACTTTGTAGGCGTGCTAGGTGTATTATAACTTGTTCCAGGGGTAGGGGTATTTGTAAGCCAAAACCAATCAAGCATTCCACAGACATACCTAAATACTGTAGTCTGTCTGTGTATTCAGAGGCAGTTAAGGGGCAGGTGAGAGGTCATTCAGTTATTAACTGGAAAGTGCTTCTCATTTTTAGAGCTGCTCCAGCTAATTGACAGTTATGCAAATACACGTCACACTCAAATACTACGATAATGGTTCATTCATGCATGGTTATGTGTGGACATGAGTCTCCCATCTCAGTCTTAATGTACAGCACATACTGTGCTATTTTCTCACAATTCGCACAAACTATTTCTTGGAAAAAAACATTCCTGTTTACTATATAGACATATAAATAAATTCAGTTTGTCTCCAGATTCAGCGCTATCTAAAAGCTGCTGATTTCAATACTTTGTGAAGATAAATCTCACAAAATTTATTGTGAGAGATTTATTGTTACAAAATTATTCTATTCACAATAATTCCATAATAATCAATATTATTTTTCCATTTTCCACTTCCCATTCCTATTACTATTTTTTTTACACTATTTAGAAACAAATTGTAGGAGTTCATGGGAATATATTTCACTATGACTGTTCTTTTATGATTATGTGACAAACAAACTGAATTGAATTGAAATGCAGCAATGCGCTGGCAAAGGCAGTATGAAGGCAGTCATCATGTTTGCAACACCTCAAGGCTCCACACAATTAGTTTTGGTGAGTAGCACTGAAGGTAAAAAATAACTGTTAGAGGAAAACTCCACAAGGCCCTTTAAAGTGTTGTGTTAGTGTCGTTGTGATTTCTTACTTGCTAGTCACACCGCTTACTAGTCACACACTCTTCATTATTCTGATTCACTCACATGTTGTGAATGAATGTGCCACATGCTCTTAAATCGTCTCCTAGTGGGCCTACAATTGCAAAGTCAAGGTGTAAATTACAGTAAGTTCAAGAAATAGGACACGTATTCTGACAAAACATAGGCTATTGAGCACAGAGCATAAGGCTGAAAATACATTTGTCGTGTTCAGTGTAACCTGGAGGGGTTGGGAAGCAAAGTAATGAAATGTTATTTTCCAGTAATAGAGGGTGGCAGCGAGAGTCCTCGCAAAGAAATAACTGCTTATGAAGTTAGCGAGTGTAAGTCCAATCTTAAAAAAGGAGAATCCTCTCAGCACTCAGGATAAGTCTGACAGATAAAATCCTAAGTGGAAAAACGATTTCCCTGCTGTTAATGTTGCAATCAGAGGATACCCTTTTCTAAGAGATCTAGGAGGCCTAACTGTAGCAGCAGCCAGGAGAATTTATTATTAATAGCTGAACTTGTGACTTCTCTTTGACTACAGGACATTTTGATTAAATAGCACACTTATTGCTGAACAATATTTGTGTGTGAATGTGTACGTTTAACTTTTTGCTGTGTTGCTTTGTGTTTGTTCTATAAGGATTTTAACCTCTCCAGCACCAGTGCAGTGCACCTCTTGAAACGTGGATTTCAGCGAGTACACAATGAGCGTTGCAAGGATAAATCACCTTGCTAGTAGTAGCGTGGCGTCTCAAACAAACATGCCACTCAGCTTAAACACAACAACACACCTTGCTTACACTCCTGACAATTGCTTTACTCAGAATGCTTCAAAATTGAGTAACTGAAGCTTGAAAATGGAAAGAAAAGGACATTTAAAAAAAAAAAAAAAAAAATCTTTTCTACTTACTTCTCCTCTTGCCAACGTCTCCCTTGGAGGTGGCAGCCTCATTTAGCAGCACCATCCCCATGGTGATTGCAGCATCTGGGACAAGGTTGTCAAGGAAACAACACATTCGCATACAGGAGCGGGAGAAACTGGAAGTACACACTGCCCCAGGAAGAACTGCTGGACTTACATACAGATATACAGTACATACTGTGCGTACATGTGCACAGACGCACGCAGCAGATTGCCAAGGGGAACAGTCACATGTACTAGAACAGCACAGAACATTAAAAATGACCCATCCTCAAAGTCTCACAAGCTTATCTATTCAATTAAATCTGCAGTGCAAAAGCCAAAGGAAAACATTACAATGGACTCCCAATTCAATTCTTTAAAGGGTCACACAGTAAAATGTCAAGTCAACCCTGAAAACATAGCAGCCTAACAAAGGCACAAAGTATACATGTCACATGCTGCCTTTGCTTTTGAAAATAACACTGTCAAGAAGTTTAAATTGCGATGCATTACAATAGTTACAAAAGTAAAACAATTATCCTTAATCCTGAAAGAGCTGATTCTGAATCTTGTTCGTGACGAGATGAAAAAGTGATTGTTGCTAAGATGAAAAACATATGGCCAATCAGCCACGATTCTGTGACAAAGTGTAGGTGAGACCTGTTCTGATCTGCTAATTCTGACTCATCTATTACCTGAAAATACTCTTTACATTTTTCGAATTTCTGTTCTCAGTCTACAGCAGCTATTGCAGGTGCAGCTGATCAGAGAGAGATGGAGTTTTTATTCCGAATATTATCTTTCTGAGATTTTCTTCATGTTTTAACACCTTCAGAGAGTTTTCCCTTTTCTTTGTAGAGAGTTGGAGTGGGTGGGAAACCATTGCCATTTTAGAAGGTTAACTTCACTGCATGAGTTTGTGGTATTTTCTATTTAATCTATTGTTAAGTATTATGTTACATAAAATAATACTGAAATAAAGACTTAAATCATGAATTATCAACAGTTCCTACGATATTGTAAACATCTCTATTCTATAGAAGCAAGCAGTGCTCCATTCATTACTTGAACTGCTCTAAAATCACTGTGAAGCACGGTCTCAGATGGCTTATAATTACAGATTCTTTTTCTTTCAGCATGTTCTGCATACAGATCCACATAACTGAAGAAAAGCTGACAGGGGGCACAAACAAAGGCTGCCACATGATATGCTGGCGTGACTCAATGACAAGAGATATCTCTCCACATATAGCGACAAAATTGAACCATGGTGGTGGTTTGGGGGGGGGTTGCACAAAGCTTTGGCACGGCATGATAACCTATCAGTGTGAAGAATGAGAGACTGTGCAACTGTGGTGAATTGTAACAATAAAAACAGAGCTTTCCCCGGGCCTCCATACCAACACCTGTGTACAGCAACACAACATCAGTTGTTGAACATTGTCATTGTGCATCATGATCTAGTGGTTGATATTAAAGTCAATAAACTGGCACCATTTTGTACAGGACTGGCCTCAACATTGCCAAAACAAGTTGTAAACTTGTTCTAGTTTACCTTGGCACCAATATTTCAATCACATGCTTCCACTCCACTCCACTCCACTCGACTGAAACTGTTCAAGTTTATTGATGTCAACAAAATACCAGATGCCTATCTGGTATTTTGTTGTAAACTTGAACAATTTAGAGAAATCAAATTCCAGTGTGTGGCCATGATTTGAGTTTACAGAGGGTTTTTTTAGCATTCAGTGGTTTGGAACACAAACAAATGTTAAGATCTTTTGTTCTTACAATGACATATTGACATTATATCACCTGTATGGTAGCTTGTGGTAAAACACTAAAACATATGAATAAATGCTGATAAGGTCTGTCAGCTTACAATGCTAATGCTGTTTAACTTTATCACTTCAATAAATATAATAATAATATGGTAACATGAAAACAAACAATACGGTTTGTCTTCATTTCCACTTGATAAAAACAATAATCTTCTTTATAAACATGTCATTTGATGTCATCTTTGCTGGAGTTTGAAGGTACACACACTAACACATATAGAAACAGTAACTATACAGTAACTGGTTGGTTACTGACTGCATCCTTAGCCTGAACTGTAATGTTTTATGTGTGCTTGACATAATTCATTGATCTTGTTCCATCTGATTTTAGTGCAAGGGACACTTAATGCAACAAGGTACACTCACACCATACTTGATAAACAGTAACCGTGGTAAAAAAAAACAAAAAACAACCTTTCGTATTACTGACTTATTATCAGATAAGATACATACATACATCTGTGTTTCTGTTCTGTTTCTGAAATCACATTGTTATGCAACTACATGGGAATAAAAAGGAATAAAATAAGGTTACATGCTTGGGGAAACTTCTATGACAGTCATGAAATGTGTTTTACACCACCTGCACAGACAACAAGGGTAGATGCGTTAGTGTTTCAGGAGGTCTGTGTGTGTGTGTGTGTGTGTGTGTGTCTGTGTGTGTCTGTGTGTTTCATTTAGATGTAATCAGATGGGCAGAAAATAAAAAAATAAACTGTGTGAGTGTGAGCGCAGACAAACAAATATTGCTCTGCAGCAGGTGCGACCTTGGACCTGCTATTTCCCGTGGGGACAAACACAGCAGCTAGGAATGAACGGTATCATTACCCACACACATATAAAAGCACCAGTGCAAGTACACACAGGTGCACAAGCAGAAGTAGACAAACACGAACCGAAAGATCTATCCTGCCAAACAAGTACACAAGTAAACACACAGAGATACAGCATATCATCAGGGGTTGAATTTGGAACAAATCAGGAAAGGAGGTGAAGTTAAAATAGGACAATCTCTTGTCTTTGTATTGTCTGTTTGTTCACTCCAACAGGCAGCCTCCCTATGGAGAATGCACACAGATGACAAAGCTTTCGTTTTGGGAAAATAAATGTAGCAGACAGCAAAATTGGATGCAGATTCACACATATAAAAGGTGGCTTTTGTAAAACCAAATGGAGAATTAAAGGAATTTACTGCCAAGATGAGGTGTTGGACATTCCACAGAGAGTTCAAATGCTCTAGATAATTTGCATTTTGCAGCACCTTGTTTGAAATTATGTTAACACATGAAACATACACTTTGAGAAAGGATACTCAGAAGAAGGATGATGTGAGACTCAGCCACAAACTGAGCCTGACTGCTGCCATGAATATAACTCTGTGGGAGAGAGAAAGAGAGGGAGAGAGACAGACATATTAGTTTAATATTATTTATTTCAATTGACAAAAGGTCACACTAGGTAACATCATCAATGGAGTTTCAGAGTTAAAGAAAAACAAGAAAATACAATAAAGGACGGGTGAGTTTTGAATGTTGAAGAACACAATTGCACATTAAAGTTGGAAACAGTGAATAGAGAAAGGGGAGTATTAATGAAGTCTGAAATGTCTTCATTGTACATAAAGCTACATAAAGTACACAGTGCCAGTAAACATCTGGAACCATCCCAAGAGAGAAACTTCAGATGACTTATCCTCAATGATAGCTACAATGATGCCCACGCATCTCTGTCTTTTGAGTACAATAACTGTCCCCGACATAAGCAGACCTGTACTTGGTTGTAGCCAAAATGGCATCCAGTTTCTAGCTTAATCTTATCTTTTGCTTTATTATGATGGACACCGGAGCTCTAGAACAGAATAGCCAGAACTTTGTCCTCTCAAGATAAGTTTCATTATTCAGCAAGGCGGCAGTGAAATGCTTGTGTGTGTTTGGTGCATGCTTTGGTCCAATATACAAACATTAATCTGTCATTTGCAGGAGTGTGCTCGTCTTTTGTGAGTCATAAAGACTTCTCTGATGTGGTGTGTTGGTGTATAGATGTGCTAACTTTTCACTGAGTGGGCAGGGAGGTCAACTGAATCCTACAGGAACACTCACACAATTGTGTTAAGTAACCTCCATGCTCTGAATGGAAACTCCCAAAGTTAAACTTGCTGCTACTGTACAACCGTTTCTAAATGCATTTTTCCTGCATTAATGCTGCTTCCAGAGTTTTGTTAGAGAACAACACTAGTGCACAAAGTCAGATGAACAATAATAAAAAGAGTTGACACAGCACATAATTCATCCAGACTTCTATTCATTTGGAGGTTTACATTCATTCATGTGGAATCAGTAATGTCGTGGGCACAGGTTGTCATTTGTCATCTTAGTTGCCAATTCTTAAGAGTGCGAGTCTTATGTAATGAGTCAGTCTGAAGGAAAACGGCAGAGAAGTGGTAGAAGAAAAGCAGAGAGTGGCACATGAGATTCATTTTAGAGAATTCATACATACTGGTGCAGACCTGTTGTATTAGCCATGTTCATATACTCTGTTCAGTAATCTCTGTTGCACCAACAGTCTAACATCATCTATAGTTTACTCATTTAATATCTTTGTGACATCCCCATTGACTGCCTACCACATTAATGAAATCCCCTTGAACTAAAGCAAAATAAGAGAAATATGCAAAGACCTCAATCAGTGACATATAACAAACACATCCTTTGATACACTGTCCTTTTTTTTTTTTTTTTTTTGCAGGGACTGATGATGCAGCTACAGTATGACACATACTCCCTTGAGATTCAGTTGAAGATGAGGATCCAAGATAAACTTGATGCTAGCAACCTTGATACAAGAACATCAATGATAGATGCTTGTGATAGTTGTATTTGTTAGCATAAAAAAGAACAATGTTTTGACAAGGTCATTTTTAAAGCCATGATTATGAGTTTTAGTAGTGATGAATATCTCTTTTTCATTTTTCATTTTCATGTATCAAATGGTGACAGAAAGTTGAAATTGAAATGACAATAATCCAAAGTACATATTAAAAAATGAAATAGTTTCAAATGTCTGCGTTTTAGTTTTACAGTGGAACCTTTTTCAGTACCAATACAACTTTTTTCCAGTACAAGTTAATACCAATGTTTCCATCTTCAGGACAGGGAGAGTAATTTGGTCTTTATAACATCTTTAAATCCACCAATCATACTTGACTGAATGTATTTGTCTATAAATGTGTTCTAACTAACCAACCAGTTCGACACATTACTTCATTTTGTCAGTTTTCTTCTGTTACAGTTAGTACCCATTGCCTCAACCACTGGAGAAAGTCTCCCACACAGCACAATACTTAAGACTCAAACTCTGCACAGGCAGACTTCTCTGATAAGATGTCAGAGGCCTAATTCGACTGGCATCTGTCTGTACGTGATGGGAGAGAAGCAGAGAGGCAAACAAAGGAAGACAAAGCGGAAGTCTTGTGGAAACGAGACAAATAGAAGGAGATAGAGAGGAAGGAAGCATTTCAGTGCGTTTCTTATTGTTGAAGCCCCGCAGATTATTAGCAGCTAGGTTTTACGCCACATCTAGGGTCTGTTTTTCCACTTGACTGCCCCAGTGCTCATTTCATTCCCTATCAGAAAGGAATAAGGATGGAGAGATGAATAGAAGGTGACAAAGGAGGAGGAGTGTAAAGGGTGGACAGCTTTTTCTTGCTTCAGTGGAGAGAAATGAAGAATTTTTGCACTTGAAAAGACATAAAGACGACAAAGGCTCAAGGATGAAACAGATCCCTTTGTCTTCAACACAAACCTGTTGCTCTGCATTAGCTGATTACAAGCACAAAAAGTTTCATTCAGAAGTCGGTGAGAGATTGCTTTTTGCATTCTTAATCACTGCATGAGAAACTGCAAGTGCAACTCAGTAATGTCATGAGGAATTTCTATTATATTCAATTAATTAAATTTGTTAAATTAGAGGTTATTGAAAAGGTAAAGCCGCTAGCACAAGGGTTAGGACACTCGCTGGTGCAACACTGAGAGTAAATTATTTTGGAAACACGCAAGAAAAGAAACATCTGTCTTAGCTTGCTGGCACACCATTCCGCACAACATGCGCATCAAATTTAGGGGAGTGACTTGGGTGTTGATAAGATATTGTTGTGAAGCACTGTGGTAGCATGTGAAATGAGTTACGGCTGTGCATTATTATTGTCTTTTTGAAAACGCAACACGGCAGATGTTTTGCAGGTCCTGCTTTACACTCTCGTCTAAAATCCTTTCCTACACTTATCTAAGCTTCTACAGTCACTGAGCTACCAGTTTATAAGGTACACTCAGATACAACAGCTCTGCAATCAGTCCTGCCTTTATGAAACTTTATGTGGTGGACAATGTATTAGAAACACCTCCCCATATAATGCAATACAAGTCAGCACAACAAACTACAGCCATTCATAAGGACACAAACAGTGCAACCTTGATACGGTGACACAGTAATCACAGAATTGAATCAACTCGCCTCCATAAACACAAACTGAATATGATGAGGTTCATAAAGGTATTGAACTGTACTAGATTTAGCAAGATGCACCTTATATATTTTCACCTTTGTGTAGCAAATTACTGATTTATGGGCTCAAGACGGGATGAGATGTTGAAATAGCATCCTGACCGACAGTGGAATCAAGTTTATCCCTGATTTCATCTCAAATTCAAAAAGCAAGGGCATCATTGTACATAACTGTACAGGAAAAAAAAAACACTTTGAGAAAGTGGCACAGTTACATGTGACAGCAACATTACAGAAGACGAACTAAGGAGTTCATATGCAAATCTTAATTGAATGAAACAAGCGCAGTCCCCTTTTCAGAAGTCACTCGAGGAATGATTGCTAAATTTAGTACACTATTAGTAAATAAGGCAGGTCAAAGAAAATTGAGGAAAGGAAAAAATATCCTATATCGCATATCAAGTCTTGAAACTGCATCAGTGTGTGAGGGTAGTTTTTCTTCCATTACTAAAGCTAAACAAACATTACTTTATACAATTTTTCAAGACGCAGCTCTCTGCGTGTTACCTTCTCAACATAAACAGAAACTGCAGATAGAGGCCGTGAGCAAGAGCAGTGCTTAGGGGAAGAAAAATTCCTCAATCCATGGCCAGGCACCTCCAATTAATCTGATGGATTAGAATTCAGGAGTTCAATTCATTAGTGTGCAAAGCTGAGTGTGTGTGTGTGTGTGTGTGTGTGTGTGTGTGTGTGTGTGTGTGTGTGTGTGTGTGTTTCAGTGTATGTAGCTTTGCATGTGTATTCTGAAAATCAGTAAGTAAATGCGTGTTTGTGAATGAAAGTGTTTAGGAGGAATTTGTCTATGTGAAAGAAAGTGTGTGTGAGTGTGTGTGTGTGCATGTTCATTAGAAAGATGTAAGACATTGAGGTGGTCTGGAAGTAAAAGCAGCCACAGCTCACTGAGCTAACACTGAGATGAATGGTAAAGCTAACTCAATGGTCACACTCGGTAACTCGTTCTCTCCGTGTTACTTAATCAAAAACACAGGTTACCTACACAGAGTAACTCTGTGAATGAGTCATTGCGGTCTTTGAAATGTGGTTTGGGGCAGAATATAGGACCTGATTTACATTTATTTAAATAACAATGGACTAAGACAAATTAATCTTTTAATGGGCCTATATAACATATAGATGAGGACAGCTTCCAATGCTTCTGCCACCAAATAACCACCACATACTAGTTGAAAACATTGATCTTGTAAATGCTTGAATCAAACCCACTTTCATTAGCATCCAAACTCTGTCACAATTTCCATGACCACCTGGCGAGGGCAGGGGCAAGCACCTGATTGCAGCCATCTAAAGCCATTCGAGCCAATCTTAAGATGGCTCGAAGTTAAGTACAATGGATTCTTCTACTTCACAACATTTATTTAAAAAACTAGATGTTTATATTGACCTTTAAAAATAAATGTTGCCTAAACAGTGCTATACAGCATGATAAGTAAATCCAAAATAATGCCCAGTTAAGAAAGGCCTGATTTAAACTTTGTAGCTACAGACACAAAACTGTGTCTCACAAACATCAAACAAGCTAGAACAGAAGTGCTATCAACCACACAGTAAGGTAAGTATTAAGGACTGAGAAAAATATGATTGTAATTTTGTAATATGTAATTTCAGCACACAGCATGCCAGCATGTACTTTTTTCTCCTTTTAAATAATCTCACCTTGGCTCACTTTTATACATTTAGGCAGGTTCACGCCGTGGAGCTGTCTGGTACAACTTTAATCTGCTACTGCTCCAATTAATCTGATGGATTAGTTTTTAAGACACCCATGTCTGCGAATGAGATTGAAATATCAAGATAAATTAAAGAAAATTGTCTTCAATAGTTGAGGATGTAATGGTCAAAGTCAATTTGCCCAACATGAACAAACACAAACAAAAGTTCAGGATAACATTTGTTATGCTTCATCGTGGGTTGTGAGAAGAATTAGTATTATATCCATGTTGACATCAATACAAAGAAAAGTCTATGAAAAATATAATGATACAATGATGAAATTATTCTTCGGGAGGGTCTCAAGAAAATAGATGGTAAAAGGTTAGCTCAATTAAAAATCTAAATATCAACGTTAGAACTAAAATATGTCTAGACCTTTACTAAACATCCCCCGCCCTCCCCCGAGGATAATTTACTATAGTGTTTTTTCATTAGCATGCTCTTAGGATCAAGAACTCGTGAATATACGTGTTTACATGATTTCTAATACAAGAACAAAGATGTGAACAGCGCTTTGAGTGTTCATGCACTCATTTGAATACATTAAATCTGACATTAAAAAACCTTGTTTATATAAGAAGTGCATAAAACAGCCCATTGGTCAGACTTTGAAGCAAATTAGGTGTCTACACCAATGCAGGTGTGTAATAGTATGCATTTACATACTCACACACGCCATAGGCAGCTCACATTTATTACTGTGTTAGAGGTTGAGAAGAGGCTTTGACAATTGGCTATCAGTGATTTTCCCCAATGTGCCACTTCTTATATGCTACACAAAACATACATGACAGGAATGTAAGTACCAATAAAAATGTAACAGTTGAAATCAATGGCAAGTTATGTCAGCACTGATAACACAAAGTATATGAACAACGAGCGACGAGCATACTTTGTGCCTACTCCTCTTGACTATTCTCGCTCTAAAACCAAACCATTGTAGTGTTAGCTGTTAATAGCTGTGGGCCAGATAACCTTTACAAATAGCTATATTCATCCTTTTTCACCCTGTATCATGTATTTGTGTATAGTGTGTGTGAACGTGTGTTTGTGTCTGGTTTGTTTGGTAAAGGTCAGGAGGCACTCAGACAGGAAGAGGGATAAATGAAAAGTCAACAAAGCAGAAAGAACAGAGAGGAGAAAGAGTAAGTAACAGAGAGGAAGAGAGATGGAGTGGAAATATGACTTTCATCTATATAGACAAAGGATAGGTTTGACTGTGTGTGTTGTTGCGAATGGGTGTAATGATAGGCGATCTAGGAAGTGAACCTTCACTCTGTCAGCTCAATACCTAAAATGAAGGTAAGAGCATAGAGCTGATAGAGCTAGATTAAATCAAACCTGTAAAGTATAAACAACTTGTACTGATGCACTATTGAGCTTAGTCATGAGTCAACTGAAAATGTTCAAAAAATGAACTCGTAGATAATTATAGAGGGGGCAAAAAAGCCATACATTATTTTTGACTGATAGCTAGAAGATTAGAATTTAAATATTTCTTAGTTATAAAAGAGAAATATGCTGCAACACTTCGATGATTTAATGTCTAACTATCTGAGAGCATATGGGGCTGATTTATCCAGAACAGCAGAGGGACTATGGGAAGGTTCACTGAACCCTTCATTTCAACAAATATCATAGTCTGTTTTAGGGATTCAGGTGATGCTTTAAAAACTCATTATCTACTCACTGTTTATGCATTTCAGTGTTGTTAGACTGTAGTCTTTTGAGAGTTCAGTTTAATTACCCAAGAGTCAATTAAAGCCATTTAAAAAACTGCATTTCTTTTCATTAAAAAAAAAACAAAAAACATGTCAATCAGTAAAATGAAGTGACTTCTTATTTCCTCAATAGAATAATTTTATTTGTGTTTTGTTTTTATAGGACATGTGGGGGTATCTGCATCTGGTAGCAATGATATGTAAATTGCTGGCTTGATCCATAGACTGCCCAAATAAATCTGTTGTGGTGCCCTTGTGCAGTTAACCCAAAACTGTGACCATGAAGAAGAAGTAGAGTGACTCAGAAGTCCTGCAGTCTAAAGGCCCTGTCAGTCCAGCATTTAAAAACAGCCAAATGTTGCAGTGTCATCTATCAATTCCAGTGCAATTTGTCACCTCTAGTGAATTTGCTTACAAGGGCAAAGTAAATCTCATCACAATAATGCAGACATACAGATTTATATAATGATATCACCAGGTGACTACGGTCCCATATAAGCATCGAATCGGTGCATTTAACAAACCATTGATTGGATGTGCCACAAGTTTCTCCAGTTAAACAACAACAGGAATAATTGTCTTTGGAGCCAAAGAAGAAGAATTAAAAGTCTTCAATCCCGAATACTGAAGACCACAAAGCAGGCCAGAAATCTTGATGTAGTCATGGACTAAATTTTAACATTCAAATTAGAATAATTACAAAAGCAGCTTAATAATATAATCAAGAATTTAAGGATTTATGTCATGAAACACTTCAATGGATTTCTACAGTAGGGCTGACTGTAAAGCTGTCTAAGAATGACTTAAGAACACTGCTATGAGTCCTCACTAAGAAGAAAGTGGATCACATCAGTCTACTTCTCAGATCTTTACCCTGGCTTCTTGTGTGTCAAAACTGATTTTAAAATACTACTGCTGTTTGAATGGTTTAAGGCCAAAAAACATTTCCGATCTGCTGCTCCAGAGTGAACGATCCATCAGATCCTCTCAGATTGTCTGAGACAGGCATTAGAGGCTGCATTCAGTTTTTACAAACCACATATATGACGCAAACGCCCAAAAAACATGACTTTCGGATTGTTTAAATCATAAAGTAATACTTCTGTTGTTGCTTTTTTATCTAATTAAATTTGGAACATTTATTTATGCTTGCACTGCTCTATAGCTGCACTAAAATTTCCATTCTCTCGTCTTCTACAATTTTATCTCATTTTTATCTTATCCCTTATCTTTTTAAATCCTATTTGTGTGTGTGTGGTCTTATATTGTCTTTTTGTGCTTCGTGTATATCTTATTTTAATACCTTTTTTTTTTCTCCTCTTCAGTAACTAATATTAAATGAAATGTTGTGCAACCTGAGCAAAATGGACAGGAGTGTAGTAGCAAGTGGAGCCCAAAGAACACAGACTACCTGCATAGTGTAAGCAGTTAGCATACCAGCTACTAGAGCTAAATATTTTACATGGATGAATTTTCTAGTGTGACAAAGCTTCAAACAGATAAATGCACATTCATTAAAGTAATTTTTATTCTGACACTATTTGCACTATATGGCCACTACTACATATTTAGTTCAGGTGTTCCAGCCACAGAATCCAGCATTTAGCCACGAAATCTCCATAGACAAACATTTAGAGTTTAGAGTGGGTTATAAACAGTTCAGCCACTTAAAACTTGGCACTGTCATGGGATGCCTTGCCGCAAGTCAGTTTGTGAAATTTCTGCCCTTCTACATCAGCTCTGGTCATCTGTAAGTGCTATTATTGTGAAGTAGAAGTGCCTAGGAGCAACAGCAGCTTAGCCACAAAGTAGTAGACCACGCAAACTCACAGAGCGAGACCAATGAGTGCTGAAGTGCGTAAAGCATCATCATCTGTTGCATCACTTTCTCTAGAGTTCCAAACTGCCTCTGGAATTAACATCAGTAGATGAACTGTGTGTCAGGAGCTTTATGAAATGGGTTTCAATGATCGAGCAGTTGCACGCAAGCCTAGCATCACCATGCTCAATGCCAAGCATCTGCTGGAGTGGTGTAAAGCACGCTGCAACTGGACTCTGGAGCAGTGATACTTCAGTGATTTTTGCGGTGCTGAATCACACTTTACTATCAGCTTGGAAGATTGGTGGGAGTGGGATAACAGTTTGGGGATGTTTGTAAGGTTATGGGCTAGGTTGTTTAGTTCCAGTGAAGGGTCTTCTTAATGTTACAGGATATAAAAACGTTTTAGCCATTTGGGTGCTTCCAACTTAGTGGCAACAGCCTCTTGCTGTGCCAGCATGACAAAGAAAAAGCAAGGTCAATAAAGACATGGTTTGAATTTGGTGTGGAGGAACTTGGGTGGCCTGCACAAAACCCTGACCTCAACCCAACTGAAAACCTTTGGGAGGAATTAGAACATTGATTGCGGGCCAGGCCTTCTCATCTAACATCAGTACCTGACCTCACGCATGCTCTTTTGGTTAAATGGACATCAACCCCCACAGACACATTCCAAAAATCTTGTGGAAAGCCTTCCCAGATGAGTGGCCACTGTTCGAGCGGCAACTTGATATTAATGCTCATGGTTTTTGAATAGGACGTCCAACAAGCTCATATAGGTGTGATGGTCAACTGACTTTTGCCCATATACTCTCCTATCCTTTTTTTGTCCACCAATCTCCTCAGTTTCTCTTTATTTGCCGCTAAGATATATAGTATATGTTTAATATATTAAACAATTATTAGAGTTTTCTGAAAAACAACGGTTCCAATCACTTTGTGTGTAGCTGTGGGTGTGAGCGTCTGAGTGAGGAGACAGAGAGGAATGGTCAATGTCTACTGGTCTGAACAAATATCCAGCCTAAAGGACCATTTATTTCACTGCTTCACTACACTGTTCAATTCTCTCCGTATCGGCACGAAACACACAGATAAACACACAAGCATTCGCTCACTCAATCAAAAGCATGCGCACACACACACACACACACACACACACACACACACACACACACACACACACACACACACACACACACACACACACACACACACTGAAAGGTATGGCAAAAACTAAAGCAGCACTCACACTCACTAACACACAACACACAAAGATGTCCTCTGCAAGCCAAAAGTCAATTATTTGCAAAGAGCCAATAAAAGTGACAGCAGTGTTTCTTTAAAATATGAAAGGTTAACAGTAATGTAGAGAGGCCTCCTGCCAACTGTTGCCAAAAGCCATCAACCAATCATGTGAAATCAACTGGAAATATGGAAATGTCATCAGCCAATAGTGTGGAAATAAGGAAGTGGTTGGTCATAAGAGCCAGGAGAGAAACAATGGCTAAAATGCTTCACAGTGGTACACTTCCCTCCAGGCTGAGAAAGATAAAAGTTTGGTAATATTATAACTTGTTATGACTTGCTCAATACTCAATACATTTAAATTAAACTTTTATAAACAAAAACTCAGATATGAAAACTACTTTCCGACCCTATACCATTCCCTGGCTTTCTTTTGTTTCTTTGTCTTTGCTGTTCTCACTTGTCAAAAGCTGTACAATTGCGTACATTTTCTATAGTTATATCAGAAACTTGTGGGGAAATAGTATTACAGCCAAATAAGCTGTATTATCTGTATCCTGCTGCAAAATAAAAATACCACCAAAGTAAGATTGCCACTTACTTTGCTGTGGCAATGCAAACTCTTTGAGGTGAAAAAGGTGAAAAGGATGTATAAGCAGAGAAAAATACAGACTTTACTCAGCTGCTGGTCACGATCTAACAGAATAACAAGATTGAGCAAAATAAAGTACAGTATGTGTTCATTCATTAGATCAAATAGTACTCAACTACTCTTCAAACAGCTCTATCATATATCAATTTGTTCACTGAAATGTGAAGAACAACGTAGGACCACTCTTTTGCCACCTCAGACGGTCACGATGTGTGAAATTTCTAGCTCTGGCCCACGGATTAAGATAGACAGCGTACGTAATGATGTTGTAAAATTGGCTAGCTATCGTTACCATAGCTGTCTGTTTCACTGTCTGCTTTTCCACACAGTTTGCACGCCTGGGTTTTATTTAACATGTTTAGTTAATGATGCATCATGTGTTTAGGATAAACATCTCATTGATGATAAATGTCCTGTCTGTCCTCAGAGTCAGCACCTGTCAGTACTGTACTTGCAAAGAGCAATTGTTTTCATCTCTTTACCGCCACAGGTTAATAAGCAGCCAAACAGCCATGTAAAAATTGAATAAATAGGTGTACAGATAACACGCAGCCTTATTCTCACTTCTAGAAATGACTTTTTTTGTTGTTGTTGTTATGTTGAGCAGCTCCTCTAAACTTGTAGCTAAGGTGGAGGCACACAGTTCTGTCTGAATAACAGAAAAACATATATACAGTATCTTTTTTCTTCAAATTTACCAGGAAACTGTAAACATTATGCTACATCGTTAGGATTTGTTTATCAGTGGTTATTTAAACTAAATTTCCAATGTGTGACTCTAGCCCCACAACCCCCTTTCCATTTTGTGTGTGTGTCAGAGCAAAAATGAGCTAGCACTATTTTCTTGGCTGCACAGTGAGACACTCACTACAATTTCATCTGCTTGGTCGTGCCATTCGTCAGTTGACAAATCCTTTCAATATAGTCTACCTGGCCTCGCTCGCTCATCATTTTAAAGGAATTACACTGTCTGGGGAGAGAGAGGAGAGTAGGAGATTAGAGAGGGAGGTGAGAGGAAGTAACGTGGAAGGAGGGCGAAAGTAGAACAGGAAAGATAAGACAGGTATCTTTTCAATATTGTCTGCCCAGTTCAAGCTATTCACTGTCGAACGACGGAAAGCGGAAAAGAGGGATTTAAAGAGAGCATAGAGGTGCGGATGAAGGTGGAATAGGTGGAAGGCTGGGAGGAAATACAAAAGAGATGAGGACCATTTACACAAGATCTAATGTAGCTATCCCTGCTGCCATTTTGGTTGAGTGGCTACAAAATAGCAATCTGGCTCGGAAGCTCAAGAAAATGTGGTTGGGTTAAAGCATGTAGGTCAATGAGGCTACTGCTGCTGTAGAGGAAATGGAAAGAGAAAGATGAATGATTAAGGTTAGGCGATGAGGCTTATGAGGCTAGGACTGTAGGGGGCTTAACAGGAAGTTATAACATAATAGAGCCAGACCTCAATAGGTTCACATACACTCAGCGGTCCCTTTTATAGGTACAACTGTACAATCTAATGCAGCCCAATACAACAGTACTACACGAGGGGGGCAGAGAATTACAAACATCTCTGAATTTAGTCCTGCACAACATCTCAATGGCAGTGTCAACAAAACCCGAATATTATAAGCATCAAAAAAGTAGAAAACAATTGTATTGGATTGCATTAGACTTCACAGTGTGCCTAATAAAATGGACACTGAGGGTAGTTAACATGATATCTTTCAGTATAGAGCTGGCCTCCCCTTACCACAGCATATGTCATGTTTTGATCTCAAAATAGCACACATTTGAAATAAGTAATAAACCATCTCACTTCCATTTAAATAAGAAAAAAGTTCAGTATTTTTTTATGTTTGCTAAGGTTAGTCATGAAAGTACATAATAAATTAGAATGAATGAATGAATAGAAAAAGTGAATCTCTATAAACAATGATCAAAAATTTCAAAACCACAAACTCACTTTCATTGAGAACACAAATAAAAAGAAGCTGCCTTTAAAGTTTGCTAAAAAAATACCAAACTATAAAACCTTAACTTTCTGAGTAAACTAGTAGTTTCCATACAACAGGCCTCCTGCCAGCTCTTCAGCACTTCTGCCCCTAACTGGTGTAATTTGTTTTCTGCGTGCTCAGTAATAAATCTTTTATGACCTACTCACCTTTGCATTTGAATCAGATGCCTATGGCTATTGCTCCCTTTAGTTAGGGAATTAATTTCTGTCCTAATCTAAAATGCTGTTTCAACACTTCACTATGTCAAAGCCTTAATGCTGCCCTCATCGCTCTGCTCAGCTCATACAAAGCCAAGAACAAGAGAGGAAGACAGAAATGGCAGGCAGGTAGGAACGTTTCAAACTAGCTGAGTGCACTTATTTCTTACGAAGACTGTAATATGGTATGATGACAGATAGACGTGTGAAACAGAGAGAGAGAGAGAGAGGGGAGGGCATGGAGAAGAAGGAAAGAAGCTGGAGGGGAAAAAAGGAGAGAAAGGAACTGAAGAACAGAGAAAGGCAGAGCGAGGGTAGAAGTGAAGATAGGGCAAGCGTCAATCAAAATAAAGTAAAAAGGCGAGGACAGGCTGCCCACTCATCTAATATAACATGATTTTACTGATCACATTTATTCCTGATATCATGTCAGTGTTATCAGCAGGATATTCTCAGATATACTGTGAGCAACAGGTATTTTGTGTGTATGCTGTGACAACATTCGTGTGTCCAATGCACAGTGAGATTTAAAAAGTATTAGGATTTACAAAGTCGTTATTTTTATCTAACAGCACCATCTCCGCCTGTCAATGCTGGTCCTGGCACAGTAAAAGTGGTTCAGATGCAAGTAGGGGGCAGAGTGAGGGGGTGAAGAAAGATGGGAATAACATCGAATGAGAAAGAAAGGGGTGATGGCTGGGAGCTACACTTTAAAAGCTACATAGGATGAGCGTTGAACCTATTTGTTTTCAAACAGACTGAAAAATGACAGAGAGCCAACAGAGCCTGACAAATACAGTGCCTAGAAATAGCGGCCATGCCGTACGTAATAGGAGATGGAAAGGGGCAAGAGGGATGTTTGCGATGCTTTTTGATTTTCTTTTATTTGTTCTCATGACAGTGTGTTTGTGCTCTCCCCTCTGTTGTGCATTTGTATGTATTCTCAAGGAGTGCTGCCTACAGGGAATGCCAGTCCTTTTTCTGAATGCGCTGAATTGACTTTTCCTGCAACAACCACACTGCTATGTATACTTGCAGTCTGTGATCCCATGCATGATTCACTGTGGAAGGGTTTCTGTTGTGTGTGTGGAAATTAGGGTTGCAGCAGTATACCGATACCCAGGTATAACGCTGCATGAAAAATGACGATTATTTTACTTAAATGTGCTTCACTAAGGCATCGAATTTGACCATATATTTTGTGAAATTATAAAGTGTTTGGCCTTCAAAAAGAAGAAGAAGAAGAAGCAGTAACCCTAGTGGAAATGAACACACGTCATGTATCTTACAACGTAATATTGTAAACACATATTACTTTTAAGGTAATTTTCCTTCATGATGTTTTTGACTCCCTCTTCCTTCCTTTCTCTCTCTTTTTCTGTTTTGTCTCACTCCCTCCCTCCCTTTTCCCACCCCTTCGCTCAATCCTTGGTAATTTTCTCAGTTTTTGTTATATTTTTTATTTTAATTTCACACTTGGATGAACAAACTTAAATAATGACCAGCAAAACTCTATCTGCAAATTCTGCGTGCGTCTGTGTTTGCACACATATCGGTAATAAGTGGTCCAAAAATGCAGAGAAAATGTATAAAATAGAGAAGGTGAGGTAGATAAGTAGATAAATAACACACACACACACACACACACACACACAAGCACAGTCTCAGCGCTGACCTGTTAGAAGGGACTGAAAGAACAGCTAGATGAAAAAATGGAGATGGATGAATGTATGGATATAAAGAGAAAGGGAAATAAAAATAATGTGATTCATACCACTTGTCCATTCTGGGGGTTTTTGTGGGCGTAGGGAGGACCTCTGATGTGATTCCACATCTGACCGGATGTCATCGCAAAAACTACACACTGTCACACACAGAGAGAGGGAGGCGAACAAAGAAAATGGGGATGAAACATTATTTGCATGGAAATATTAGTATTATTATCATTGGTTTTAAACGAGACAGTGTGAAATCTATCCATATCAACGTATAACTCTGAGACACAAAAATTGCATGTATTTAACCTTCCACAATGAATTAAAAGGTTTACTCCTCAAACTCACAAAATGTGTGTGTGTTTGTGTGTGTCATACCAGTGCAGCCATGGCCCACCCAGCCTTGTTGTAGATGAATTCCAAGTTGTTCCTCCTCAAATATAGCAGACCTCCAACCAGAGACACTAACAGAGCCAAAGCAATAGTCCCTGAATAATTAGGTGGACGGAAGACACGGATCTGGAGAGAGAGAGAGAGTGAGAGAGGGAGAAATGAAGAGCATACAACTTACATTTTACAGTCACTGTACATCACTATACTTTTGTAAAGATGTATTTTATGGAGTAAATATTGTTAATAAATGAACAAAGCCACTTTGAACAAAGATAATGTGTTATCTTGGCTTGATGTTAACTGAATAAAAAGTAATAAAATAAACTATTCATCTGTTTTCAGACCTATTTATTCTTTTTAGTGTTGTAGATGGGTAGAACATATCCTCAATATAATAATGCTCAAGATTTTATCCAGTTATTACATTTTATCAAATGTAATAACTGGACCAAAGGCATGAGAAGAGAGAATGATATGAAACAGAAAGCAAGATAAGTTTGGAACAAGGGATATTTATATGTATACATCTTTTTCAATAAACTATTCTTAGGATTTGTTGATTGTTGGAGAAGCACATAAAAGGTAGTTTTAAAATGACAAAAGCCAAAGCTATTTCTAAAATTCCAATTCGCAAACCATTCAATGAAGGGTCTAACCTTGAACCTGTGAAATATTTTCAGAAAAGGTGTTTCTGTGACACATAAGCAGAACATTTCAATAAAAACAAGATAAAAAAGCTAAATAGCATGGTTTGCAGCCTTTTATTTAAGTTAGTTTGTGTTGTTTATATAGAAACACTTCTTGCTGTTTTTTTAAGGAGATTAGTCAAAGCCCAGAATTATTTTCCAACTGGGATGTGTTTAATCAGTGGTAAGCTGCAGCACAGTAAAAAGATTTTTAAAACTAAATAAAAAAATTAGGGTGAAACAACATTTTAATACCAAAATCAAAAACACCAAGAAATAAAACTTATTTAATTACATAAAATCATTTTGATTGTTAATTCAGTGTGTTTCTCACATATTCCCTCTTTATTTCTGTGTGTGTCTGTGTATGTGTGCGTGGCAATAAAACCAAACTAACAACATGCTGTGCTCGCTATTAACAGATGCAAGGGTAAAATGTTCCAAATGACAGAACACGTATGTGTAACCAACACTGATTATGTCACCAGTGAAAATGTGTGCACCATCTGCTGCTGCTAAGTGTCATTGGATTAAAATTTAAGAATGCATAATTCAGGAAGAAAGAGAGAGAAAAAAAGGGAGATTTAGTCAAAAGCTCTGCCACATTCTGTGTGAGTTTACAGCCTAGCCTGTGACCTAATATGTGTGTGTATGGGGAAAAAATGAGACTGTGAGATCTCTCTTCCAAATATACAAAGCATAAACAGTGGCATCACAAAGCCAGGGTGCTGTCTTCTCCTTTTTCTTTTCTTTGGGACAAAACAAAAATAGGCTTGTTTTATAATTAATCAAAAACAGCGCTATCTGCTTTTGTTCATTTTTCTGTTTTAAGTGTAGTTGAAGAAAACATTTAAAACACAGTGGGGTATAATATTGTGTATCACAGTGCACGTTATTGCAATGCCGTAAGCTCAAACAATGTGGTGTCATGTAATACATGAAGTCATTCAGAGTTTTATCTTTGTAAAGCTGGGTATTCTGTAGAACAGAGCAGAAGAGAAACACAAGAGCTAATGGCTGATGGTTTGTACAATAGTACAAGCTCCTCCACATTCCCCATCTGTCCTTATTGTCATTCTGAACAATATTTTAAACACAGACTTTTCTAATTGACTTTCATTCAAGTTCCCTCATCACTCAAATTTATTCATCTCACTATTTTTTTTTTTTTTTTGGATCATTTATCTGTGCTTTCATTTTTATTTTTCTGTTCTTTATTCATGCAGTAAAGTCACATTGAAGGGCCTGAAAGCTAGCACTTAGTGTAAGTGCTCCCCTTCGCCTTCTCTGAAAGGCAGCCTTTTGAATCCACATCCATCAACAGGATGTCAGCAGGATGCTTGGAGTATGTCTGCCAGTAGTTGGCTGACAGGTTGTTCAGGAAAGAAAAAAAATAGTAGTCCAATGGTTGAATGTTTGATCTCTCAGGTGCCAACAACTTAAGTGCCTCCAAGCACCCACCTGCACATGTACGACTCTGGTCCTTTAAGCTTATGAAGCTACGACATGGTCGACATAGCATTTGCACATGCAAAGACTAGGAAAAAAAACTCCAGTATGTTTGGATCAGTTTAGCATTGCGCTCCTATGACATTGTTGGGCTTGTGATAGACAGTTTTTTTAAAAAAAGAGTATCAAAACTGATGCAACAAAACCTGAAATATCATTCTTTTTATTCCACATATTCTTCTTTCTTGCCAAAGTCTGGCCCCTGCATTACAAGACAAGACAAGCAACAAGCAGTTCGGACACCTGCAGTTCTGTCAGGGTATTAGGTGTGTTATGCTGGAAGCAGCTAATGTAGCCTTGAGCTGCTAGCCTCAAGCAGAGATGAGGAGAGGGCTACAGAGGTCTGGTAAGCTCACTTCTTTCTAGCTCCACACTCTTAGTAGTCTTCAGACCTAACCAATGTTTTCTGAAGTGACGTCCTTTGAGGCAGTTAATCAGACTTCATGCAGCTCCCTCTGGAGCCATAAAAAGATTTGTGTAAAATTGGCTCAAATGAAAGCTGTCAATCAAAAGGTGGTATGGACTGGCCCACCATACCAAGACCACTTTAAAAGGCATGTCTCTGACCACCTCTAAGAAATATTGTAACTGATCTGATTAAGCACTGTTTGTATTTATTCAAGATCACTCATAATGCACTACTGAAGAACAAAACACCACACTGAATTGTCTTTCTGAGATTTTCTCAATTAGTAGAATATTCAGCTGAAACAACCATGTACATGAGGTGGTATCAACTGTATTTTATTTATTATTTACAAAAGTGCATGTTTCTTGCAAAAGTACATGCTGTAAATGTCTGTATATGTAGTACCTGAACATCTGTGCGGTCTGCGATCCACTTGGCCAGCTGCTCCGAAGCAAAGCCAATCCTTTGCAGGTCAAATGTATCAGCCCTCTTTGGCTTTCCCTTTGCTGGGAAATGCATGAAGGTTGGAGCACTGTTCATGTTCAACTAGAGAGAGAGGAAAATAAGGGTGAGGGGATATCAGGTTAATGTCATCTCTGACGTGTCAAATGTACTAAGCAACATACCATCCACAGATAAAGATACATTAAACAATAAATTGATGCTTAATTCGGACTATACTCGTTTTAAAATTTAGTTTTTTTTTTGTTGCTGTTTGTTATATTTTGTTTTTGTTTGGGTTTTTTTTTAACTTCGAATGTCAGTTATCTTACCTTCTTCTAAACACCAGAGGGCAAAAGGCTAAAAATGTCCTTTAATTACCAACCTGACATTCTCTAGGTGCTGTTTACCCATGTATATAGTGCCTATATGTAAGAATTAAAATTTTATTCATGTTATTTTGTTTACATTTCAATCAACACATTAAATAACTGCTTCAAAAAGTCATCATGCCTTTCAAATTATGTCTTTATTACCTTTTACTGGGAATAATGTAATTCTCCCGCTGCCTGCCTAACAGAGGTTTGTCATTAATGCAACAATATACGAGGCTGTAATCATTGTTGTAACATTAATATTGACACAGTATGTATTTCAGCATTACATTACTGTAGGAACCTATTCCCAAAACACACGCAGCTCTGTGAGTGAGACAAACAACTAAATATTAGCCAGCAGTTTCAGTGACGTGTTTTTACTGACAGAGCAAAGCTGCAAACGCTCACCTTGCTTCTTTATCAGTGTTATTTTGCAGGTGCACCACGCCTCTAAACTGCTGCGGTTTGCTCAATACTGCATTTGAACTTGAATGTCCAAATCCTGTCCACACCTTCCAGTCATAACATTTCCAGATTAACAATCCTCACAGATATTGTAAAAAAAAAAAAAAAAAAAAAAAAAAAAATAGGACATAAATATTATGCTAGTATGTAGTATTATGCGACACGGGGGTATTTTATCATCAAGAGTTATCCAGTTACTCTACCGAAATCTGACTGGCTTTTAAGTTGCAATATGGAGCTGTACTTTGTAGGAAAATGTAAATTTTTGGTCCTGAATCTGTATCGGGCAGATAATGAAGGGTCAGAAAAAAACTGTCAAAGATCAATAGATATTAGAAACTGCATCAGTGTATTGTATTTCTATGCTTCTCTGTGTGTATGCATATCTGTACTGATCCGATGACAAGTGGGTGTGTGTTTGCTATCACAGCTTATAAATGAATAGCGATAACATCTCCAATAATTCTATCTCTGCATAAATATATTATTCTGTACAAATGCATTACTCTGTCTTTCCTCTTAAGCACACACACACACACACACAGACAGCTAAATAAAGACGCTGATAGAACTCTCTCTCCCTCCCTCTCTCTCTATACGTTTCACACCTATTTAACTCCAAATCTCAGGACTCCCTACAATTATCAACAACAATAAATTCAACTGGTTTACGATCTCCTGTTTTCCCAAGACACATGAAGAAAAATGCAAAGGACGGGTAAAGGAAGGAAAGAGCAGAGAGAAGGGAGATGGGAGACAGAAATGAGAGTAGAGTAGTTTTGCAAATATGTATCTGTTATACGAGTAGCTGAATATTTCTTTAAGTGATAATCTTGAATGGTGGATTAGGGGAACGTGTGCATGCATACAATTGTAAGAACGTACACACGAATGTATGCATATATAAGTCCTTGAATAACAACCGGAAAACATTCATGCATGGATAATGGGTGTAGACAGAGTTTTGAAAAGCAAAAACCCTTAAAGAAAAAAATGTCAGTAAGAAATCCAAATGGCAAGGACAATTACAGCAGCAATGGCTAGCCAAAATGCAGTTCTAAAGAGGAAAAAGAAAAGAAGAAATATTAAAGACTTTAGGGGCATGTTTTAATGTCATCTTCACTGGATTAATCAGTCTAAAATACATCAAGATAAAAGCGGAAGGAAACAAAACCAAGCTATTTCTAACTGAGCACAGCTATTTAAAGTTCTAAGAGTATAAAGTGTAGAATAAAAAAGGACAAGAGGGAATAAAATCTGTATTAGTGTCTTTTAATGTACTTAGGTAAAGGTGCTTGCAGACAGCAGCTGGTTGAGGGTGTCACTCCAGTTGAGAGAGAGAGATTATATTCATGATATCACAGAAGCCACAAAGGAGAAAAGGATCAACATTTTGTACTTACAAAAATCTCTAAAGTGAATAATACTTTGATACCAGACATACATTTTTTAAAGCATTTATTTTTGTTTCTGTTTTGTGGGAGAGTCTGGCCATTGTCTCCATTTTTGTTTCACTGGTAGGATACAACATAAATACATGTACGTATAGCCACAGTGCCAAAGTGACAACCACTGTGCCTCCCAGTCAAAAAACTCTGAGTCTGTCTGTCCTTCCTTAGAAGTGCATTGTAAGTAAATGATGAATGAGATACTGTTTGATGACATTTACCACAGTTTAAAGGAATAGTCATGTATTATAGTTCGGCAGGTTTTATTTGAGTCATCAGTCCTTTTTCATCATAGTGGATCATGTCGATAGTTCAGTCCAATTAACAGGGACATAATCTAGATTTTTAGTTTATTGTACAGCAGACCTGCTCACGATTCATTTCAATTACGGTTCACCTGTCAATGACTGGAATGTACAGGTCTTTTGTCTTTCTCTCTGACGTTTTCTTTTTGTTTTGGTTATTTGCTGAACTACAGTTGAAGTTCTGGGGCAACCTCTTTCAAATGTAAATCAGCTGGTGGGTGTATGGAACGACGGGAGGATTAAGGAAAGAATAAATGACAGCAGAGAGAAGCGCAATGGGAGGAGGACAAAAGGTTGAAGGTGAAAATGATATAAATGAAGGAAGGGTCAAAAAAGCAAGGAGGGTGGGACGGAAGGAGCAGAGGTTGTGAAAGACTGCAGGGCATAGGAAAAGAGATTGATGAACGAAGACAGAAGCCACATTTGCAAGTGACTGATATTAACCCACAGTATTTGCCTCACGATGGCACCTTTCATTTAAACTGAGTTATTTATCTGTTTTGCAACAAGCAAAGGGAGTTTTACTACCTACGGTTTGCAGATATTAATTAACCAAGGCAAATTACCTTCAGTATTCTGGAAGGTCCTATGATAGAAGTATTCCTACAGCAACACAATAGTAATTAACTGTTGGTGTTCAGTCTTTCCATGTTGTGTCTGTGGATTTCATTCTGCTGTGTGAATATGTTTCATTAAACACATATAATGCTAGTGAGAAAAAAGGGGTGTTATGTGCAAGCAGAGGGACTAGGAAGGAAGGGAGGAAGAAAAGGAAAGGATGAGAAAAAGGTGCAACTTGCAGCAGGTTTAGGAAAAAAACATTTGATAATGCTAATACATTAAATAACTAGTTACCTGTTGGAAAACATCAGCTCCCTCATCGTAGTCCACGACCGTGAAGAAGAGCTTGTTGGAAAATGCAGATGAGTAACGCCACGAGTTGGCCAGGACCTGGTACTCTTCATTTGCCTGCCTATAAGATAGGATAGATAGACAGACAGATCAGGAACAAAAATCAAGAAAACAGTAAAAAAAAAAAAATATTTCACATCACTTGCAACAAGGGACTGCTTCAATGCACATACTCAAGGACCTCAGGTATAGTAGATATCACTAAGTTTCAATGTCATTCCAGTTCTAAAAACATAATGAAACATAATTTCAGACCTGTTTTGCCACAATTGTGTAGAAGAGGATTGATTTTCCAGCAAGACAATAACCCTAAACAAGCATTAGCATATCAGCTTATTTAAATTCCTAACAAGTCCTGCCTTAAACTGATTTCCCTCACAAGACAACACTGAACATCATCGCACCGGAGGAGGGAGAAGCAAGAAAATGTGAATTCTCATGTTATGTAAAACTGATGCTGAAGTGCAACCTATGATCAATAAAAAAGATCAACATGCCTTGTGAAAGTTCCATTTTCAGTTGTATAATATTTGTAATTTACATTAGCAGAATACTGTAATCTTTTAGACACATAATTATTCCTTATTCACTATCACCCATTCTTACTTGTATCATGTTTTGCTAACCTGTATAGAAGATATAAGAATTGCCACCACAGAAGAACAAATACTGTGGCCGTCAAAAGAGAAAAAGTGTCAAGAAGTAATAAAGTAAGAACAGTAAGAAATAATTTCACTCTCCGTCCATGTATGTTTTAGTTCACTTTGACTTTTCAGTTTTTTCCATCTGCTAACCTGCTCTTTATCCTCCGGGAGGTATTATGTTGATTCTGACTAGCTATGGGTGTAGGCACAAGACCAAGGACGAAATTAATGCATTTATTCATGAAGAAGAAATCGGGATATACAAAATGAGTACAATATTATGAGAAAAAAAGAACAAGAAAACGAAATTAGAGACCTCAAAAATACCAGGTAGAGACAGAGATGGGGTAAAAAGAGAGGAAGTAAGCAAAGAGACAAAGTGAAACAGACTGCATCAGACGCACACACAAAGACGCAGTCATAAAGAGGAGAAAGAGAGAAGATGACGAGATTAAGAAAGGAAAATTGTACACTTGGCACTGTCCCTCTCTACATCCTATAATAGTCTTCAAGATGAAGATACTACCTTTTCATTTCACTCTCTTCCAAACCTTACTTCTTATTTGATTTCTGATCTCCTTCAAACTTAGCCTACTGAATATGCTATTTTAACCAGCCATGGTCAGTCCAGTCTATCACCTCATCCTCCTACATGACAAGGTAAACACGTAAATGCCAAGTGTCTCTTTTATCTCCTCTCTCTTCTTTGTTTCTGACTTGAGCTACATGTCTCTTTCCCGCTGCTCGGCTTCACTTTGACATTGTGTCTAATGTCAACCGCTTCTTGTGTTGGCATTAATTAGTGGGAAATTGTCTGTCATGATGCGTTATGTGCAGTGATGTTACATTGTTATCTTTGCAGCTAATATTAGGATGGTCCCTTTGAAGTGTCTTTTTTTTTTTTTTTCCAAAAGTCAGAAGAGATGAAGTTGAAACTCAGGCCAGCAGACTGTCAGGGATTACAGTGCTCATCTCGGTCTGTGAACACCACTTTGCTGGAGTTGACAAGGGGACATCACTGAGGCGTGATTTTCATTGTCCTGATAGTTCATGTAATTTATTTATTTATTTATTGTTACTATTGTTTAGATTCTGCCAACTGTCCTAATGATTAAATATTTTAATTATAAGAGTGGGTTTCTGTTTTAAATTAAGAAATGTAATCATATTGCAATAAACTAAAAAATGATGAGAAGATTTTAAACCAACTTTGGAAAATAAATTTGGTTTCATAAGAAAACATTTCAACCTGGGTGCCTTATAGAGGTGAAGTAACACATTATCCAAAGTATATTAATTAAACATTATCTAAGCTTTGCAAGTCAGGCACTTACCTTCATCGATTAAGCTGCATTTACACAGCGATATTTTTCATTTTCAGTTGCTCATTCCTATCTGAACCAAACTGGTCTCAACTGATCACCAGGTTTGTGTGGAATATGTAATATGCCTTAAAAGATGATGTGATTAAAACGATTTTCAGTCTGTTTATTTGCGTCCTATCGTATCTATGTGAGTATAACAACCAGCCATCCAATTCTAGTAACAGTCTCCAGTGATGGCACCATCACCATGGCAACAAAGATTTACCCGGCACAACAAGCTAGGGATTTTAATTATTTAAAATTACAAAAATGTGTTTAATTATTTACTTTTTAAAGTCTGGGCACAAAACTGCTATGAACTCTGCTCTGAATTAACTTTAACACTAATGCTGTTTCATTTTCTTATTTTCTAACTTTCTGTTCTTTTTTTGTATCATCGCTAATCATATTTTTTTTGCCTGTGCGTTTTTTATATCCAAATGTATTTACTTGTAAGCTTGATGATTGTCTGCCTGTGTGCATTTGTACATATTTCCCTATGAAGATAATTTTAGTGTCCTACAATTGAGCAAAATTATTAAATACTTTCTAGACAAAAATAGAATTGAAATAAATATTACTGCCAAAAAAATGATTAAGATGGATCTCAGCAAAAAACCTTTAAAATGAAAACAACAAAACTATACTCCAGAGGTGACTACACTGTCCCTGCTAATTAGTGACTGACAAAGTAAAATAATAAAAGTGAAAAATAAAATGAGCAAAAGGAGAAGGGAAGATTGATCCCTTTTCCTTGAAAATACATAAACAGCCAAGAAAACGTGATGTTGACAACCTTAGGTGTTACCTTGGTTTCTATCCTATAAAGCCAACTCTAGTTTTCTTGTTAGCAGTTACTAAGCAACAATGATACTTAATCAATTTTGGCCCCTCAGAAAACTGCTAAATGTAACCTAGAAACCAAAGCAAAGACATATGTACAGTATCTATCTGTACAAGTTTTTTGAGTTTCATACAGCATAAAATTCTATTTCTGCCCTTGGTCAGGGGTCAAGTCTGTGCTGCGTCTGAACTGTTTCAACACTGTCAGTCAGATTTTTTTCAGCCCTGAGTCCCTTGAGCATTTAAACACCATGGAGCATCGTGTGAAAATACTAGTGATCAATGATAGGCTTAAAAAAATGAGTAAATATAGTATGAAGACGTCATACTCATTTTGTCTCTTTTCTAATGCGAGAGCAATCCATAGTTAAAAGCCCATTTTGAATTACTATGTAGTACAGAACTGGGACAAAGCTTAAGAGTGATGTGGGAGTGAGGACCCCAGTGATTAGCCATCTTTTTCACTCCCTGATAGTCCTCTTTACAAAGACACTCAGGTCACCGTCTAACATCCATCTCTCTCTCTCTCCACTGCTAATGATGTGATGCTATCGTTGTGTTGTTGTCTAACGTTAATAAGAGAAAGCCTGGGGAGATGGAAAAAGGGAGAGACAGAAACAAACAAACAAACAAACAAAAAGAGGAGAAGCAGAGGGACAAAAAAGAAAAGGAATAAAAATAATAGCATATGGGTGAATAAGAGCAGGTTGATATTAATGAATGCATTATAAGTAGTCTAGTTTCCTGCTTTGCTTTTACCACAATATTTCCACATCTCGCTTGGTGAATTGAGGATTTATATAGACCAAACCAGAGTTGGTGATTGTGAAATAGTGGAAAGACGAACCAAGATGGTTTGGTGAGTTTAATTTTGTTTCTGTCATGTAAAAGAGAGACACTATAATTCAGAAGGTGTATGGTTGTATTTTTCTTTTTAATAAAGAAAGCTGGTGTAAGTATATTTCCTTTTTTGACAGTTTATTCCACTAAACCAATATCAGGAACGTTAAGTTAAATGACAATATTTTGGATCATAGATTTTGGATTGAAACAAATTCCTTGTTTTTTAGATGCTTACTATTAATATTTACATAAGACTCTAAATTACAAAGTTAGAAGGCTTTTGTAGATTTGGGTTTCCAGAGCCTCTAAAATGACTAGAAGCTGCATATTACATTAAGACAACACACAATAATGAAATCACCTGAAAAGCTTGCACTACTCAACATCATTAAAAAGGGAAAATAGGCTACAAGGACCAGTAGAGGTGGAGTGAAATGTCCACCTCTAGCGTCCGTAATGTGTTTCTGGCAGACAAGCACTGGCAGGGCACGGTGATGAAGTACTTGGCAGTAAGAGAGAAAAACACTACGTGGACCCCAGTCCTACTGTGTCAAAATCAATTTACTAATCAGAACACTCACATAAGAAAGTACCGCTGGCAGAGTACACAATATTTTTTTGAATTAATGAATAATTCTGAATCAAAATCAGCACGGGGGGAGTGTAGAAACAGCATCTTGCCTCTCTTTCAAATATTGGTAGGGACAGTTCTGTCCTCCATATACAAACCTAAGCCCTTAATAGAACTGGAATAGCTCCATGCAGCAGAACAAGAGCATGCGCATGTGACCATGATTCATGTATGTCAATGAGCGATGAGCCAAAAGAGAAACAAAAAGAGACTACTAGATTTTATGTGTGTGGTTATAATACTGTGATAATAATGAAAAGGATGTTTTTATGAGGAGAGAAAGAGAGAGAGGATTCTGTGGGGCGTGATAAATAAGTTATCTAATCAAGTGACTGATGAAGTAGGAAACTGAAGGAGGCTGATTAGAATAGCAGGGTCGGGTTAGAGAAGGTCAATATTGATTCCATCAACTAGCTGGATGTCCTGAAGACACCAGGACATGGGTCAACTACCTGGTTTGACAAAAAAAAAAAAAAAGAAGTTCAAATTTACCAGACAACATCAGGCAGTCATGAACTCCTCAACGACAGACTGCAGAACATATACCATGCATTTCAACGTGATGGATATTGGGCAACAATTTGCCCACACCTAAACACTCTCCAGGTTTCCCCATTTCTTTGATACAGAAAACTCAACCCTGGGTTTACCAAATAATAATACTTTTCAGAGAGACATCTGTGAGGAAATGTGTGAAATTACAAATTCCTAAACATCAGAGAATCAGTTGCAACTCGGTCACAAAGCGTTTTACAAATGCGTAAATATCAACTTATCAACAGCAAAAAAAACAAAATCACATACAGGTATATGTGCACAATGTGTACTCTACAATAAAAACGCATGAGTAATACATGAGTACATCCGAATGACAGCGATATTTGTGTTTATTCCTTTCTGTCCTCCTACTCATCATGCTGCAGTAGTCTTAACAGTAGTCTAACGTTTGTAAGGTTGGTTTCATTTAGATCAGAGAGAAAACATTGTTATAAATGTAATATTCTGGTAATAACCTGGACACTCAATATTGGTCCCCCTGACTAATCCAAAGTAGCTTTCAGAGCCACGGACAGCGCCAAGACTCATCTCTCTTTTGAAAACCAGTGTTGTGTGCAGAGCTGTCCATGGTGCTAACATAATAGGGTTGTCAGGGAATTACAGCTATTATATTCAAGTGGAAATTAATTTCAGTTCTAAACTTAAAATTAAACTCAAACTTCTTTTAAGATTTGCAACAATTAATAATTAACATTTTGTGGTAGAGCTTGCCATGTCGCACATGATTCTGCCACAAACATGGTGCAAGTCTGATTTTGTAGATAAAAATTTAAGCTAGCTGCTGAGATTTTTGGAAAATCTCCTCATGCATGAAATGCTTTGAGCACGCAAGTGGGTAAGTAGGTCTTGTTGGCCTTGTTCTGCGGAATTTATTCATTCCCCTTTGGTAGTACAGCTGGCTGTTGTCCCTTTGATCCAAATGTCAACGTGACCCACAGGTTCTTGTTATATAATGCAGTTTTCTGCGTATTCCACGGTGGGCAAGTCTATGCGGAAGGAGGGTACGTGAAATATCAGATAAGTTCTAGGACATTTGTGCTGGTGTGTGCCTGTTTGTGTGTGAGCATGTGACTTGAGAGCTTACAGACTCTTTCAGTGTATGAGAACTTCAGTGCATCAAGTAAACTTACAGAAGAACACGAGAATCTCAAGCAACAGAGGGAAAGGACAGAGGATTTGCTGTTCAGCTTGGAGCTGTGCCAGACTGTGGCCTACACCAGTTGCACTGGTCTTGAGGGTATCTGTGTGTGTATACATACCTGCAGACAGAACACTGCCTTTGAGGCTGCAGGGCAGTGAACATGACGATGACAGAGTAGTTCCTGGGTGGGGCCTTGACGAAGCGACGGAACTTGTCCCCGTTCATCCGGACGACCGAACGCCGAGAGGACCACTCCATCATCTGGTCAACCTTCTCTGACAGCAGATTCTGAACACACAGACAAGGAAAAGGGCAGAGAGTACAATGCATCCCATTAGGATTTTCAGTTTCAAACAGAAGCATTCTTCCTATGAGGAACAGCAGATGACAAATATGAACAATTCTTTAAAATGTTAAAAGCACAAATTTCCAGAAGTGGAATGTAACATGCACTTTTACTCAAGTACTCGGGCATTTCTATTTCTACTTCAAGAGGAGGGAAACATGATATTAATATTGTACTTTTTACTATATTTCAATGACATATGTAGTTACTTTACAGACTGAGGTTTTGCATAAAAAGAGTCATCTTATAAAATATGACATATCACATATTTAGATGTAGGATATGTATGTAAATTTAGTACCAGCTTGAAATATTAATATACTGCTTCCACATTAATACATAAATAATACATAAAATAAATGACACAATAATCAGTGATGCTGCTACTGATGTCCATATTTTTCTGCATTTCTGAATGCAGGACTTTAACTTGTAATCAAGTATTTTTACTGTGGCATTAATACTTTCACTTAGGTAAAAGATTGCAATACTTCTACTACCACTGCTCCTTTCATGGGGGGGAAAGGGCATTTATAGTCAAGTGACACTATATAAAAGTTGCAAAGACATTCTGGTTCACTCCTATGAAAATGACCCATTTGTACAATCCCCTGATATCAACCAGCTTCACCACAGAATCTATCATAATCTTTAACTTTTCATGCCTAAAAAACAGGAAATGTCCTTTAAGTTCTATGACGTTCCAGCTATTCCCTGGACAGAGCCGTACATTATATACCGGCTGCTTTGATAGTCCAATGCTGATACACGGCAAGGTGCTGCTGGATGCCAGTTGCTAAATCTAAAATTTAACAGGTCTGACACTTGGCCTGTTCTGACTAATAGGATGCAAACAAAGAATGTGGAATACAGCAACCCTAACCATTATTTACAGAAAAGGAGCCCTGACTTGGCAGTCTAGGTGTGTGTGCATGCACAAAAAAGCCAGAGTTCTTGTTTGTGTGCGAATTATAGGAGTCTGCTGTTGATTAAATCCGGTCCGGCTTAGCTAAAAGGTCACAACAGAGTCAGAGTCAGAACAACACACTAAAGGTAAATAACACACAGCATACACGTGTACACAAACACGCCAGCCAGTGCCTTTGCAAGGGTTGTAAAAGCTGAAACACTTATAATGACAAACTCATAGGATGGGATACGGTAATGATACAGTGTGTGTGTGTGTGTGTGTGTGTCTGTGTCTGTGTGTGTGTATGCATGAGTCTCCTTGTGCTGCGTGTGTGTGTTTGGCTGTAAATCTACTGTAAGACTGTGTCAGTGTAAGTTCTCAGCAGGACACTGCTTAGTTCCTACCAGCATCATCTTTGCCAAATTTGAGCTCTGAACTGATGAGTGATGAAATCCTGAGACTGCTGATGAAACACTTGTTTTCCTGACCTCTGCTGATCAAACTGAACAGCAATACGTCTGTGCGTGAGCCATATTTCAATTTACAACATAAAACTGAACTAGACTGCACTAAATTTGTGCTGAGGGTTTGTCATGCATTTTTCATTAAAGACTTTTGTCCCCCATCTCTGCATTTTTAAACGTATATGTTTTTGTTCTTTTTCTTCTTAACCCATTTCTTTTAGAACAACAACCTTACTGTAAACGTAAATGGGTAATATAAAAAGGATCGACACTCGTGAAACAGAAAGTCAAGGTATGTTGCTGGTGTACACATGTAGAAACATATTGATTTGTCAAAGCATTTTATTGGCGCATGTTCTGCAAGCTTTAAAATGTGCTTAAATGACAATAGAGTTGTTCCGATTCCAATACCAGTATCGGAAATTCCTCCGATACTGCCGAAAATGCTGGCATTGGTATCGGCGACTACTGGAGTCCAGGTGCCGATCCGATACCACGTAACTTATTAAATTAGTAATCTATTTACTGGTTAGCTCCGTTAAGCTCTGGCACAGTTCTTCTTCGCCGCTCTTAAAACAGTTGCGCTGTGCTGCAACTTGCAGCCTGCTGTTTTAGAGGGACGAGGAAGAGTTGATCACGTGACACAGACACAACAGACACACACATGTGTCAGAGCCGGTTGACGCGAGGCTTGGAGCTAAGCTAACTAGCAGCTAACTAGCGCTAGCATATCATGTCGGCGGTGTGGCAGTATTTCATGCTGGATGATGCTCCCACCAGTAAGACTGCGACATGCAAAAATATTGTGGCTGCACTTTATTTTTTTTTAAAAATAATTATTCCTAGATTTATTTAGTCAAATTGCATTTGCACTACTGTTTTTTATACTGTTCTATTTAAAAATAAATGGCTTGAATTTGCTGTATTTATTCATGTTTTACAAAGGGTTTAACCTGAGCCAGGCCTTACCACAATGATAATCATATCACAGTCATGCAGGCGTAGTATGATATTTTTTTTATAACATACTGGTATCGGATCGGTACTCGGTATCGGCCGATACTCACAGCACAAGTATCGGAATCGGTATCGGGAGGGAAAAAATGGTATCAGAACATCTCTAAATGACAACATGCAACATGTCTGACAAACAAAGCTGCGCCCATTTTATTGTTTACTTTTTAATGTATTATTAAATATATATAGCCAACCGAGCCAGCTGACTGTGCTGACTTTCTCAACTAGGGTACCTCATGCATCACACTTCCAGCTCTCAGTTGCTAACCAAACATATGCATGCAAGTCTCGTTTGGACAGAGAGGGATTTGATGCAGGGCTGAAGTGCAGCAGGGGGAGTGGTAGGTTTTCAGTGGTTGCAATCTTTCAAGATTTTGTCAATTTGCAAATACCTTTTGTTACCAACTAGAAGGTGTCAGCATTCTAGGCCACTCAATGTACAGTATCTCTCCTTCTCTCCCTCTCCATCCCTCTTTCTACCCAGTAGTTCACTAGTACTGGATCAAGAAGACAGTGTCTAAATAATTAAGCATTGCGCCTCACTCCTACTGCTAATCAGTCTCTCTGTCTCTCTCTCTCTGTCTCTCTCTCTCTGTCTCGAAGCGTTGTAAACTAAATCTCTCCACTAAACTACCTGGAGACACGATCTGCAAAGACCAACAAAAAGAGGAAGAAGATAAAAAATGGAAAGTGAGACAGTGAAACAGAGACAGACAGTAGTATGGTATGTGTTTCCGCTGCTTGTTCACTTCAGACAACACACACTACTGCACTAATGGTCCATGTATAAAGAGGGAGGAGATTCACTAAGACAAAGGAATACAACACACATACTGTACGCATACACATGGGTGTGCACATCCAGAGGAGGTACAAAGAACAATTTGTACACCTTTGCTTTTTTTGTCTTCAATTTATCTACCAAGTTTTTTGCCCGTGTGCATTCGGCCCCAAAAGGAGAGCTGTCAGTCCTGGATGCCAATCACACTGGCAGTAATGATGCACTGCCTTACTTGAGTTCACGCTCAAACAAACAATAGTGCTGAAAACATAGAGAAGTACAACTAGTGAGGGAAGTGTAAGAGATGATAAAGGTGAAAGAGAGAAAACATGCTATTATATATAGTGCATGTTTTGGAGTACAGGCTACAAACAATCTTTAAAATAATTTGTCAGAAACAATTAAGTTATTGAAAAAATGAATGAATGGGGCAGAGAGGGAAACTGAAAATTAGCCACTAAACACATCATCCATCTAAGTTTGGGCTTTAAATTTTGCATTGTACTACATATGTTCTATAATTACATGCTAAAACTGCATAAGAGTTTGCATCAATTACCATATTTTGTAAGTACAAAAAGGGCTCTACTGTAGAGTACGATTAGCGCCACTGATATGTTATTTCACAGAAGCTGTGATACCACTGATTAATGCGTGAGTAGTATTGTTGTTAACAACAGAAACCCTGACAAACTGAGTAGTGAATGTAGCATGAGTAGGTTGTTGCAATGGTGTTATAGATGCTGTCTAAATACGACATTATGCTTAATTAACCACTACAACGGGTTGAAGAAAGTGTTGAGTTTAGGAGGAAACAGCAAATTAACACAGCAAACAGAAAAAGGCAGAAAACATCTTAGTAAAATCTGACCTCATAAAACAGGTCGAGAAAAAGGGAATTAGAAATAAAAGACCTGCCACTAATAATAAAAGACTGCCTCAAATAAAAAGCCTGGTTCACTCTTAGGTTGAGGTAAATACAGACAGTTCGCAGTAATCATGATTGTCTGCATTAAGATAAAATGATGCCTCTAAACAACAAAGTAGTTAAAAAAAACTCTTCTAAGAAATTCAGGCACCGAGCTATTTAAATACCTTATGTTAGACCTTCAAGTGACTCCCACACATCAGTGTTATGGCTCTCTACTTTACCTGACCCACACACACAAACATGTACAATACATAAGCACTCCACGCAGCCTAGGACCATTAAAAACATTTATTTTCCACCCCACTGAGCACAGAGGGCATTAAAATGAATCACATCAAGGGTGTGTGTGGATGTGCTTGTGTGTGTGAGTAAGATGCACAAATGCTTTGCAGATATCCGACTTTATCCATCTGATTTTTGAGTTACTCACCCTATGAATGTCATAACCTCTCTCTCTCTTTTTCTTTCTCACACACAAACGCACACACGGACATACACGCACAAAAGGTCGTATGGTAGGTAGCAGACTGTATCAGTAGCACTGGACTGTGGTCTAAATATTTGCCTCATTCTCCCATTTCCTCTTTTCCTCTCATTCAAGTCATTTTTTCTTCCTTCTTTTCTCCTCCATTTTCCTATTATCTTCTTTTCAGAAACTCCCAGCCATTTCTATAGCTGCAGCAGTCATTATGTTGAGCTGAGAACCGGATATTGTGACTAAATAAAGAATAAAAGGCTAAACAAAACAAAATTACTTTCAAAGAAATACGTCCTCGCTGGCAGAGCATCAGCAAACTGAGATATAAAGATCTCGAACAGGGCTACGAGAAGTGAGAGGAAAGGAAATAACGAAGGGAGAGAAATGAGACGGGAAGAGGATGACACATGGAGTGTAAAAGCCTGAACTTACTCATGCTCTGATGACCACACAGCAGGAGGTTATGGAGGGCATGATAGAAGACAGTTAGTTTATCAGCCAGCCAGTTATTCAATCAAACAGTCACTCTGCCAGCCAGTCAGTCAGTCAGCCCAAAAACTGAGACAAATCGTCAGACCCTCAGCCAGTTGGCTAACCGGTCAGTCAGTTGATTATTTATTTCGCTAGCCAGTCAGCTCGGCAGCAAATTGGTGAGTTGATGTCAGTCACACGGTGAATCAGTTTTGTGATTTGTTAGTTGATGAGCTGAGTTGCTCAATCAAATAATTAGTCAAATAAGTATGTTAAGCTGACCGGCACTGCAGCCATAGCAGATAAAACTTTCACTTCCTGATCCACCCACATCATGTCCTTTACTTCATCCTTTTTCACTTTCTATCAAGAAAATTAGAATTTACTCAGCGGTATGCGAATGAGATTTGCAGAGCTGAGGCACATGCACCTTGATTGTGACCATCACCACTGAAGGTTAGAGATTACAGTTCTAGTCATTTACCTGCATTCGAGCAGTGTCCTTCTAAAACGAAATGTTTTCACCACTTTTACACAGAACAAATTAACTACCTCATAAAACCTCATAAGCCATCAAAGCAAGCAAAGCTGCAACAAGCTGACCTTTAAAACTCAGCTGTTCTAAAGTGCGTCAAAGGAAAGAAAGAATAACAACTTGGAATCAAGGGATTTCGTGTAGTTGTACAAAGATGATCTAGTCCATGGCAGTAAGGCGTTATTTCCACCGGGGAGGTAAGCGCCGCGGTCCCCGGAGCTGATCTCTGCCACTCTAATCAATGAAACCATCCCCACCGGGTACGCCGCGGAACGTCTCAGCAGCGTCTCTCCGCACTGCAGCGCTATCATTCCGTAGCACTTCTAATTTTGACGGAGCCGTTGCTGAATCGTGTCAAGCTCAACAGAGCAGATTGCACCAGACAGGAAATCCGACACAGAATCAACGTAATACGCTTCCGCCCCCTTTCAAAATAAAACACAATACGCAGTTCATGTAGCCTATCACAACTTCACATCAACATTATGTCATGACCGGTGGCACCAGGTCAGCAGTCAGTCGATCAAAGGGCAACATGGATGACGAGAGACTGATTGTCGAAGTGGAGCAACATAAAATCATTTATGATACAACATGACCAACAGTTCTTCAACGTCGGAGAAGCAAAGTAAGCTGTTTGTTGTTGTTGTTGTTTCCTTTCTCGCGCATGTTCAGGATTATCGCGTGATCTCGTGATCTCGTGATCTCGCGTGAATACAGCTGGCTCGCAAGGCAGCGCTATGCTGCCGTTACGCGCCCGGCGGGGATTGACGCCAGGCAGAGGACGGAGCCATTCCGCGGCGCAGCCGTTCCGCGGCGCTTACGTCCCCGGTGGAAATAAGGCGTAAGGCAGCATGTCTGAGCTAGTCAAATCAACTCTCAAAATTCAAGTTGTTTTGAATGGGAGTTATTGACCCATCAGTCCAAACTGTGTGGTCCTCACTTTAGAGAAACCACCAAGTGTCAATCTCTGTCATGCCATTTGAATTCCTTACTTTGAATTTCACTGCATGTATAAAATAAAATGTCAAGAGTTGAAATTCTTCACACACCTTTCAAGTGCGCTGGAGTGCAAGCAGTCATTTATTTCTCACTCCTTAAGTGTTACCTCAAGAAGAGAACAGTTCAAGTCAAAAAGTACTGAGGATATTACATGTTAGGCTCTCTGGTGATAAGGGCATACTGCCTCCCACCAAAGAGGGTGTAAAAATAAACTGCAAATTTACCTGTAGGAAAGTAGCATATGGTGGAATTTTGGCCGTTACAGGTGGCTTGAGCAACCAGGTTTCATTCAGCCCACCTCGGCTAAACCCATGATCCACGTCTTGTGGGGAGCCGGCAGATGCGGGACTGCCAAGATGGCAGCAATCAGAGCCACGACACTTCACAACAGCTCTTCAGAAATCTGTGAGTGACATATTTATACTACGTGCATATTTAATAACTGCCTATGGTTCTGTCAATCTCAATCCGTGCTGAATCTTCCACATCCACATCTCAATGTATGTTAGAATTGAGAAATTATCACATCTTTAGCTGCAGTGAGATTAGTGTTCAACCACCCCAACCAACAGGGTACATATTGTGTCTTGAAGTTACTGGATGAGGACAGTCAAGATTTCCTGAGCCAGCCAGGGATTTGATCTGTGAACCACCCAACCATCCTCATGAAAAGCCAACAGAAGGCTATTTGTTCAATCCAAAATCCCTTGCTCTGAGTGGTCTAAACAGAGGTCTATTATAAGTGAATGGGTCTCGGCTTTGGCCATCAAGCTGCTATACGGTTTCCTCCAATTCTCCCATTGAAAGGGGGATTACTGGAATTGGCTTCGTATAACAAGGAACAAAGACTCATCTCTCACCCTCTCTCTCTCACACACACTACACTGCCCTTTGTAAAAACTAACAAAAACTTGCAAGTCAATTGCTGGCGAACCTAGTGTCCCTGTGATGACTTGGGGACTTTCTGTGTTGAGTCAAATTGAAAATACTTAAAACACATTTACGCACACATAGATGTGCACAAAGGGAACTCAGGAGGGCAGAACAAACGAGAAGGGAAGGAAAAGCAACATTACTCAGAAGTTGGATGTTTTTTTTTATATCATTTATTATTTTTTTGAGAGAAGGGGATGATTTAATGAAAAAAAAAGAGGGGAAGAAGGTAACTGAGAGGTTAAACAAAGAATGGAGTACAAATACATTGGTGGGAGAACAGCAGTTACATATAGCGATAAACAGGGAGGGGAAAATAAATGAAGCAGAAGAAGAGGGTCAGGAGACAGAGGGAGTGACGGAGATGGACAAGTAAGCAGAGGAACAGAATGAGTAACAGTAAAGACAAATGCTTTTTGCATTAATGTGTTTGTTTGCTAGCAGACCTCACACAAACAACATTGGAGGCAAATAAGTGAAATCTTGTGACTAAAGGGAGGATCACAGTTAATAAGGTATGATGTTAAACATATACAGTGACACATTGTGTGTCTGTTTGAGTCAGTTTGTCAGTCAGTGCTATCTCTCACCTGCATTGAATTCACCCTCAAACCAACATGCTTTAATATTGCCGGCTTCGTATCTGTCAGCCCTTAATCTACAACTCCCAGAAATACCGTGACTTGTAAGTGGAAGGGTTGGGGGAGGAGATTTGTCAGTTTATCCGCCTAATAACAATTATTTGAAATAAACGCATTTTTCTCCTGCCTTTGTCCACGTGTCTTTACATCCATCACCCTCAAGTGATTTTATTTTAGTTTATATCTTACATCCATTAGTGCCAGCGGTCGTGTCTCTCTACGTGATGCTTATGGAATATCTAAAGATTTGTCTGCCTTTTTTTTTTTCTTTACAGATTACAGCTTCTCTCTAAACCTTGCAGGCACATGGCGTGACATTTTAAATCTTCTGTCGTTTCCATTCCCTGGGGCGCCTGTCTAAGTCTTTTGTGTTTGTTGGTTCAGAGTGTCTGCGGGATTCATCAAGTTTACTTTTAAACTTTTTCAGATGTTTTAAATGCCAGTTGGGAAAAAGACACGAGGCTAATTTTGAAGCTTAAATAAAATGTGAAAACACAATATGCATTGGGTGTGGGTGGATAAGTTGAATTCTCACGACGATAACAACACATCATGCCGTAAGACACCTCAATTAAGACCACAAATTAAATTAAGACTTTATTATCTGCAGTAAAGAGCAGTTTAAGATATAAGTTAAGATATCATATAAAACTACTATTTTTTTTTTGTTTTTTAGTTCTATCTATTTCTAGGATTACTCACTAATGGAATTTTGAATTCCTAATTAAGGTTTTATTGGTCATGTCTATCCGTACAGGCTGAGCTAGGTAGAAGTTATCGAGGAAGTGAGTCAGTAAAGTCAGCTCGTTCACCACATCGCCCTTCGGAATGGAGGAACCAACACATCCTTTCTGCAGAGATGAGAACCTGGAGCAAGTACAACCTCATTTGACTGCCTACTATTCGGTACACTTAGCTTCAGCAGGCCCCTTGCCAGAAGCTTGTAGAAATGCCATCACGATAAGATAGCAAGATTTATAAGCAAGGATATGCAGCCCATTTGGTGTGGTAAGAGCAAGTGTCATAGCCTTCAGTATTATTAATGTTAGTCTTAATGTTTTTCCATGTGGTGTCATATAGTCATAACGTTGTACAGCTGTGTGTGTGTGTGTGTTGTTGGTGGGTCATTCTAACTAACTGCGGGTCATTTCGTTCAAAATTTATTTTTTGGGAAAAAGTGACAGCCCTACCACAAACATGGTCTTACAAAGGCAGACCACACCTCATTCTAACACTGTGCCACCACAAACGTCGCTCACATACTCATTCCCTTCTTCTTCTTCATATTTCTTCGATACTGTTCCTTTTGACAGTTGTTTAGATTTTCAGAAGTCCAATATCGTACCGATATTACATTAGTTTCGTTATTAAGTCCAGTTTTCCAGGTTGAATAAAGTGCACAGAGTAAACATTTGTTTTTTGCTGCTCCCTGGTCTCTTTGAGTAGTGTATAATGACATTTTTTAATTTTTTAAAGTACTGTTCAGGAACCGGTATCAAAGTCAAGGTATGGGTACCTGTATCGAAACATTTTGAACAATGCCCATCCCTAGTCACATAATAGCAGAAGAATGCCAAGGCTAATTATTTAGTCACTCTGCCTGACCTCTACTCACCCCATCTTTCCCCTTTTATATTTCCTTTCCCTGTCTTTGTAGATATCATTTCTCTGGGGAAGCACAGAGCTCCAATTGGGTTTATGGGGCATCTGTGCAGTTGATCTTGTTATAAAGGCATCCCAATAAAAAAACTGGGGGTGGACACACAGGGCAAGGGGCCAGTCCTACTGTAAAAACAATAGGGAGTCAACGTAAGCGCTCAGGGAGCATATGGTCACTATACTGCTCCCCGCAATAAAGCCCAGAGATGGACGGATGGGGGGAGTAGAGGAAAGTAAATGGAAAAAAATGGGGAGGAAAACAGGAGGTAAGGAGGGATGAAGAATGGAGGAAATCACCTGGGCTGGTAAAGACAGAGACAAAGAGAGAGAGAGAGAGAGACAGAAAGCAGAAAGAAACAGAGGAAAAAAAGACAGACAAGAGACGGAAATTAAAAACAGTAGAATGTGGTGACACAGCTAATGTTATTGTTTCAGGCTGGGAACTGCAAGTGTACCTAACAATATTTTTACACTAGCAATATCATACACAACTAAACATGATTATGATCGCAAATTGGTATATAACCATATCAACGCTGGGTTGCTAGTTTTTGCCAGTGGCTACTGCGTAAAGATTATTTCAGTGTGTGACAATTCATGACTTTAATTTCTTTAATTCCCTTCAAGCTCCATATCAATACTCATACTAGAACTTCAACCATGTTTAGAAATGCCCTCATGTGGACAGGTATTCATGACTTTGTAAGTGAGGGCTGATCAAAACAACAGACACGGCATTTAAAGCCTCAGAGCAGTTATATACCAAACGATTGTACCAACAACTGGACAAGCATCGCTATTACATTTCTTTAATAATCCCAAAACAAACAAAAGAAGCAAAATGATTCCCTTACTTTTTTTCTTTGTAGTAGCCAGAAGCATGTTATAAAGGCAGCGCATGATTATCTGGCAAAACAAATCTGTGTGTAAATTAGTTTCCTCGAGGATTTACATTTGTTTGGGGGGATGAGAGCTTATAGCAGTCAACATCAGGTGAAAATTTAATAATAAAAAAAAGTGCATCACAGAATTTGAAAAATGTAATTTATATTCCCTGAGGAGCTAGGTACGAAAACATATGCATGACAGGCAAGTGCCAGGGAAGCAAAGGCAACAATCTAGGCAGGCCATGCAAAATGTTACAAAATGTTACTTTATGTGGTAAGTTGAGGGCTATCTTTCTAATTCAGATCAAAACTAACAATCACACTTTAGAACGCACCCACAGCCTGGCCAATGTCCTTGGTAGAAGAACAAAACAATGGAAATCAACTTTAGAAATAGAGAAAAATGTATTTGGAGCAAGTTTGAAAACTAGTGGGAATTTGAAGAAAAAAAGAAAGAATGAAATGGGGCCCTAGAGATGTGATGGTTGCAGCAAAGAGCTCTTAAATTTGAAAGGAACACAAAGCGATTATGTGGGCTCCTACATCTCCCTGACACATGGCTAATTCATCAGGATGCAGGGGACATGTTACCATCAAGTCTTCCCGTACCTTATTATCTTTACTTCAGCTCACTATCCCTCTTACTCTTAAGTGGAAAAAAAAAAAAAAAACTTTTAGCAACTTGTCACTCTGGGCAGAATTAGATGTGAGTGTTTGAGTAATCACATAAATTCAAGACTCTGCATGTTTGGGGTCACAGTCTCGCTGTGGATGTGTGCAGAGTGTTCATCTCCCTGCACTAGGTGTTCAGCTTTAAGCGTTTATTTGTGTGTTTGTATGTGTCATGTAATCAAATGATTCAGGCACAAAGAGTGCAAGTTTTGCGTTCAGCTCACTTAGTGATTTTGGTAGCGCAGGTCGGCTCTGGGTGGTCTTAAGGTTTAATTAAGAGAGATAAGCCAGAAAAAGTGGCACAGCTTGATGTGCAGCCACATCCTCCTTCTTAATCCATTTTCACATCAAATTAGAAAGAAAATGGTACTCAGGAAGGATGTCAAAAACTGTGTGTGTGTATGCGTGTGTGCGTGTGCGTGTGCGTGTGTGTGTGTGGTTTTAAGTAAATAAAGGGTATCATTAGCATATGAAACCCTAAAAGTCAGAAATAGAGATGAGGTGGAGGGACTGATATGGGCATATTAGAAAAAAGTGTCCATTTTGAGGGAGGAGATAGGGAGGAAAGTTACTGTTAGTAGTATAGTTCACACTAAGCCCAGTTTAACGTGGTAAAAATGAAAGGGACAGATGCAACCAGAAAGACGAAAAAGAAGAGGAAGCAGACACTTCTCCCTCTGTCAGTTGCGCTGCACTATATCTATAAATCTATTACGTTATATAGTATAGTTTCTCCTAAATATAATACTAGATCTAGCAGCACTTTTCCCAGTAATATGCTGTACTGTCCACTTCCATTTACCAATTAGATACAATTCAATAAAGAGACTTGATACTTCAGAGAGTTGAAACTTTAGACTTGACAGAAAATTGAAAATTACTTTCTGAAGTGATGAATGAAATATGAGTTTTGAAGTAAGACTTGGGTATTAAGTATTACCTCAGTACTGCAATAATTTAACGCACACTGAGGAGTTGAGTTTATTACAATGCTAATCATTTTTTACGTCTGATCGTGACTAAACAGCAACTTATCTGCATCAAGAACCAAACAGCCAAGTCACTTGTCAGTCAAGCTATGTTTTTGTTAAATACAAATGTAATAGTTCCCATCAGTGCATCATAAGCCAGTTCACTAAAAGTATATAATTGTGAAGGATCTACAGATTCCAAACAACAACAGTGTTGTGTGAAAGATGTTAGGGTGAACATCTGCCACAGACTAAACACATCATTTACCCAGTCATCAATGTTTTATGAAAAAGAACTTCCACCATGTCCACTTCACATACTTAAAAATCACACTTTATTGCCGGTTTCCAAAAACAACGACAACAACACATTTAGAATCAAAAGCAAACACATTTTCAACTCTCCTGGCCAAACCGCTGGGGAGCGCTGTCCAATCAAAAGCGAAAGTCAAAAAAATCCACACTGTCACATCCTTATTTCCAGGTACAAAGGGTGGACTGACCTGGATTCTCTTGTGTTATACTGTAACAACAATAACTGATGTTAAAAAAATGAAGTTTAAGGTGAGAGGAGACAGAGAGAGACACAAAGGTGGCAACAGCTGGCTTATGTGCAAAGCAAAAGACAGAGGGAACATGGAAGTGAGAGGTTTGGACTGACTAAAGGTCATTGAGGTGTGAGCCTGTCGGACTACGAGGTCAGTCGCCTTCCTTTTCTCTTCTTCCCAGGTGTGCTGTGTGTCATTACTGTGTGACCTTTAGGTCTGAACCCTCCATTCGCTCCTCTCTCTCAGTCTTTGAACATTATGCATCTGTCTGGCATGCAGACTGTGCCAAATTGTCCGCAGTGATTATTTTTAATGGTCAAAGTCATGGCCAAGCGCACAATGCACATACTTATATGCATATTAGAAATACAAGTGTAATTGGCCTAGTATGCTTCCTCATTAGCCTTTGGAACCTAACACTAGTATTAGTACCTAATAACGGTGAGCTTAATGTGCTCCTAATTAGCCTTATAAGCCATTCACATTTGTTATTCGTTTCTGCTTAGGTGAGCATTCAGTCTCACTAGACCTATTACACATGGAAGAATAGCAGCTTTTGAATGCACTTCTGAGAAATATCTCCAAAAATATCACAAGTATACCTGACTTAATTGTGCAAAGGAAACGCTTATTACCCACATGGGTTACCCTGAAATAGAAATTTACCCCAGGTAAATAAACAGCCTTAAACTCTGACTGCAGTTTGTGGGATTAGCCATTTCTTATTAACAATATGTCAGAACCCGTTGGGTATTGTCTGACGATGATTTGCCTCTGGGGGCAACAGCCAGTGTTTTTTTTTTTTTTTTTTCTGGTGTAGCCAGTAGATTTACATTTTCTGGATAGCCGGGCCAAGACTTTCTCTGCAGTCCGATTAGCAACTTGACTGACACATTCTGGCAAATCTCAATAAACAGGTATATAAAAAGCTGAATCGTCATCAGACGACAGCCGATAGGTTTCAAGACTGCATTTCAACCAAAGTGTTTTGCCTCTTTTGATCTCCACATGGATTGCATGCAACCAGAGCTTGCTCAAATGTAATTAGTCAATACTACTTGGACTAACAAACAGGAACCAGAATGTCTCCGATGCCAAAATCGTGGTCCCTTGCCTCCAGGTTCTACATTCATATGCAGATATCTGTTTATAGAGATTACCCATGTCACAACATTGGGTGTAAAGGGACACCATGAGTACAGGTGCAATTTCAAGACTACAAAAGATTTTGTTTATGGAAGAGCAAATCATGATTATTTATCTTACTTTATATGTGTCCATGTTTGACTGTCTGTCTGTCCGTTTCCTTTCTTTTAATGTGCCTCAAACCCTTTTTTTTCTGAAAAGTTAATACACTATATAAGTATAAATAAATGAACTTACTTGCATATGTGGTTTTAATTCATGCAAACTTTGCTTGGTGTCTTAAGCTTTTGGTTTGATACAAAGTGCTAGATTAGCTCAATGACTCACACAGCTGAGTTCTTCTCTCCCCCACAGAGACCGAGAAGTATTACTAACTTCAGTATGCAAAGGAAACACTGATTACTCAAATAGTTCCCATAGAGTGGAAAATAAAAATGTAGGGCTGACAAACATAAAGTTCTTTTTTTATGAAAAATACATTAGAAAATTGGACATAAAGGATAATATGAACACTGTTGCTGTGCATACATATTGGGAACACACTGCAGGACATGACATCCTTTAGATATCTTGACCACTAGACAGTTGCACTGTCATTTTATCACAACACAACCTCAGTTTGATAAGCAGTTAGACTTGAATGGGCTGCCGTACAAACTAAAGAGCTCATCTGAGAATGAGCTGGCAATAAAGCCACTAGAGAAAAGCTGCTGTCCAGAACATTTCTTGTTTTATTGCCTGGAAAGAAATGCATGCATTAAAGCTTTAACCTCTGTCCAAGTACTCTGAATGCAGCCGTATGGGCTGTGATAGCAGTAATGTAACTTCTTCTAGCCCAGCAAGCTACAGCTGTCTTTCAGCCAACTGCAAAGTGTTGTCAGTCTCACAAGGGAGATGGTGAGCTAGCTGCACTAATCGTATCGTGCTTCGAGGTCGGCTGGTGAGACTAATTGGCAGGTCAGTAATCTGAACAGCTGGGAAAGGGAGTGACCACCAGTTGCTCAGTTGAAACAAGGGTTGCAACAATCATCACAAATCAAGTTTCTCAAGACATGATCTGTCGGCCATAGTTCAAAGAGCCTTCTTCTCTTACTCTGCTCGTTTATTTCTACCTATGTTCCTCTGAGAAAAAACGTTTTTCTTTTTCTACATGGGATTCAAAATGTGTCTGCCAGGTTTCTACATTAAACTTGAAGGAAATGCATTAGATCTCCAATAACAGAAAATAAAGAATATGCAACAGAGCTGCCACAGTCCACAAAAACCCTGATAATTTAATTGACTAAATCAAAACAGCATTGCAACTTGACTTCGACTTAAATGATAGGTCATGACTACACTTGAATGAAAGCACACAAAGCATGAAGACAGATAATGTTGGTATTTTAAGTTATTCATCCATTTATTTGATTTACTGTACATCAACACAAAATGATTCACTTCCTTCCGTAACGTAACTTGCCCCATTCCTTTGCTGGACCGATAAGTGAGGTGATGATGAACTTTTTGGAAGTGTTCAGAAACAAATTTGACAACCAATTTGATACTTTAAGCATCCTCACTGATGTAATGATGGGAGTTGTGTGCCTGTGTTTATCTGTCGATGATGCTGAAGAGTTTACAGTGATAGCAAAGCTGCTGATTTCATCACTGTATGAGACTCACAGTCTGAAGTAACTGGCATCCAGTCATTACAGGGCTAAGCTCTTGCTGTGCCAGAGTCTGTCGGGATGAGTGAAATCAGCAAAGAGAAACTCAGGCTGGTAGGTGAAGCATTGGCTTTTACCCAATGTGTTTAAATGGAGTGATGTCGATAGGTTTTTAATGTAGTGAGTCCACATAACCCACAGGTGTGACATCTGAGTGGTCCCAGAGAATTTGAAGCTCACCAATAAAATTTTTACAAATAAAACGTGTCACTTTAAAATCTGGTTCACCTGTTACCCAAAACAATGATGAAGAACACCAGGAGAAAGTGCCAGGAGTTGAGTTTTCATTAAAACAAAAGTATGAGCTGTGTAAACTACATGCCAAATAAATCAGAGCCATATTGGTTCCTAAGTTACCATATCACTAGTTGCTGACAAGCAGTGTAGCATTCAAAAGATTATTTTGGAGTCCGACACAGTGCTCACTCACAAAACACACCGGGACTACTTGACATCATTTCAAGCAAACTTCACGGAGAACAATGAGGGCAAAACATCCAAGCACCCAGGATTTATGTTAGTCGTTGATGAAAAAGGAGGCTCGGTCTTGATCAAATCTAATATAAACATATGACATGTCACACAGATATACAAGAGACATGGCTTATCAAAATGCTAACAAATCTCACCAATAGCCTTAAAATGCCACACAAAAACATTCCCTTGTGTATAAGCACTAATGGTGTACTGTCACTCCAATGAAATCAAGTTATTTTCCAAAAGAGCGGTTGAGAAAACGAGTGGGAGAGAAAGTGAGAAATTGAAAAGGAGAGAGAAAGAGACTAGGTCTGACACAAAATGGCATTTAGCATTTATACTGACTCCAGCCTTATGCTAAACTGCTTCAGTTCATCATGTTACATTACCGTATCGCTCCATGTGTGTGAGTGTGTGTGTTTAATAACTTATTTCGGGGCTATAAATAACTTGTCAGTTAGACAGGCATGTTAAAACGGAATTATAATCCTTAATAAATCTCAATGCAACCAGGTGGAGGAGGATGAGAACTTTTCTAACTTTTTCTTCCCGGACGTTCATGTTCAGGTGGTATTTTTCTATCTTAATAAGCAACGAAGCCTAAAGATTAGACATCCCACCACACCCTCCTCCTCCTGCTCCATGGTGGAAAGTCTCCCAGTTTGACTGTGTTTGACTGAGCGAGATGAGAAGCAGGAGACCATGGTGATTACTTGACATTCCCTGGACAAATAAATGCTTTCAAAAGGCTATGTTAACATAATTCAATAATTCATAACCGGGTCGATTAATTCTATGTGTAGCGTTACCTAACAATGACGCACTGTGGTCATAAGCACTGTCCCTGAGTCAAACTAGGTAAGCAAGAACCCTGCTTACGTCCTCTTACGTCTGCAGTTACCCTCTCATGACAAGTGTTTCCAATAAGGCAGTCTTATAACAGCCTCTCTACCATACAGAGAAACACAAAACACACACACACACACACACACACACACACACACACACACACACACACACACACACACACACACACAGTCTTTAGCCCCGTGCAGAGTGTTAACAGGCTTTCTGCCAGTGAAGCAGAAAGACTAAGAGTTTAATAATAGAGAATCATCAGATATCTGTGACAGGCAACATGTACACACACACAGACACACATAGCTGCACATGCTCAGTGTTAGGAAAAGCTTCACTATAAGGCTTTCAATCGAACAACTTAGTACATAGTACTTAGTGCATACACAGTCATAGTCTGGCTGTGCGTATGTATGCGCATATATGTGTTAAGGTGTATACTTATGTATTTGTATGTATTGCTGTGTGTAGTATGTGAGTTTGTGTGTGGCCTGTGAACTGTCACAGCGACACAGGTCTGTCTGGAAGGATAAGAGTGAGACGTCTTATCAGCCACAAGCCAGACAGACACAAACACTCATTCATAGACACTCACTCACAGACACACAGACACAGACACACACACACACACGGATAATATGCTACCTCATATCAGCTATACAGCAAGGCCTGCCACTGGAGGGGGACAGCGCTGGGGAGCAAAGAGGGAAGAGAGTAAATGCATGGAGGATGGGGGGTGGGGGGGGGGAGTTATGGGATAAAGAAAGAAAATGGAAAATGGCATGACGAGGGAAGAGAAGTGACGAAGAACATTTCCCTCCGGAGATAAGGAGTGATGAAGAAAGGCAGAAATGAATGATCAGAGAAGTATGTTGGACATTAGCAGACTGTCCGGTAACCAAAATTTCTTACTATCACTGCATTAGTTGTCCTGATACAGCAGTTAGACAACACTGACATTTTAGTACTTTTAAGTTCAGCAGCAACACATGAGCAGACTAATATCATGCTCATTGCTTATTATATTGGAAAGATTTCCATATATACAACTCGCAAGGGTTTAAGTCACCTTAGAACTCAAGGCACATGTACAGTTGGTCATGTGAGGGTTAAAAATACTACGTATTGACAATAGAATACTATAGTGTTTGATTTTCAGGAAGTTGTAACCAAGTGGGATTTATCAGAGCTTTCAAAAATGATGATGAGTTCCACAGTCATAAATTCAACTCATTGATGTGAAGATTGTAGCTGAAGGTCCTAACTAAGGTTGCAAAGGGGTGGACAATTTCCAGTAAATTTTCGGTAAATTTCCAGAAACTTTTGATGTGAAGTTAAGCTGGGGAATTTTGGAAATATCCCAAATCGGAAATTTCCCATGGGAATGATGGAAATTTATGGGAATTGCTGGGGGTAATTTAGTGATTGGGGCTAAGCTAGCATCATGACAAGACCTCTTAAATGGTCAATGAAATTATGCTAGCTACAGCTTATTTAGCATCTAACTTATCAGCTAGCTATTTACTGTATGAATACATTTTCATGTGCTACTTGCAAGTTAAACAATGCCATACATCAAATATATTTACCCCATAATATCATCATCAAAACTTAATTCACTTTATGTAGTCTACGGGCTCAAATGTGTGGCTTCAATGGTCCTGTGCTCTGGGTTGTAGTAATCATCTGTGCATGTGATGGAGGAATGCACAGTGCATGTAGGGGGCGTGGCATCAATAGCCCTGCAGTAAGCAGTATGCTGTGTGCATGTGATTGAGGAACAGCATAGATATTCAAGTGTACTTGCATGAAATCTAGTTGTTTTAGTCAAGATTATGCTAAAATATATTTTCCTCAACTATATTTAAGTTCCCTGTTAAGGGCCAACCTTCAGTTTTGTAAATTCACAGTTTATTCCCATAAATGGAAAGTTACAAACTTTGAAAATTCCTGGAATTTTTTCCCTAGTCCTAATTAACTCCATGAATGAATAATCACTGATTCTGCCAAGTTAGCACTGAGTGAGTGAGTCTGTTTGAGTGACTGAATGAATGCAAATTACAAAGTAATCAACTGACCAGTATTATTACCTGTTGTTGTAGCTAATTAGTATGTAACCAAGTGATCAAGTGGGCTATGTTGGACTAAATGACTGATTGACTACATAAATAACTTAATGGATTATTGAGTAAGTGACTACCTGGTTCACTGAATGGCTGACTCAATGGCAAACTAAACAAAAACCAGAAAGATATTTCAGAAGGAGCAAGAGCACTGAGAAATTCATGTTCACAACAACCAGAAAACACCCTGCACTCCTCTCAGATTTAACAGGTCTGGCCCAGAAATTAGCTTCGGAAATGTCAAGAAAATGGCAAAAAGAGTTAGGAGGGAGTGACAAAGGAAGGGAAGAAGAAAGCAAAAAGGACAAGGTAAGGACCTGATGGAGGAGAAAAGCAGGGAATGAAGCAAAAGAAAAGAGAGAAATCATTTCATGACACAACATAATTATAGAAATGTCAAAGGGGTGCACTGAGAAGGGTGGTTGAAGGAAAAAGACACAGGGGAGGTGACAGGGGTGGGGAAAAGGGTGGATAAGGGGATGGAAAGAGGGAGATGGAAATCCTTTTACCACTCAAAAAATTTGTTATAGAAGTGTTGGAAAGGGGAGGAAAAAAGGAGGAGGAGAGGGAGGAATAACAGAGGGGGAAAATGACTTGGGAACACAGGCCATCAGTCATTGGGAAAGCAGGCCTGACACCGCTGCATCAATAATTCAGATGACTACGGTTAATGAGCGAGATCCAAACAAATCACCCCTGAATTCACTGGGAGAACATTGCAACATTTCACTGCGCAAAATATGGCACCATTATGGTTGCTTTTTAGCTGCAGTTTGGGCTGTATTGGCAACACACAAGGGAAAGTGGGTTGAATACAATATTCATCTCTCTTGAACCTTTGAAACATTCGCATTTATTTTCATAAGAAAAAAGAGGGGACAGATAGAATCGCCTGAGACTGAGCACTGGCATGCAAGCATAAAATTTTAAAACCAAGGGTAAGGATCCATTGGATTTGATAAAAGACAGAAATAAAGGTAGAAATAAAAAGTGATAAAGTAGATGGAAAACAAAAAAAAGAGAAGCAAACGCGCAGAAACGACAAACTCAGACAGTGTTATTTGGTAGCACTATGTCTAGATTAAACCCAGTGTGATGTCTGGCATTGGAAGGATGACTATAACTAACACACACACGCAGTAAACGCACAGTAAACAAGTTCTTACCTCCCAACAGCACCTACTCAGTGTGAGACAATATTGAAACTAGAATCCACGTCCCCTACGCAGCATGATGACAGGCACTCATTTCTACGGAGTGGTTGTTGATCATGCAGTTGGTAAAGCTTGGGCACTCACTGTGTCTATTCTCACCTGGACGTTTTGTTTTCTCCAGTGCGTTCATCATCATCTGGCCTGCGCTGCTGGCGAGCAATCTAACGCAATACAGGTGAATGCTCCCCTGGCGTCCTGGGTTGTGGACTGTTTGATGTGAACACTGTGCAGGACTGGTGTATAGCCGGACAACAAGCTGGAATGAGCTGAGAACACAGACGCTGTGCGCAAGAAGTGCCAGAGCCGATTCTACATTCTGCAGGGGCTCCAGTCATTCAATGAAGATACCGCTCTGTGGCAGCCAGTGCAATTTTCTTTGCTGTTGTGTGCTGACAGAGCGAGGGCAGTCAACACCAATAGAATCAACAATCTCATTAAGAAGACTGGTTCAGTCCAGGGGTGGAGTTTGATTCTTTGGTGGTGCTAGAGCTGGTTATCATCAGTACCTGTTAGTTGCACTGGCTATCTAGCCTGGCATAGCCAGACCACATGTATCTCCACAGTGCTAGCTAGTGCATAGCAGCCGCCTCTTTGCCTCTATGATGCATCATATTCTACAGCCAATCACAAGCATTATCAGATCCCGGTACACGCATGCTGCATGCTTATTGGTTCACTGACACTGATACGATTTACTCATTAGGTATCCCAATGAAAATTGCATTTTTTGCAATAAAAGTATCAAAGTTCAGTACCCAGCCCTCTGTGGTGGTGTCAGTGAGGAGGATGCTGTGCAAACTGCAGAGCATCATTAACAATGAGTCTCACCCTCTCAGCAAAGTGCTGCTCATGCACAGGCTCGCCGTCAGCAGCCGACTGCTGCCACCATGTTGCACGGTTCGCCACAGGAAATCCTTTCTTCCTGTGGCAATCAAACTTTGCAATTCATCTACCTCATGTTGAGAGATGGACAGCAGAAGCATGGGGTGCTGAGGTGGCTGCAGCCATCATATCAGCTCTGTTCTGCTCTGTTTGTTTAGTCTCTCTATTTTCAAATTTTCAGAGCCGTTAGTGTTTACTTGCTCACTTCTAAGGGAAATCCATCATAAAGAGAGTATTGTTATGTCATTTATGATGCATTCATCAAAATAGGCCTCCCCAAGAACAAGAGACCAGGGAAAAACATTATAGCCGCTCTATTCTGGCTTTCTTAACTAAAACCAGCTACCAGGTTTGCAGAAAGTTGGAAGTAGTTGAAGGGACTCTCAAAACATTAGAATGGATTAACAAACTTGAATAGGGCCAACTGAAAGTTTACTACTCATTATCGATGATTGTGTGACATCCCAGGTTCGATTCCCCCCTTGGGACCGTTGTTACATGGATACCTCTTAGAGCAACAAGACCTTCTTGTAAGGGTTTAAGATACAATGGAGAAAATGACCTGAGTGTAACTCTTTTCCTTTCCCCTTTGGATAAATCTAACACAACATATACAGTTAAGCATGTAAAAAAGCTTAATATTCATTAATTAATTAGAATTAGAATTGGTAGAGGAAAAGATATCTTTTCTCACACCGTACAGGCCTGTACTATAAAATCTATAGGTCGAAAGACACAGTACAGAATGCGTAAACTGTGAGCTATGTTTTTTCCTCAGATGAACAGGTCAGACAGAAAACCAAGAGTCAATAGTGCTTACACAGTGTTTAGCTTCATAAGCCCCAGTCTAAACTCAGCAAGTGGCTTGGGTTATGCCCTGAAGGGCCTACCCAGTAGTTTATTGCGCCTCTGTGTGCAGAGGTAGCAGGCTCTTATTATTCCGATCCACTTATTAGACTGGTCCCTGGGTGTGGTGGCAAGCCCACTACTTTGCAATCTCTATCTCTCTGTAGATATATAACTCTCTAGATATATAATTCTCCTTGCCTAAGACTCGCTGCCTTGGACTTTTTTTTCCCTCTCTCCACCTCCCCTGACTCCATATGCCTAGGTATAGGAAGTGCTTACATTGGTCCTTTCTTTGTGCTGTAGTCAGCCTTAAGACAGAAACACAACACAAGCTAGATATAATATCTAGCAGAGCTGGGGTGATGAACGAGGGAGTATTGAAGTGATATAAATATTCTTTCTCTCTCCATGACTATTTCCTTCAATCCCTGAGGGGCATATAGCAGGATTTAAAAAGGTAGGGGTCCACCACTGCTGCCCTAACTTCTTTTTTTTTTTTCTTTTCATTTATTTATTTCTTCCCCTACGTCACACAATCTTGATGCTTAACTTTTTCCTTAACTTCTCCTTCTCTCTACTAGACTCCATTTGTATCTTTATCTTCCAACCACCCGTACACGTACGCTGATTAGCTCTAAGGGAAGAAATAGGGAAATAAGGAAAAGGAAAATGTCCTGTGCTTTCATAACTGTCTTGGGCATAAATAACAGTGGCCAAAACTCACTGCTATCAGTGCTCTGGGGTCTGGCTCTGACAGTAATAGCATTTTCCATCGGCATGATACAGCACACTTTTGCTGCAAAGTGTTGTGCTGTACTGTGCCCATCTGAAATTTCACAGGAAACTCATGAAGCAAGATTACCAAGCTAACACACGCTGCCCTCTAAGAAGAGCCAAAGTGTGACTGTACCCATCCTCAACTGAACTTTACTGTCAGTCAAATGAATTGCCAAAGATGTACGTAGTATCAATGCTTAGATCAAATGGGTTAAGGAGAGATCTGACACACATAACTCTGATGAAAGTTTAGATTTATAGTTTGCCATTTGATTTGCTCCCTTGTTAAACGTTTACTGTGTGAGATCAGGCCTTATCAAACTTTAATTATATTGCATACAGAGTGTTTGCACTGTTTCATGTACCATGTGGCACAGGGGATGGTAGAAATATTCCACGCAGTCACCATATTAAGTTCTTTCATTCACGGTCTGTAGTTACATTTCTGAGAAGGCACTCATCACCTACAGCGTGGCCTACAGAGTAGCTTCTGAGCCTAAACACACAATTGCCATAGGCACCATGTAAGCCTTTAACACGCAGGTATAAATCCAGCCTCACTGTGCATGTCTGGGTAATTTGCTTGGCTGTTGTCTTCTGATCCACCCGCCCACTTATCATGCCTTCAGAGTTGTAATGAAGTCCATTCCTTCCTCAAACTGTTAATGCAAATTCAAAACTGCTCCTTCCTGTAGAAGACTTATGGCAGTGCATCTTTACTTCATATCTTTGCTAGATTTCATTAAGATTCCCAGCAGTGTTTTGGTCTCATCTGATTTTGGTATATAAAAAAGACATTGTGAATAAACATTATGGAGTCAGTTTATATTGCATAACTAAAAAGGGTTTATAAAAGCAATTGTAATGCCTAAATTAACTGAAAGGCTTTTACTGTGAAGCACATGCTGACAATGTTAAATTAGCCACCGAGGGCTATCTCCTTGTTTGATAGATGTTGGTCTTAAATTTCACTCCAAAAAAATGGGAGTAGATAAAAGTTAGGTTCCTATCTGTTAGATGATCAGTAACACTATAAAACAAGTCAACAGAACTAAATCCAAATGCCAAACGACTGCAACTCCAGCATCCAAACCAACCCTGAAGCCAAATATTTTAATGTCAAAATGCTCTTGTGCACTCAGGCCTTTCTCTCCTGCTCTGTACACTGCAAATGTAGACTAGACAGACTAAAATGCATTTAGTGTAGCAGCTAAATAAAGACATTGTCTAGTCTGCTATGCAGCTGTTATTGTGACCATAAGGAGTAAGTAACCAGAGAATCAGGAGAGAAAAGTGGACAAGGACAAACAAAAAAATAATGCTTTGAATACTGACTAAAGATGTAAATATTAAAGTAACAAATGTTTGAATGTTAAAGGACATCCTTAATTAACTGAACTTTTAGCCCTACAGTTTACAGCGTGGTGACCGGGGCAGGATGAAGAGCTGTGAGGGAGAGCAGAAGTTGGTGAGATGAATACAAAATGCTGCTTCACCATTTTGTCCATTTCCAGCTAAATAAGATCTTCCTGCGCCTCCTCTGCCATGGCCTCAGGCAGGCAACTGGGAAAGAACATTTCTCACATTATAACCCCTCAATATCTCTCCTGTGGCTCATTGGAAGTATGTCTGTCTGTGTGTGTGTGAGTGCGTATGTGTGGCTAGCCCCTGTCTGCTACCTGGTACAGAGTCACACTCAGATCTTCCAGACAGGGTGGACCAAAGTTAAATGTCGGTGGACAAAATATTGAAGTCAAAAGATAGTTAAAGATAGTGGCAACGTCAATGGCAGAGCAGTAAACTAATAATAGCTGGATACATTTCAGCTGGGTAAGTGATTGAGAAATACTCTTTTTGTCACTCATTAGATATTATAGAGGTGTCCTTGAGTCGGTCAGTGCCTAACAGCAGACTGTGGCTATTATGGGCAGTTCCCTGGTGTAATTTTGTGAATGTGAAGCAAGGCATTGCTGAAAATAAGCACTGATGTCAGCAGACTGTCCCTGAAAAAAAAAAAAAAAAAAAAAAAAAACCTTAAAAATAGGAATTTAGGCAGTATTCATTAATAACTGTAAAACTGAAGCTTTAAACTCCTAATCGCAACTGCTGAAGATATTGGTTTTATTTATCCACAGACTGCTGTAGGCTTTGAACTCAAACATTTGACCGACAGTTATCATCAAAATGACTGTGACTGAGATATTATTCAGTGAAATATGAGCCGATCTGGGACCAAAAATGTCTAAAAGTCCTGTCTAAGGCCTGTAAAGTAAGAAAGCAAATATTCAGTCAGGAAGACTTTTGTATTTCTTTTTGTATGCTTAGGCCTGAAGTCAATTTCTCTTTCTACCCTGCCATGTACCCCTCCCACGCATGCTCACACTAATTTACATGCTGTGTATCATGTTATCAGCCGTTCTCATCAGCTGGTTACATCCATCCAGTAGCACAGTGACACACGTGCATTGTTAGCCTATCATTTTGCTGCTGTCTTTTAAAAATATGATCATCTCTCTCCGTCTATGGTACATTCACACGGCAGCTATGCACGCGCCATCCATCTCTCCATCTCTTCACAGTCCTCACAGATTCATTAGCTTCATTATTTCATCCGCCATCAGCCTCCACCACCAGTGTCTGCACTCCACGGGGAGATTTTGCTGCTCCTCGAGTCTAAGAATCTCAAACTTTTGCCAAGACTTAATCATCAAGTATCATCTGTTATAATAAACATCGTCTCGGCCTTATTCCCTTGTCTTTCGTGATTGAACTGTTGGCTATATGTTTCATCTTCATTAATAAAGAGATTCATATGAAGTTTCATTCGAACTGTCTCTATGACTCACTGATACAGCAGTGAGAAAATGAATGTGGCTAAAGATACTATTGTATCAAAAAGTCACCTTTCCTAAATGTTAGCATTACAGAAAGTGATAAATATGTGCTGATATTTTCATATCTTCACTCCAATGGTTGTGACGCATTCATTACACATACACCTTGCAAGCCATCACAGTAGTGTTAGAATAAATGTGTAAGTGTTTACAGTGAACTTGGGAGCAAATATGTCAGTTTCAATTATTCATACATTTTCTCTCTCTCTCTCTCTCTCATTCAAATGCCTTTTCATCAGTGGTTAATCTGTCCATTTATTCATCAGTTTATTCTTCTACTCAGTCAGCTCTTTCTTCGTCCATTTGTTGACATATTAATTTATTTTCCATTTATCCAAATATTTGTTCACCTGTCATGTATTAGTTCATGCATTCCTTCATTTATTTATTCCGCAATTTGTCTACTCAATCAATTTCCTATTTATATGCTAAGCCAGCTGAGAACAAAGGTGGAGATGATGTGGTTCAAGAGTAAAGTTACAGCAGCATTGTGACTTGTGCTTGGCCCATAACAACATTTTAAATCAACTTAAGGCTGCCCACTAAACAATGATGATATGAGACCTGGATTAGGGATGATATCAGCACATCACTGGTAGGCTTTCAAATTAAACATCGGCTTCAGCCATTTCTGCCGATAAGACAGGCCAGATCCAGTGTGAGGGTGCACACACCACGAACACCAAAATCTAGCGTAAAAGAGGTATAATTATGTCTGCAATGTGGAGGTATTTTAAAGTTTTCTGAAACAGATAGCAGAGTTGCTATTTGCAGAGATTCCTCAGCATTGGTCATGCAAGAAGGAGCAAAATCGCACAACAGTACCATTTTAATAAAGAGCCATCATCCAGGTCATTACAAAAAATGCGTAAAGACAAAAGAGAAACTGGCACCAGCAGAAAAATACTGTCACTAGACTCTTCTCCAGTCCTTTAACAAAGCCAAAAAATATGACTGGAACCACCCGGGGGCCAAAGACAACCCTCAAGCATTTAGAGCGCTGAAAATCCAACCAGGTTTATATAAGTACCTCAGTGCGCCCAGCACAAGCAGCGAGCGACTGTTCAGCACTGTCTTCCATGTCATGGACAAAAAGAGGAATCTTATACCTCTCATACTTGACTGATGTATGCATCAGTCATCCTGGAAGAACAGTCATCCTTGCTCCTTGGACTTAAAAAGAAAGGCTACATTTTCACTAGATTTTGTGCCCTTTTGTTTGGTTTGTTTGATCACCTGGCTGCTGCAGGGTTGTTCGTAGCTCATAGAAAAGTGCAGTGCAGATTAAGCCTAGTTTTAAGTTTACTACTTTAAGTGGGCTCCTATTTTTGAATGAATTAATTCAGTTGATATATTTTTGCAAGCAACAGTAAACACACAAACAGTCTGTAAAGAATATGTAGCCTACTATTTTAGGCTCATTTATTCAACAGTGTGAAAAAGAGTACACTGTCTATTTATGTGCGTTCAGTTGGCTTTAATTGCTGTACAGCTGTAGAATGCACTTACTTTCACACCATCCCTGTGGACAGAAATTACATTTATTTACTAATTTTGTAACTTGTGAAATAGGTCATATTTGCCCTGGTTGTAGCTATTGTCAGGACTGTCTAAGAGAGAGCATCATCCAAGCTTGTTAAAGTAGGAGTTTTGTTTTAAAATGTTACATAAAAATAAATGGCATGTTTTATTATCCAGCATTTTTGCATCTGCCAGTGGACTATCACGATAAAAGTTATGCATAATAATGTGTCCCGCTACAATAAAGATTATGTTGATGTTCTCTGTACTAAGGTGGTGGTTGTAAAGTGTTGGCATATCAATTATCATCAAAAACTGTGCCCTAGATATGAACCTAATGGACTTAAACCTAAATTACCTAAATTATTTAACTGTCTCACCATTAACAAAAAAAAACATGCCTCCATTAACACAGCCTCCTGTTTTGTTTTATCACAGGGCAGTTTTTGGTCTGAATCGCTGCTAACAGTGCTGCCATGAGTGATACAGGAGAGGGGTGTGTTGGGACTGTGTTATTTAACATCACGAATGATGCTGATGTTAGCTGCTTTTCAGCGTTATCTGCAGGTAAACTGTAATCTAACAGGACAGGGGCCATGAATAATGTAGTTTGACAAACTAATCTCACGGTCTACATGAGATGGTTGAAGTGGATCTCAATATTATTCTGTCAAACCAACCAAGGTCAAAAATTAACTTTCACATACAAATACACATTATAATATTTGTCACTATTTGTAGTAGTATTTGTTTGTTATTTATTGGTAAGAATAAAGAATAAGAATAAATGCATTAGTAATTAGGTTTAGCATTTTAATGAAGGTACACTATCTGCAGATAACAAAAGCAGGAATGACATACATTATAAAATAGTACCATGTAAAAATAATTTACTCTCTTTTATTTATTTACGTATTTTAATTCTTTTAGGCCTCCCACATAATATTATACACTCATGTTGCTGTAAAACAGTGAAAACCAACCCCCAGGGCCCCATATATATATATATGTATGTTTCACTACTGTCATCAAGAGCAAGTATTTAATGTAACCTACAGCATATGTATAAGTCAACTTAGTCCACTCATCACAAAGCAAGTGATGGAAAACAGCCCTTTCTGGTCTAGTGACAAATGACGAACGCTTCCTGTTCACTTCCGTTTCAGGTGAAACAGACTTGCTGTGACTTCAATGAAATAACCACACACACTGAACCGAAAGGCTGTTCCGGTGCATTACACCTTACACCATCTTAATGCAGTTAACGTGCAGCCATATATTTTGGTTATTTTGAGATTTATCGCTAGCATCGTGCTAGCAACATCACGGTGAAGCTACGTAAAGCACAGCACTTCCTGCACTTACGATTTTCAAAATAAATAAAATTAAAAAAAATTATTGTGACAGTGCAGCGCTGTTAACGGAGTAATTACGCTAAATTAAACGTATTATAATTATCTGGGTGTCCGTGTGTACGTGTAAGATACATTAGTCGTGCTCTCTGAATCAAATCGTCCGACAGAATACAGTAATCTACAGATTAGCCTAGCTACATTAGCTTACTATGCCTACTTATTCATGTCATATTATGCAGAAAGCAGGCAGAGCTTTATCGCAAAGGAAAGAGTCAACGTAAAAAAGAAAACTACGTTGTGTCTCTTACATTTACATGACATTAGTGGCGTTTAATGTTCCCTAAAGAGTAGACAACCAGAGGGTCTTTCCGACTCACTTCCTGTATATTGTCACCAGCTTAACGCACACCGGCAGATTCAATTTACACCCTCATTCCAGGAAACAGCACCACAATATTCGCTGAAAAATACATTTAAGCGGTTAAAGCCTTACCTCCTTCTTCTTTTGACCTCCTCCGGGCGGCAGACATAGCAACACAAGGAAGAAAACGCACAGGACCGGCAGGTTAACCAAGGATTTAGCCCAAACAGACGCCATGACGGAAGGATGCTCTGACTGCGAGACACGTCTCCGACAAGGGATTGGATTCTGAGTCGACCAATCAACGGGAAGAGATTTGAAGCGCGGAAGCCTCTGGGTTTTGTAGTTTTTTTATAAAAAGCGAGAACTTCACCAACACACGGCTGTGTATCTGCTGAGGCTTGGTCTGCTTGGTCCTAACAAATAGACTTTTTAATTATAATACGCTGCGTATTGCTGTATGTAGCCTAACACTATGGCACGTCCTAAACTAAAAAGTGTATTGGCAATTATTGCAGTAGTAAAAAAAAAAAAAAAAAGAAAGAAAAGGTAATGGACATAAATGAAAAATCCTTTGTCACTGATGATTAATGTAACATCTAACATCTGCATCTACTCTAACCCTAACCCTAACCCACCCCCTAACCCCTAACCCTAACCCTTAGTTATAGGTTAGTTATAGGCTGCATTAGAAATGTAGACATAATTTGAACCCACTGTTGGTTGACTAAATCTTTTTTTTTTTTTTTTATTTAAACCAGCTTTCTGGATTGTATCAACCATCTGACAGAGAATTATATAAATGTTCAGAATTATATTATCAATATATATACGTACCTCCACATGCTGCCATTTTTTAGTTGATTTCATTTTGTTATTTCTCCATTGGGACTGTGTTTCAGTCTTAGAACACTTGAAATGAGTGAGATGGCTTTATGTGATCATTCTCAGTGGCATGTCTCCCTGTCTCCAGATGAAATTACACCTAAGCACTTTGTGATTAATGTAATGCAGTGCATTAGCCTTGAATTAAACATTACTTGTCTAAAAGTTTTTAATCGTCAGAGCAATGGTAACTATGTTTTGGGGGGTTGTTTGTTTGCTTGTCATACTGTAACTGATGAGCATGCAGATGCTATACACCTTTCAATATAATGCAGTCCAATGCAACTCCACAAGAAACTACAGCTTCATTACCTTAACACTCTATCTGCAATTTTTTTTTTTTTTTTTTTTTAAATACCATTACGCCTGTAAGTAGGCTTTCTACTTTTCCGGCCACTTGGTGTACTGGCTCTGACCCAGAGGCAAGAGTGCGGAAGTGTCTAATCTAGTTTACTTTGTTGCATTCACTCTCTGTAGTGCAAAAAAGCTTTCTGTCTGTCTTTTAGATTGCATGCCTACTCAGGTGGTACACCCTCTATTGACTCAGTTTGGCTCTTAGCGACATAATATTACTTTCAGGAGGTAAATAGTCTTGGAAATGCACTAAAAGACCTGTTCATCTTACATTTAGAAAATAAAAATAATTCACAACTCATTCAGTATGTACAAGCATATTTTTTGAAATAAATGATATTGCAATACAATACTAGAATGCAAAAAGCATTAAAAAAATATTGCTAGTTAACACTGGTTACAAAAATCAATGTAACTGGACACTGAGGTAGATGTCATAGCAGATAGTAATATGTGTGCTGATATGCCGATATTTCACAGCAAAACAGGCAGAGAGAATGGATCCCTCCAGCAGGGGGATGGGGTGGTAATGGCCCAGTAATAGACGCATAAGTGGCTTGTGCAAGGTCTAATGACCTGCTGGAAGAAACCAATGCTCTAGAATCTTCTGCTAAATGGTAGTGAAAGCAATACTTTTAAAATGAAACTGAATGACATTAAAAAGATAAACACCCAGATAAAAAAACAAAAATCCTAAATTACCCAGGGGATGGATGAAGTGACTGTTTATGAATGAAAGAAGGAAGTCTATTTCAAACACACGCACACACATACACTGCTGATATGAAACGCATGTTGGAATATTAAAGCCAATGCACCGTGAAACAATTACTGTGTGTTGCAGTCTTGTTAAACAGTTCATTCGCTCTATAGCAGCTCAGTCATGGAAACTGTCCCAGTCTTGCTGGGTTTTGTTGAAGAATTTATGAAATGATTCCCTTGGAATTTATTTGAATTACATAGAACTGAAGTTCCTGAATTTTTTCATGGATAGGTCACATAAGCAGTACTGTGGACTTCATCTAGTAAACATTTTGTCTTAGGGACCGTTACGTTAAGGCTACAGCTAATGATGCTGAGAAAATAATCCTTAATGAAAACATTATCGATAAATCAGATGAGTTTTTCTCTCAATTAACTGATGAAGAAGATAATCTGTTTCTATTTGTATCAATATTTGGTATAAATGAAAAAGAAAAACTTTACTGTGGAGACCCCCAATGTCCCCTCATCCTTCTTAAATAGCAAGCAAAGCAATCTCTAACTTCCCCTCTACATTTTTATATGCATCCACTTAGTAGCTAATGCTAACGAGTTACTTGCAAGTCGCTCTAAAACTTTGTGCTGCATGGCAATAATCATAATGCGACCTCCCCATAGGCGTTTGCTCTCTCTCTGCAGCTAGCAAAGCAAACAGCTGCACTTTGCATTTGAGCAGAAGAATAAAGCTCCTATCTGCCTAAGAGAGTGGTGTAAGAGGGAGAGAGCAGAGGGACAGAGAGAGAGACAGAGAAGCCTGTTAAAGTCAGTTGCCACCACTGCACAGCTGCATCATGGATGTTAAGGGCAGGTAAAATTACACACTACATAGTCAGAATGGAAACTTTAGTATATCGCTATTAAGAAATAAGATGCTTAGAAAAAGAACAGCAATTGTGAAATGTGGAAACCATCTGAAAAGTATCTCCTTGGAAATGATGTTTCACATGTGATAAATCAGTGTATTTTTGTTAGGGAAGTGACATTAAGTGTAGTGCTTATAGCTATTTCTGTTTTTGATTGAGTTGTGGCAATAAAGTCACTGAAGTAAGCAGAGGGATTCTATACATTTGCATTTCTGGGGAAGCAGCAGAGATATAAAGCCAACTAAATAAGAGACAGTATAGGGGGAGAGAAAAACTGTTTATGGTGTTTTAAAATGCAGGGGGAGGATTGAAGGCTGAGGGAGAGAGGGGGGAGTGAGATGGGTGACGTCATTTCCAACTGGCACAGAACTGGGTGCCTGCATCCGATATCAGCTGCTCCCTTATAAAAAATAACGAGTCCTGATGATTAATTGCCCGACAGCACAAAGTTTATAGAAAAGAAAGAGAGATGGTGGTGGAGAGGTGGAGGTTGTAGGGGTCCCCGAGTTACTGAGGAGCAGAAAATAACAAAAGAGCTCAAGTGAGAGAGAGAGAGAGGTTGAGAGAGGGAGTGCAACATCAAAAGAAAAACAGAGAGAGAGAGAGAGAGAGAGAGAGTGAAAGGTGTTGGGATGGAGAGGGATTAGAGGTAAAGCAGTGAGAGAGAGACAGAGAAAGGGATGAGAAGAGAGAGAGGCGTGCATGGAGAGCGAGGGACGAAAAGCAGCAGATAGTCAAACAAACAGAGAGGGAGGAGCGGAGAGAATGAGTGAGGCATTCATTAATATGATGTTCGTTATCTCTGACCGACTCCCTCAACAAATGTTCCTCTGTGTTCTCTAGTGTGCTATTCAATAGGCCTATAGCTGTGTGTGTGTGTGTGTGTGTGTGTGTGTGTGTGTGTGTTTCCTGGTGTGAATGTGTTCATGAAGTATCTGAGCTCTGCATAGCACAAATGTGTGAATGCATGCGTGCAGGCAAATTTATTAAATTGAACACAAGCCTACTGCACTTGAAGCTTATAAGACGTCACAATAGTATAAAGTGGAAAGGACTTGAAATGGTCCTTGAAATTGAGGCTCTAAAGTCGCAGCAGAAATCTTCATGCAACCAAGCGTGATGCCATCTTGGAGGAGTCATAGAGGTTGTGGATCAACAGAGTAACGTTGAAACTAAAGAAATGGTCTAATACCCAGGCTAATTCACAGACACACATCCATTAGTTTTTGAATATCCTGTTTCTTAGACCAATATACACTGGTTTTGGTAATAAAAGGGAACTGGTGATGCAGTTACACACATTTGAGTTTGCACACTCACAGATATTGATAAATTATAAAGTGGATAATAATTGTTGTGGTTTAAAATCCTCAGCAGACTATGATCTGGTGAGGTGATAATCACATCCATTCTTGTTACAGCATGGTGAGGCGTTTTCCGCTTGGCTGGCAGAGGAGGCCTGAGTCTATGAGAGAACATTATTCAGCATATCCTACCTGTCTTGCCTTGCCTGCAGTCATCATATCCATTACTACAGGTTAGGAGGACAGTAGTAAAAATGTCTTTGAGTAAAATGTAACTGCCAAAGATAGCAGAGGTCTGCAGATTTGTATGCCACAGTTTGCAATTAAATTTAACACACACAAAAAAAGAAAAACCCATATTCTGTCTTAAAATAGTACCCAGTGACTCAAGGACAATAAAATATGCCCTCCAACACTGAACTGTTCAACTTCAACACATGTGTTTTCTCAAATATTTTGTATTTTGTGAATATACTGCACGGTGTGTACCATAGACCTTAAAGAGAGTGATCTGCCTTAGATTGTAGTCCAGAACTTGTTACTAACGGAGAATAACATTGTAGAGGTCGACATAAACAATGCTTCTCCTGTCACCTTAGCTTGTCTCTTTTCCTCCTCTCCTCTCCTACCTCCTTTTATCCTCCACTCTCCATACCTCTCCTTCCCCACTGCTCCTCTTTTCTTCATTTGACACTACTAATCTCCTTTCCTTTCCTCTCCTCCTTTTGGTACCACACCTTTCTCCTGAATCTCCTTTCCTCTCCTCTCCTCTCCTCTCCTCACCTCTCCACTGCCCCTCTCCTTATTCAAAAGGTGCGTGACAGATAATAAAAAAAAAGCCCTGGTGGTCGGCAGGCGGCGACACCTTATTATGCAGGAGAAGGATGAGGACAATTTGCACCATAACACGAAGAAAGAAAGAAAGAAAGAAAGAAAGAAAGAAAGAAAGAAAGAAAGGAATGGTAAGTCATGGAAATCACTCAGTAAAACAAATAATAATACACAAACCTTGAAGGCTTGAAGATTAAACATATATTGTGCAATATGAGCAGTTTGTCTCAAAGAAAAGAAAGAAATGTTTTGTTAGTGTTAGTGTTAGTAATACAGCAATGGAATCATGTTGTTTCTCTGCCCAGAGTTAAACTCTTAGTCAAGAAAGCTCTGTCCATACACGGACACAACCTGAACTTTTCCAAGAAAAGGAACTGCATAAGAAGAAACCTCTGTTTCCACTGTACATGTGTTCACAGTCACATGTATGAAATTCTTACAGCAGGGACAGACAGAGACACATAATAGTTAACAAAGTTAACGATAACACTTGCTTAATGTGGGTTCACTTTCACATTATTCAAATAAATCTATATGAAATATATATTTCCATGTTCTCTCCCCACAGCCACAATGTAAATATACTTCAGTAATATTAATATAGAGACATACTCTATCAGTTCATTGCCCCTAGATTATGTTTATGTAGGCTACACACACAGACACACCTACACACACACACACACACACACACACACAGAGCAAATCCCAGACTTTCTGCAACAGCCCTCCAACAGCCTCTGCATTTAAATCTCTTTCTTGTCTTCAGTGGCAAAGCAGCATTTTCATCTACTTGATTAGAACGAGCCTTTCCCTCTTGTCTCCCTCCCTCTCCCTCTCTCTCTGTCACACACAAACATAAACACACACACACGCACACACACTGGTGCGTCAGTCATTGGAATAATATACAGCATAAACCTTCCTTCCTTCTCCCCTCTCGTCTCAACTCTCGCAGCTCTCCTCATCTCCTCTCTTCAGCATCGCTCCCACCAGGTCTCTCTCTCTCTCTCTCTCTCTCTCTCTCTCTCTCTCTCTCTCTCTCCCCCTTTCCCTTTTCTTTCAGGGAGAGAGCTGATATCTCTGGCGGTTTGCCGCATGGAAGTCGCCCAGGCAAGGCAGAATATCATCTGTCTGATCCGGACTCCTTCTCTCCAGTTGCCGACCACAGCACGAGCCACAACATCACACTCACATTTGCTGGGATTCAACGGGATATAACGGCATTTATCCGCTGACCGACTGACAGGGGAGTCTTTCGGCTTCATTCCTGCAGTGGGGGGGAATATTTCTTAGTCAGATGTAACAACCCCCAAAAAAGAATAAGGTTCGTCAAGTGCGCAAAAGCCGCAGCTTAAGACATTACGCACGGCTAATTTATTCTCTCTATCTATATATATTCTGTTTCCTCCATCCCCAGCACGGACAAACCGGGGATCGGAGGTGGGGGGGACTTCCACGGTATGGAGTCCTGATTTTACCAAGCGACCCACCGGGAGGAATGAAACTGAGAAAATCCGTCGCCGTGGTGGAATATTAATAACCTTCTCCTAACAATAAACAGGGGATGTTGCAGCTGAGTTTGGGACTCTAGAGAGCATTACAACTTTCTTTTGCTCTCCGGTTTTCAATCTCTCCCCCTCTTCTTCGCCTGTGGGACTTCTATTTTCGTGACTGATTTGCAGTACTTCACTTCTCTATCATGGACCGGTCGACGTCTTTGGATATAGAAGCGCTCAAGGTAAGACGCTCGCAGCCGAGCGGCGCGCACTTGTTCGCCTGAAAGAGAGTTGCGATCCTCCGTCCGCTGTGTGCTCGGAATAATGGATAGATGACTGGGTGGCCTGGTGGGTGACTGGGTATGATAGGCGGCTGGTCGGATCATTATTATGACTGGATGGCTGGTTGGATTAATCCGCAGCAGAGTGACTGATGATGATGATGATGGGTAAAGCTGATATACTGGGTGACAGGTTGAATGACGGGTGTCTGTGAAAGGGTGAGCGGGTGGCTGTTCGGGTTATAGTGACCCAATGGCTTTAGGATGGGGGCTGCTGGGTGCTGATCGTCTTGAGGTGCAATGAAAAAAGGGGGGTTTGCCACTGTCTGAGGACTCAACACTCAACACATCCAAGAGCACATCTCTCCCGCTCCGTTTCTCACACAAATGCACAAATCCACACTCTTTCTACAGCAGGATGGTTGGGGAATAAAGAGAGAGAGAGAGAGAGAGAGAGAAGGAGAGAGAGGGAGTGTGTATGTCAGTATTCGTGGGGTGAATTTCAATATGCTTTGCTTGCACAGAGTTGTTGCAGGGAGCTGTTGTGGGCGTCGGTGGGACGCTCGATAGACGGGACGGATTTGCCCGACGGGGCGGCAGCTTTATGTAGAGGGTCTGAGCAGAGAGCTAAGGGACGCATGACGACGTTGCCCGGTTATTACCCCTCTCTCTCTCTCTCTCTCTCTCAGATTATTCTAACTTCATGTCAGTTACCCAGATCAGTGTATTACTCTTACAAATGAAAAGTGTCAGGATAAAAATAAATGCTCGACCTGTGTGCTCTTGTGCCTATGTGTATAGGCTACGTGCCTGTGTACGAGTGTGTGCGTAGAAGGTGGAGGATATGGGTCGCTGCATACACCTCTTCACTCTCTTTTTGCTCCCACCTCCTTGACCCCAATATGCGTGAGTTTCTCCATGTGGCCAGCATCACGTAAATCTCATGTCACCGGGGAGATGAGTCGGTAAATTCAGCATAGGTTTGTGATGCTCTGAGAACTTCAATAATCTATAGGTCATATAAGGTGCAGGTAAAGAATTTTGGGTGTGTGTGTGTGTGTGTGTGTGTGGCTCTGGTTAAGATTATCCTGTACTTTCTATATTTATAGATCAAATGAATGTGAAAACGCTGAAAAATCTATTTGGAAGCAGGTGTACCAAGGGAGCGTTCAGCACCTGTTCCCTCTAGTTACTCACTCTCCAGCATTCATTCATCAAATTTTACTTCTAAATTCAATTTCTATAAGCTGTTTTGGTGTTCCGGTGTTTAGGTGTGATTGTATTTGTGTGTGTGCATGTGTATATTGTGACTTGAAGCAATCCAAAACCTGGTTAGTGTTAACTTTGGAGTGACTTAAAGAAAACAATACCATAAATATGAGTCCCTACAGGAGCTGTTTAGTCATTGTTATGGACAGAGAAAGCGTACTGTGGAAGAGGCAGATCACTGTCACTACAGACATTAAGTGCTTCATGCATACTGTCTAATGTCATACTTTTCATCAGTTAATTAAATTGCGGATGGAAATGTCCATTTTCTATGTGCTGCTCCTGTTTCTGATAACCAGTGGTTGGATAAATCAGCAAATCGATGAGACTCCCCAGGGGTTTGACATTTCAAGCAGCATTTTATGTGATCACACTGAGAAGGGGACCTCGATACTGATGCAGTGCTCCAAATTGACTTTGACTCAGCTGGATGGTTGCAGATTCCATAGATGGAAATTGACATTCTGATTTAAAAACTGTTAGCCAATGAACTTGACCTGCACCACAGTGTGAATGTTGCTGTTTATGTCACATATGTGGGCTGGCTGCTCTTTTCCGATGTCATGTTTCATACAAGCTATTTGTGGTATTTATTGTTTTTCTTCCAGGTGTTTGAAGTTGTAATTGTAACATACTGTGGCAGAGAGTGTAACACACAGAGAAATAAGAGTATGCAGAAAGAAAATATCTCACATTTAGTGTGACATAACTTATCTATCCATGAATCATATATCATGAGCTTAAAACGAGGCTCTGACTTATCAAAGCTGAGTTATCCACCCATTTGTCTTCTTTGAAAGCTATTTATGCTTGTGAGGTGTAATTCAAAGAACCATGACACGTTGAACAGAATATAGTACTTTTCCTAACTCGGATGTTATATCTCTGATGTTTAATAGCTCAAAACTGCACTCTGAGACAAAACCTCAGAACTCCAAGCTCATGATATGTTCAGATTCTGAGTATCTTTCAACCGAGGTTCCTGTTCTCCTCATTGTGCCCACTCTGACTACAGGCAACGCTAACTTTGTGCTCACCAAGTTCATTGCAGAAATTTAGGAAACATCACTCAAGCAATGTTTGGGGCGAGAATCAAATACCCAAATATACTGTTACATAAATCTTTTCTAAGCCAGAGGGTGGCCGGTTCAAGTCCGGCATGGACCAAAGTACAGTCCTGGACCGGTAGCTGGAGAGGTGCCCCTGAGCAAGGAACCCCTAACTGTTTCCAGGGTGCCGCCATGTGTGGCTGCCCATCTCGTCACAATTACATATCTATGAACCCTTTGTGTGAGTGTTTGTCTGTGTGGTTGTATTTTGTGTAAAATGCGTGTAAAAACTGGAAGAAAAAAAAATGGAAAAGTGGAAAAAAAAGAATGTCCCCTCTTGGGAAATATTCTATTCCGTGACTGTTTCCAGAATCTCTGCAGTGTGCGCAGATTCATGATCAGCAAGAATTACCAGAAGAACACCAAGTCCTTAAACATATAATAAAAGCACTTTATAGTTTGAGTGATTGCATTGAAGTTCTGGGTTATTGTTCCAAATTCAAAAAAATATCACCATTGCCACTTCTTTTTAATAAGTGAGTAATTAACCTGACTGTGCAAAATCTCCCGCTGTGGGCCCAAAGAACCACCTTTTACCCCTCAGGTGACAGCACTGGGTGGTCACCAATTAAATCTCAACCCTGGCAGTGTTAGTCCATCGCTCTGCCAGTTGACTTTAAAGAATTTCTGTCCACTTCCACCAGTCCATCTATCCATCCATCTGCTGGTTGTTTTCTGCAGAGCTGGTGTCATATCCTTGGCAGTGCTGACAATCCCTGAGTCCTAGTGCATTGGTAGCTGGCACTCAAACTCACACGCACACACACACACACAAACACACTCCTGCTGTGTGCTCTAATTGCAGTGAAGGTCGCAAATGTGTGTATACTTGTGTGGACACTTCTTTCACAACCCACTATACTTTTAAATAGCCTATATTTAGGTAGTTATGTAAATCAAAACAGTGTCCTCTCAAGTATAACAAAACTGAGTGTGTGTGTGTGTGTGTGTGTGTGTGTGAGTGCATACAGGTTTGCTGGCCAGCTGGCCTTTCAAACTTTGAAAGTAAACTGGAGACAAACAAACACACACAGCAATCCAATCTAATGAAAAGCCAGATTTTTTTTTTGTGTGTGTGTGTGTGTGTGTGTGTGTGTGTGTGTGTGTGTGTCTGTGTCTGTGTGTCTGTGTGTGCCTCAAAGAGCAATCACAGGAAATGAACGGCAAGCAAGGACAGCATTGGGACATTGGGAAGTCACTGCATTATATCAAATATACAAGTGGTATGTGTGTGTTTGTGTTTGTGTTTGTGTGTGTGTGTGCGTGCGTGTGTGTGTGTGTGTGTGTCTGGATTTGACCAAAGACCTATCTGCTTGTAAATCAGTGCAGGTTTCAATATCAATGGAGCAGTTTAAGTGCTATTGATCTTTAGTAATAGCTGCACCATAAATTATATGCAGTATAATAAAGGCAGTCAGATTGAATTTGACCCTCTAGATCAGAGGCTCTCGACTTGTAACAGGAACAGGTATTGCAAAAAGCAATGAATAGTTTAATTTTGGTAGTGCTAGATCAAAATTATAATTTAACCCTAATGTAACCCGGCAAGATCAAAAAAAAGAAATTCATGCTTAATGGCATCAGCATGTCATGGCAAGACGCAAACAGTTGTCTTTACAGGCTACTGTGATTCACAACATATAAGACACTTTAATTATTTTTATAGACAACTGAAATTATAGACCTATATTTAGAGTAAGACCACTGTGCTTGGCTAGCTGACTATGGCTGCTAGTCTAGACATATTTATCCGATACTAATTCATAAGCCAGCTAGTTTTTCAGAATAGAGCAGAACTCTAAATGATGCTTAGTTACCTGCCAAAGTGGCTGGCAAAGTAAACCAACTTATTGAACAAGCCACCGCCAGAATGAACCAGCATTTGCATGGTGGCTACTTTCCCACCCTGGTTGCACTCTTTCACACAACCCCATTTGGTAACCACCCAGTGCAGCCACAGTTTTGCATTTCTGGCCACTGAGCAGCTCAATTGGAGCAATTGGGGGTTCAGTGCCTCTTCCAAGGGCACTTCAACAGTAGCTGCTGAGGGATGGGAGAACATTACTCATTCATTTAAGCCAGCCAGCCCCCAAGCCTGCCTCTCTAACCTTCAGGCAAGCACAATTCCTCATCTGTGTATTTGCAGGCACCAGTTCGGTTTAACCATGTTACAAGCACAAGCATAAACCACGTGCGAACTGATGACTTAATGTGCTGCAGTGTGACATACATTATATTTTGGTGACAGTTAAGTTTGTTGAAGCTGCCAGTGTAACAGCTGCACAAATTGAAAAGTGGGCGCGTTACTCCGAGCCAAACAGACTTCATTCCCGTTATAGTGGAGCCTTCCCAAACATCTGCATGTGTGCTCACTCCATTTTTAAAACGATGGCACATAGGATACGATGTATTAGCTTTAATGTGTGTGTGTGTTTGTGTGTCACATTAATAGCAAAGCCTCCAGGGTGCCAAATGAGTCTACAGTTGCGTACCGATAGGCAGCCACATGAGTGACTTTTACTACCTGGCAGGTTCTCAACATTTGGAATGGGACAACACATGGGATCATCTAATATGCAAATAAAGTGTATAAAAGAAAAAAACAACTAAAAAAAAAAGTCAACTCAAGTTTCCAGTGATTCAATATACCACCTTAGACCAAGATCATGTCTTATGCCATTCATTGGCATTACATTTTATACTTTTTTATTTCAGGTGAAATGTACATCTCAGTCAGACCAATGAACATTCCTCCCTTCCCATTGAAAAGCATTTATATTAATCAAATTATAATTCAGAATCTTCAATTTGCAGTTCCCAAAGTAAAACTAAAGTCTCCGTGTATATTATTAATATATACTGAAACTTACACAAAATGGACAGACGACAGAATGTTCTTAAAAGTGGGGTTGACTGGAGAGCCTTTCAGTTTCCTCTAGGCTTTCTTCTACTTTTCCTTACTCTTTCAACCATTTGATTCACTCTATCTCTCTCTCTCACACACACACACGTGCACACGCGCCCACACACACACACACACACACACACACACACACACACACACACACACACACGCACGCACACCCAGCCTGGAGCATGAGCATACAGTGCTCACGGTACATTGCCAATTCCAGTAGTCAGTCACCTTTTTTGTCCACATCAGTCCATTTTACAGGTAATTAGCTGTTCCTTGCAGAAAATCCACTTTCATTACTCAGTAGTTTGTGTGTGTGTGTGTGTGTGTGTGTGTGTGTGTGCACGCACATGAGTGTGTGTGTTTGTATTTGATGAGGAAAAACTTGCTATACACTTACATTTACTTGCTATACAGTATTTATGTGTTTGTTTGCATGTGCATTTGTGTGTGTGTGTACTGTATGTGTGCAGCTCAAGTAGCATTGTTTAAAGGTCTAATAGCTAGCGGGCTACTGTTGGCCTTCTAAAGGTTAACTTATAGTATTTAGACTGTGTGTATGTGCATACATTCATGTGTGTGATAGCAAATTTGTTATGTTTGCTGAGCAACAAAGTGAAGTAATTCACACTGTGGAACCCCTCACCTCTGCATTGCTTGCAATTGTGTGTGTGTGTGTGTGTGTGTGTGTGTGTGTGTGTGTGTGTATTTCTGTCTGTGTATGAGCTCCCCACCACTCAACATAATGAAGAAGCTGAAGGTAAACTTAACCAGCTGTGCAACACTTGATTTAAGGAATATACACAAAGATTTGGGGAAATACATTTATTTGCTTTCTTTATGGGAATTAGAGAAGAAGTTTGAGAAAAATGTCCTCTCTGTGTGTTCTCTGCAGAGCTGTTTCTGTGATTTGTTTAGCTCAGCTTGGCACAAAGTCTAGAAACAGTGCAATAGCTAGCGCTCTAACAATTCCACTATTGTCGTATGTACGAATTAGGGCTGGGCGATATGGACCAAAAGTCATATCTCGATATTTTTTTGCTGAATGGCGATACTCGATATATATCGATATTTTTTCCGTGGTGAGATAATTTCATACGTCTATTATTAATGGTCCACTGGTAAATCGCACTCCCACCACTCATACTACAAATCCCACAATGCACCGCAACAGCTGACACACAGGTCAAGACCTGTGCACCACCTCTAACCCCGCTGCTTCGGTTGTTTATTGACACACTAATCAGTGGTCCAGTGTTGAGAACTTAGCGACTTTTCAGACCCTCTAGCGATTTGTTTTTTTTCCAAAAAGCGACTAGTGACACATAGCGACTTTTTCTGGAGTTATTGGAGACTCCGATGTGATGACGTCAACAAGCAGCGGGAGACCTGGACAGACGGAGAGGAGAAATAAAAGCAAACTGGCGGCTCAAGGGAAGAAATCTATAGTCATTTTAACGCAAAATAAACTATATCGATATAAACGATATGGTCTTGTGCTATATCGCGTTTGAAAATATATCGATATAGATTAAAATATCGATATATCGCCCAGCCCTAGTACGAATGTATGTTTCTGTTGTGTGTGCAGTGCCTCAAAGGTCCAATATGAAAGATTTAGAGGTATCTATTGGCAGATTAAGGCAGAAATGGAATATAATATTAATTAGTGTGCATTCATAAGTGTGTTATCACCTGAAAAGAGTAGTTTTTCCAACATGCCTGGAAGGTGAAGGTGAGGCGAGTAGTATTCAGTTGGTTACAATTTGCAACTTCACTGCCTGATGCCACTGGAGAGTTACTCTAAATGAATTGGATATATTTACTGACCTACAACAGCTAGACTCCAGGCAATATTTCAGAAGTCTTGTCTTCCTTGTTAAGTTGTCAATTTGAACAAAACCCAGGCAAATGGTGATTGATGTATTGATTGATGTATCACTGTCCCATACATTGAGGACCACTTGAGAGTGACTTTCACATGATTCCGGTTATCCTCCCATAGGCTGCGTGTAGAAATGGGAAGGTGGAGCCGCACACCCCCACACCTACATGTGTGTCATTGTAATATGGGTATACAAAATGAGGAACATTTGCTCTCGTGCCCTCACACAAAGGACATCCGTGCAAAATATGGACATGATTCCACAGAGATGAGCTCTCTCTTTGCCATCACTGATAAAAAAAAAAGATTTTAGTTATATTACAAGCTTGTCTTGCAATGCTAGACAAATTGATGGGAGATGGAATGGTATAGTGCAACCGAGGTGTTTATATGACAAATGTACCATTATATGACAAACGATGAAGTGTATCATTTCTTCTTTTTTGTGTGTGTGTGTGTGTGGGTTCATGGGTTTTTGTTGTTTATTGTTTATTGTTTGGACCCAAATGTTATGTTTTTAATCATTTGTGTCAATAGAATTAACTAACTAACTATTTTTGTTTAGCATGTTAACTAACAAGATCATTTTCTCTTCTGTGAAGGCTACTGTTTTATTTATTCCAAACCTTAACATTTCCTCGACCTGCTGTACAGTCTCTGTTTACTGGAAGCACAAAGTCCATCTTTTCATCCAACTCTGAGGCAGAAAACAGGTATACTTCCTAAAATGTCCCAAAAATCTTGTTAAGGTTTGTGACAGAGAAACATGCACACAGATACATCAACAATACATCATTTTCACATCTTTGACAAACACACATGGCAGTACAAAGCCAGAATGACAGGAAAATGTATAGCAGTTAATTGTTCTCATACATTAATTTCCTCTCATCTGTCAGTCAACGCATTACAAACAATTAGTGGAATCTCACAAAGAGCATTTTCAATTATTTCTTTACGGTTTTAGAACCTGTGCATCCATGGAATTCATTTCTTGGATTTTGCCTGAGGCCACTGACTATATTAAATGTGAGTCTGTGAGTATGTGTTGGGGGTACACTGAATGTTTTATTTGTGGTATCTGTGTTTAATTACTTTCGCTACTATTAACTCTAGAAAGGACTGTGAGTTTTGGTGGTTGGTGGTCATTTTCAAGTATAACTATGAATTATATTTCCATTCTGAAGTTGAACACTAACACCAGCTTGTGCAGAAGAGAGTATTTTGACACCCACATATTGTATCACCTGTGGAGGTCCCCAGGGCCTTGAAGACCTAGTTAGGCAGTCATGTTGTGATGTGGACTGGATAGCCTATGGTCTGGATGCTATGCAAGCGACCACTAACAATACAAATACCTTCAAATAATATCTGACATCAACTGATTAAGTCCATAACAGCATGTATCGTCCAATATTAATGTCTTTATTAGTTCTCTTTAAATTTTGACAGTCAAACTTTTTTTGGTGATATTTGATGATAACTGGATTAGAAAACAGATTGCCAGCTAACAGGCAGGCTGGGAAGAATGGATTATGGACCAGATGGGTGCCATGAAAATTTTAGGCAGGCAGATGAGCCTATAGGTGCTATAGGTATAAAGCAGCAGATGTAGGTGAGTGTGATGCTGAAAAAACAGGCCTGTGCAGACCACTAACATACACGCCATCTATTACCATTATTAGTAAATCATCCAAAAGACTTGGGGTCAAAGTGAAGGTTAATGAGCTGCAGGCTGAATGGGGCAAATTTAATCATTTTTAAGAAATACTGGCACTGCCAAGCCAATGTTTTACAGAAACCAGTGAGTGCTGCCAGTGAAGTTGTGTGCTCCGCAAGTTAATGGTGTTGGAAGCTAAACACAGTTTGCATGAAATTACATGGTGAACACTGACTACATTCAAGTAGAATTTACTCAAGCATCCAAGATGTTTTGGAGACACGGGAAGCGTCCTCAGAGTCACAATTACTGATATAGAGGCCTTTTTCAACCCCCAGGAAAGAAATTATAGACAGGAAAGGTGTGTATGGGGATGCACTGGTTCACAGTGGATGTGTACATGGTGAAGTGATGGCAGAGTGGACTGCAGAGGTTTTTTGTAAGTGGAGGGAGAGCATGATGGTGTTGAACTTGGCCCTGGGGAGGCTCCAGGGTACACATCACATTGTAATAATTACACATATACACACACACAGAGTCCTGCAAACTATCACTTACTGCCAATAATAGCTTGTGGGGAGAAATCTGTGGCTGCATTAACATATAACCCTCTGCGTTCACATACAGATACGGACACAAACACATGTTTGCCTCAGGCATATTTACTGTGCACCTTGGCCCTAGATCACCACTCATGGCAGTAATCACACACACACACACACACACACACACACACACACACACACACAACCCCCACATAGCCCCAGTCTTAACAGTGACTGATGCTTCACGTCACTACCTGCCACTCAACGTTTCCTCTGTAAGCCTCAGGGTATGTGAATGTGTGTGTATGTGCTTCTATGTATGTGTGACTTTTATTTCCCATGTTGATGTTTCACCCTGACGTGAGGAAATACTTTGTCCGCTTCATGTTCTCACTGTTGCAGTTACATAGTCCCTCTTGCACTGCAGTCATCTTGACGCTTGTGTGCGTGAGAGCGAGCAAATGTGTGTGTATAGACAGTAATTCAAATGCAAATCATATAGAACTATACTTCCTCTGCAGCAAATTAGAGCCTACATAATGCAGCCAGTGTCGAGTGTGACAGAGAGTGTATTCCTCTTCCATTTGCCATATTTTCACATGATGGTTTTCCTACTTGTTATCTTTGCCTCAGTCCTGTTTCGACTTTCACTGCTGTCACTCAGTATGATAGTTTTTCCAGTTCACAAACACAAACAGTGTGTTTATGTGGGTGGGCTCAGCACCAGTCCTTTAAGAAGCATTTCTTCCTTCCCTGTCCCAGCAAAAGCAAAAAAAAAAAAAAAAAAAAAAAAAAAGGAAAACTACAATAATAATAAACTGCTTCCAGTTTCCTTCCTTGGTGTGGGTAAAATGTCTGCTGAATGCCAACTGGAGGTATGCATATTATTGCTTTTAATAAACCAGTTACCCAAATCTGTCATTTTAGCTTGGCGTTTTGAGGAAATGTGGATGAAGTTGGCCTACAGTTACAGCTGCAGTAAGCAAAATTTTGATTTACAATTACAGCCATCTTACCGGTAGTGCTGCAACACAGAGTATAGCTGAATGAATAAAAACTTTAGAGAAAAATACAAGCTGTCACTGTGCTCACAGCAGTGAGAGAGCAACTCCAAACAGAGAAAGCATGGCGCAGCAACACTAGTTTTGTTTCGTTAATTCTTTGGTGTTCTGGATTGGGTGACGTTTAGTAAGATCATACAGAACCCCTGAGTAGTTTCACATAGTTACACAGGTCTTGCTGCCATTTGGAACCTCTAACATTCAGCTTCAACTTATTCAGTTGAAATCCAGATACAGTATACACTCATTTTTTTTTAAATCTGTTTTGTACTATGCACATCACTCCATCATGTTACAGGAGCAAGTACTGTATGTGCTTAACATGGTGCATTGCTTCTAAAGAGCTCACCAAGTAGGTTGTAACAGGACTTTACTATCTAGCTATTATAGGCAGTACCAGGCGCAGCTAATGCTAATACCAACATGGCAACACAGGATGGCAAGTCTTTAATTTAGCATTTGGTCATGAATCAAGTACTGGACAGGAGTTTGACCTGGTTATGGGGCAAGGTTAGTCATGCACCAAAGTCACCAAATTACCAAATTGCCAATTCATTCATTCATTCATTCCCTGAGCACTGTGGATACCGAAGTTAATGGCAGTCCATCCAGTTGTAAAGACATTAAAAAGCCAAAAATGTCAACCTGCTTGTGCTGCTACAGGAAAAGTCAGGGGATCACCAAAGTCAGGAGGATTCATCCCACGGGGACCACGGATGTCTGTAAAAACTTTCTGAACAATCCAGCCAATAGTTGAGACATTTCTGGACCAAAATGGACTGACTGACCGACACTGCCTTCCCTAGAGCCATCCCTGCTATCTTGACTAAAAACAAGCCTTCACTTCATCTGCTAAAATCAATATAGCTGTAGATGTGTTGATACTGATACGCTGTAACAACAGATTCTCCTTAAGAAATCCTTGTTGCTCGCCAATGGGTGTAATATTTTTAATCACAATGTGATTTTCTAAATTTGTTGAAATTGTTTCATGAGGAGCAGTATTTGTGTGCTGATCCAGGCAGCCTGCAATGGATTGTGGCATAAATTACATTTTAGCATAGAAATTAGCATAGTGATCAAGGCTCATGGCAACAGTCATCCTTGATGTGTCAAATTGGATGATTGCTTGGCCCTGATTTAACAAGAGTACGGGCTATTGCTCTGATTCTGGCATTGACAGTCAAAACAGCTGGCCTACCAGTGACATGCTGCATAGATCATTGATAATATTACTCAACTTCAAGCAATATTTATTAAGCGTATACATGTATACATTTTATATAGATGTCCTTAACTTATTGAGCATTTCAGCTGCAGACTAGGAATGTGTGCATTAGTCACTTTGGGTTTCATCTGCATGGGCCTTTCCTCCTGCTTCCCCTTTAAGTCCTTTAGAGACAAGGTGATCATTTTGTCCCTGTCTGTAAGATTGAAATGATTTGGTTTCATTTCATTTGCAGCCTAAATCCCAGCCACAAGCCTTCTCACTACGTATAGAGTTTTATACTTTAATATGAGGTGTATCCCACCATGAAGGGACATTTACATTTGTCATTATGTGCACTGCCGCCGGCTATGTCCCCCTGTCCAGCAATGACAAGTTAATAGACTGCTTTGCTCCGTGGGGCTAAACAGGGACTCACATCCATTATTAATCTCAGTCGTTTAATTCTTCCCAAATTGCCAAGATCATTTTGGAGATTATTACTATATGACTCAATTTGTCAACAACATTATAATTTAAAATTGAATTATGCTACAATGACAAGGTAATCATGATCTGGTAATTATTACCTGATCCTGCTTTGACAGGCTAATGATCACCTGTGTTTTTGTCAGTTACACAAATCAATGCCTATTTATTGTTGCTTTAATACAAACACAGGTTGATTTAGCAATTTGTTTTACATGGATTATGAAAGTAAGCGAGTGTTGTTTTTACTGCGGGAGCAAATTTGCCTTCCTGGTCTTTCATATATACTGTCCCTAAACTATACTTAAAATAAAAAAAAGGTGGCATAATACTGTGTTTCAGGAGCTTTCTCTAAACCAAATGAAAACATGATAATTTCTTGTATACTGACTGTGAACAGCATTTGACTAATTTCTAAACACAGATCTTGAAGAAAATGTCCATAATGCTCTCCCAGATTAATGACATGGTGTAATTATAATGTATGACATTCAAATCAGAGAATGGGGATTGCCGCACCATCACCTCAATCTCCAGTTTACACGTGACATAACCTTTATTCCCCCGATAACATTTAGTTTGTCATTTCCCTGCGGCAAGCCAGCTATCATGTGGCCCAGCATGGCTATCATTTACAGAGACTGAAGAAGTGACACTGGAATGACAGGATAATGTTCGTCTTTTCATCCGCCATCTTGTCCCGTCTGTCAGCCTCTGCTCCCACATAACATAAACACAGCTCAACATTGCAGTCGAAGGCAATATTAGAGTGGGAGGAATATTTTGCCCTGATGATAATTAACCATTTTTTCACTGTCAATAAGGTAACCAAGCCAGTCCAGTCCAGTTTAGTCCAGACCAGTACACAGTTCTGTTTATTTTATTATAGGACAGTACAAATTCAGATTGATCAGCCAACTCTAGATATGTTTAGGTTAAGATATTTAATTCATGTTTAATCTAGTCTTGTTAGCTTTATTTGACATTATGCAGTGAGGACTTTAAGCCAAGTATCATACCACATGATCTTCCAGAGTGTATTTGTCCCCAGGGTGGAGAGTAAAACATAGTCAGAAATACCAGAGAGACGGGGAGACGACGTGATGTGAATCATGATTTGAAACAAACGTGCACTGTAACAGGCAGACAACATGTGCCCTTGTTCACTCTGCATCAGTGGTCCTTCAAGTTGTACTGTATATGTCCCAGCAGTATAGCTTAGCATCTTTACCTTATCCCACTGGCAGCACAGTGCATTTATCTGTACGCTCTATCTGCCTTCCTGTCCCTCAGCCCCCTGACAAGTAAATCATCTCTTCTCCCTGCTGTGACAGCACAATCCTGACGTCTGTCACTTCTACAGGCCCCACACACTGAGCACACACATGTATACAGCACCACACAGGAACAGGCAATCATATTACACACACGCCAGCATCCACATGCACACACAAACACTTTTTTGTCAGAGGGGATTCTCGCCTACTCAAGGGCAGAACGGTGACACCTCATCATGAGCCAAATGAAGCAAGAGTGGCAAGGAGAGGAGGAGGAAGAGAGGAGAGATGGAGGGATGGATGGAGTGGAACGACGGAGCAATATGGAGCGGGATGAGGGGCGCTATATGCCAGCGAGGCGGCAGGCGGCAGATTTCAGGGGCATGAAATAGGCTCTATGAAACGTGAAGGGACAGACAAGAGAGGTGGAGAGAAAGTAAGGGTTGGTAGTGCTGTATTTTAATGAAAATAATGGAAAAACATCTCTTTGTAAATTCTAAGTTATAGTAAATTGACAGGAGTGTTCAGAGAGTTCAGTTAATAAGATTGAAAGCAAACATATGACAGCACTAGCAACATGTGGAAGGACGATTCAGTTTCATAATATGTAATTGTGTCAGCATTTATATGAAAACAGCTTTCTCTACTGATATCTTGCTCACGCAATTTCACAAAACTGTGGCAGCACTTACGAAAGGTAGCCATCAACTTGGCTGACAAGTTGTTAATGTTTGTATGTGTACAGATGTTTAGCATTGATAAAGGTCAAAGTATCAACTCCAAAGTCTGGCTAATGATAACATATTGTTGGACATGGAGTAATTGATTAAATGATCACTTAGTCTGGCATTCTTTAACCATGTTATTATTAATGTGACACTGTCATGGCTGCTGCCTATCTGGCTTAATCATCTGTCGTTTTTTTGTTGTTTTTTTGTTTTGGCAGTAATTTGTGGTGTGGAGTATTTCATGCCAGCAATCTATAATTGACTTTAATTGAGAGAGAGAGACTGGAAAACAAAAAAATGGCGGATAAAATTATTTTATGTGTGTGTGTGTGTGTGTGTGTGTGTGTGTGTGTGTGTGTGTGTGGGTGAGTCAGACAACCAGACTGTGAGGTTAGTCCTCGTTCTAGCTCGCATTAACACGCTTTCCACGCCACGCTTCTTCTTTAATTCACTTGGATTACATTCACACCTGACATTAAAATATGCCTGTTGTGTACACATTTAAATTGGATTTCTCTTTCCTTTGCTAAAATGCAGATGTCACTTTCTTTATAATATTCCCACCCTGTGAAAGTGACTATAAACACACCTCATCCTGCTAGTGCACTGTATCAATCTTCTGACTGAATTGCTTTAGTGATTTTGTTGAAAATGTGCATACAGATTGATATTTAGAAAGAAGAAATTGAAATAATCATAATAGAGAGCAAAAACAAAAAAAAAAATCCTTAGAAAGCAAAGTGCATGTGTAAGAGAAATGACGCAGAATGGGACATGGTCATTGTCACCACCTGTCCCCATCATTTAAAGTGAGAGAGTGAAGGATAGAAAGAGATGGAGTGATCGAAAGGAGGACAGAGGGCTGTGTTTCGCCCCAGAGAGCTACAGATGGAGAGTGATGATAATGCAGCAATAGACAGAGGACAGAGAGAGGAGGGGAGAGGGGTGAGAAAGAGGAAAATCATGGTGTACAAGGTTTAGATAAAGCAGGTAGAAAGGCTGAGCTGAGTTTGAGAACAAGAGGGCTCAAGTAAAAAGTGAAGCACAAACATAGTGAAAACAACCTCCACAGTACAACCCGTTACCACAACAATGACAGCTATCATCAACTCTAGACCCCAAACCCTAGAGATTTTTTTTTGGGCTGCTTGCCAGATTTAAGCCTGATTTCATCAAGCAAATTGGCAGAAATACTATAGACTGAGTAGCATAAACATGTGTTTTGTATCTAGTTTGATGCCCTATTTATTACTGTTATGAAAATACTATCCATTGCCACATATGCTATTTGGATAATGATTGGTCTGATCATTACCTTTGCATTCGCAGCTGCTATTCATTTGCATCTATGATGTTTGCATTCTTTCGCCATGATCAGACTTAATTTTTGCATGTATTTAGCAGGAAACAGGTTGAGTGGAGGCACTATCAGATATAACAAACATGGCAGGTGTAGGTCACAGAGATATGATATTGAGGCCCGGGTATAAATCTTAATATGAAATGGACAGAAACATGTTTCATCACACTTTTGAAGGAGGAAACAGAAATAATGAACACAGTTACACTTTCCTCACTGAGGATGAGGGAAAGGGATGATGACTGATGGGAACAGATTGTGCAGGAGTTGTTCAGTGAGTGGCTGGCAAACTTCAGAGTGAGGATTCTACCCAGAAGGCAGGACTCTGTCACAAATGAGAACACAGAGTACTGAGTGCACACACTCCTGGCTGAGATATGACCACCCACAGAGGTGGTCTGGCATTACATCCCATCGAATCTTACTGTAGCCAGAGCTGTGTGTGTTTACATCTCGTTTTACATATGTCTTTCTATTTGCTGTTAAGATAACCACGTACAAATTATGTACATTTACTCATCCAAACACCAAATATACATTAGCATATTTGGTGTTTGGATGAGTTTAAATTATACATGACATTAAAAACATGTGAAATACTATGAAATCACATTATAGACACTTCCTCCTACATTTGTTTTTTTTTTTTTTATATATATATATATATAGCTGTAAACATCTAATTACATCCCACACACACAACCCACCACAGTCAAATAACAACATTGATTAGCTTGTAAAAAAAATACATAAGCTGGCAAACAGTAGGCTAGGGTTAAGGTTTTCTACTCCTACTACAATCCATCACATCATTTGAGGCAGCAGATACTTGTTACAAATGCGACAGATGAATGTCAGTGGAGTTTAGTGAAAGTGAGTTGGAAGATGTATCAGATCCTTTACTAATAGGATCAACGCAATGCAATGTAGCAATGCAAAAAAAGTACTCCATTGCAAATAAAATTCCTGTATTCAAAATGTTACTTCAGTAAAAGCATCTAGCATTAGAAAAATGTACTTGAAAGTAAAAGTACTTCATATAGAAAAAATAAAATGGCAGATATGAGAGGTTTTATTAATTATCATTATTATTATTATTATTGTAAACTGTTGAGTAGTTTAATTGTGAATACAATTTTGTATGTTTATTGTGTTTTTTTTTGTGCATAAAATCTTAATCCCTAACCCCTAACTATAGCTGTTACAGTTCAGTATAATTGACTAAAATGTGCAATATTTCTTCTGAAATGTTGGGGAGTAGAAATATAAAGCAGCAAGGAAAGTAGCAAGCAGCTTCTGATGCCTCTATAAGGTTTGGTTTACAAGGTTTGGTAATGTTAAGGAACAAAAACTATTTGGTTATGATTAGTATTAAAGGTGTAAAATGTCCAAAAAGTAATCAAAAAAAGAATCAGATATTAATTGTTTGTGGGAAACAGGAACCAAGTTCAGCATTACGTTCCATGCAACCACTCTAACCTCGTTCCTATGCAACATCACACTGTTTCCTCCTTTGTTGTTTTTCTTGAAAAGATGAGGTCTCCATTGGCTTAAGCAACAGAATCAGGTAAAATGTTGCAAAAACACCAATCCAACCTGGATTTGGATGATGAGTAATGATGCAACGCTCGCCTAAGGAAACCCCCATGTTTGACTCTCCATGACCCTAAAGCAGCAGCAACCCTAGGGATGCATTCATGATGCTCCCATTATGTCATTGTGTACTGTGTGTGAGCAGTATGTGTGCATGTGTTTCAAAGAGTTGGAGAATAAATCTCCGCCTCATAGATCAAGTATGACACAAAACAAACAAGCCTGTTCCAAGTATTGTTGCTTGAACTTATTACTTTTGTACTCATTTTTTTCTGAAATAACTCTACATATTGTTCGGACCACAAAAGAAGACAGGCATCTTTCATTTTTGAAATTGAAAAGTGCATTGTGTGAAAATAACTTATTTCTCTTTCTTCTTGACATGAAAGAAACTTATTTTTGATACTGTGTTGTTGATGTTATTCATTTTTTATTTTTTAATGTGGAGATTCTCTTGATCTTGTTCTTATACCTGCTTTTGATGCTTTGTGTGTGTGTCAGAGTGTGTGTGTTAGTGGATTTGTGGGCATATGCCTGTATCTGAATGGTTTGATGTCAGTTGTTTGTTCTATTTGTATGGGTTGAGTTTTTCCTATCCTTTCTACCCTTTCCATCCCATCCCAGCAGGCTGCAAACAAATGTGAACTTGTTAAGACCACAGGCATTCTCGAAATCAAAATCTCCACTGCCATCTTTGAGTGTGCAGCACTGCAGCCTACCGCTTTGTCACAAAGTCACCCCGACTTCTCCACAAAGCACTTTAACAAGGTGATTTTTCCCTCTCAGCAACATGATATCAAGCCTCTATCAAGATTTACAATTGAACAATACGTCCTGATGCATGTTGAGACGGACCGATCAGTGATTGTGCTGACAAACTGGCAAACTCAACACAGGATACTGACACAATTACAGGGAAAACCCAATGTGATAAATATATGTATATATATATTTCTCCCAGTTTTTTCTTCCAATTACCAACCGTCACACAGACATGAGTGTGGGAGCGTCAGATGGAGCTTATGGATTTTGCACATAAGCAAAGTGTCAGTTTCCATTTCCATATCATCCTCATTACATTGCATCCCAAATCTGGATAATGATGACAATTTTCTACCAGACTGGACTGTAAAAAGACAAAAAAAATGAGGCATAGCACATTTTCTATGCAGAATTTATTAGGAAATGTGAGCTTCTACCAAGGTGCTCTTTTCAGAAAAAGTGACACATAGCTCAAAAGGTGCCTATAGAAAGAATTAAACTAACTCCTAATTTACAATCTTTAATTAAAGTTCAGTGCTCTGTAAAAAGCCAAGAGCATGTACGGTTGAGTGCGTGCGTGTGCATAACTTCTGAGCTACAAAGTGCATGTGTGCTAATCATGGCCATGTTAGAATTAACACACCAGAGAAATGATCCATGATGATGATGGGGCGGCTGTGGCTCCGAGGTAGAGCGGGTCGTCTACTAATCAGAAGATCGGCGGTTCGATCGCCTCCAGTCTGCATGTCGAAATGTCCTTGGGCAAGATACTGAACCATCATTCATACACATAGTTCCTCAATCTGATGAGCAGTTGGCACCTTGCATGGCAGCCAATGCCATCAGTGTATGAATGTGTGTGAATGAGTGAATGAGATACGTACTGTAAAAGCGCTTTGAGTGGTCGGAAGACTAGAAAGGCGCTATATAAGTACAAGTCCATTTACCATTTACCATCCATCCATCCATCAGAGTTGGAATCACACCCCCATGTGTCCCTCTTTCACCATGAATCTCCACCACATTTCCTGCCATTTTAGTTCTTTCATTGCCAGTTTCAAACTTATTCTGTTTATTGGAAGCAAACAGAAGTGGAAAAAAGAGAGTGAAATGGCTTTGATGTCTAATAGATACTCTACTATTCCTTTTGATGGGCACCTCTTCAGTTTTTTTTTCATTCTTTCTGTCCTCCTTCCTTCCTTTCTTTCTTTCTTTCCTTCTTCCCTCTTGCATACTTTTTGTCTGTATTGATTTTTCCTCAGATATGAAAAAGGGTTCAGACAGCGTCAGTATTGGATAGGTATGATGTGTGTGTGTCTTAAGTGTGTGTTTGACTTTCAGTTTGCATTTGTGTGTATTGCATCCCTACACTTCTGCCATATTCTTTTCAAGGGCATTATTATTATTACTTTGTAATTTTACCAAGAAGAGGCCGTCTTCCTACCATTTGAAAGCGATGCTACAAGAAAGGAAGAGGCTCCTTTGAAAAAGCCTAAAGACATTCTTTTTTAACCTTCGCAGTCATGAAGGGGAATTCATCGTTGCGGCATGCTTTACTCACCTCTCAGACGCTGAGGTCTGGGAATAAAATAGTGCTGATGGGTAGATGTGTCTGGGAGGATAGTGGAGGGGGTTTGCCCCTTAGAACAAAATAAAAGCAGAGCGTTGGACTACTCTGCCCTGCTTGTATTGGTTGAAAAAGAAGATTTTTGCTGTGTGTATCGATCTGTCTTTGCTATAGTAAAAAGTGCACACATGCACACATAAAGACACATACACCAATCTGTTTATGGAGGTAAGCATACTAACTAACCAACATACATGTCCATTAAAACCCCAAAACACACAGTATACACAAATAAACATGGAAACTCTAACTCACCTCACACATGAATGGTACATTACTTTATTGCAACAAGAGTAATACGTGTGTGAAAACACAGTACGTGCACATGTTTTGAATATGATACCAGATTGATGCAGCAAGATTCATTGTACTCAAGTGAACACAAGCAGAATAAAGCTTCCTACAATGCTAGCTTTTCTCATCATGATAATATGGAAAAAGAATGAATTAAAGAGATGGGGAAGAATCAAGAACCGGAGGTGTAGGTTTAGAGGAGAAAACAAGAAAACGTTGCAGGCTCAGAGGGAGTGCTGCATGCAAACCACGAAACAGTGACAAATTCCTGCGGGATATACATTAAGTTCTATGTGTATGTGTCAATGTATATATGTGTGTGTGTGTGTGTGTGTGTGTGTGTGTGTGGAGGTGGTCGGGCAGTCAGGAACAGTGTCATCCTGTTGCTATGAGACAGCTGGTCTCACCAGAGGGGGTGAGACAGAGAGAAAGAGAGAGAGAGAGAGAGAGAGAGAAAGAGGTTTGGCAGGACCAGTGCTGTACAATGTTCAAGCACGACGGCACATGTTCTTTGGAGGCTAACTTTTGGTTAGAATGAAGCAATTATCATTCAGTAAACGTGGCGTTTAAAACTTTGTGTTTGTATAATGATGTTTCAGCCGCATTAAAACCTGACATCATTGCTGCTGGACTGGGACACCAATATGCCACTATTTTTCTTTTTGTCACTGTCGCTGTCAGTTTATTTTTTGCATTCTCACACCATTTACTTTCTCTGTGACATGTGCTGTATATGTTTGATAACGCAAGACAATAAAATAACAATAAAGAGTAGAGTAGGGTAGAAAAGAGTATAGATAAAGAAAAAGAATAGAAAAGTACATGTTGAACATTAGTGTCACATTAGCTGTTATATTGTATGTATGAGGTTGATGAGTTCAAGAGCCAAAGGCACAAACAGTAACCATTTGTTGCCAAATCACTCATTTAAAATGCAATAAAAATAATAATTTGTTAAAACGCTTTGTTTTTAGGGTTTCTTTGTAACTGTCTTTGTTTCTTTCTATCAAATACATACATACTCTATTGATTAGTGCTATTTAATGGTTTATTGATCACAGCATTTAATGTAAACAATTATTTTCAAATTGGAATATAAATTGAAAGAAGCAAGCAGCTGCCATTCTGCTTAAAGGAAACAACTATGAAGGCAGGAAGGAGACGGGGGAAGAAGAGATGAGATGGCAAGGACAAAGCGGACAGACATGAAAAAAAAAAAGAAGCAAATCTGATGAAATTAGAGAAGAACAAAGAAGAATGAAAAGAAAATGATATTTCTTAAGTTGGCCAATCCAAAGAGTGAATGTGATAAATTGTTTTCCACGAGAGATAACACGCATCAGTGTTGGGAAACAGAGCAGTGGTGGATCCTAATGCATCTGAGCATATCAGCCTTTGTCAAGATGCCGCTGGTGTTGTATGGGCTAGGAATTCATTTGCTGTGTCTGCTGCCTTTAAGGCCCAATTTTTCACAGGGTGGTGGGGTTTTATTTTGTACTTTTATTTACACTTATTTTGAAACTGTCTGATATGCTAAATAATTCATAAAAATATAGAAAACTGACAGCAAAGCAACGCCAAAAACTTTTATGTCGGTTGAAATATGCAGCATGCACATTTTAAGGCAGTGCGACTGCACACAAAATTGTGCAAGAAGCAAAAGGAAAAAGGGGAGTGTCTGAAGAAAAATAGACTGCACTGGCAAATAGGGCAACAATTTAAGAATAATGTTTCTGAATGTTAAATTGCAAAGAATCTGGGGATTTCATTGTTTAATAACATTAAAAGAGTCAGAGAATCAAAAAGAAATATCTATGCTTGCATAGAAAAACCAGTAATTCAGGCCCTCTGACAGCACTGCATCAAAAACAGACTCTGGGCTGAGGAACGCTTTTAAAACTCTGAACACAGTTCGTCGCTGCATCCACAAATACAAGATGAAACTCTACCATGCAAAGAGGAAACTGAAGAGTCAAAATTTGAAATTCTGTTTGCTGTGTCCTCCGGGCTAAAGAGGAGCGGCTTGTTATAAGCACACCGTTCAAAAGCCAGCATCCGTGTTAGTATGGGGGTGCATTAGTGCACATGGCATGATGAGTAACCTGCACATTGTATATACAGGTTTTAGAGCGAGATATGCTGCCAAGAGACCACGTCTCTTTTAGGGACAACCTTGCTTATTTCAGCAAGACAAAGCTGGTTTGACATTTGACATTCTGCAGGTATTCAAACAGCATGGCTCCGTAGCAAAAGAGTCTAAACTGCTGTGCTACACTAGCCTGCGTGCAGTTCAGACTTGTCACCTATTGAAAATGTTTAGTGCATTATGGAATGTAAAAGATGACAAAGGAGACCCCAAAGTGTTGAGCAGCTAAAATTCACACATCTACTTTCAATATCACAACAATTGGTCTCTTCAGTTCCCAGATTCTTACAGTGTTGTTAAAGAAGAGGTGATGAACAGAGTGATAAACATGACTCTGTCCAAACTTGTTTGAAACATATTGCTGGCAAACAAAAAAACAAACAAACAAACAAAAAAAAAACAATAAAAATTCTCAGTTTCAACTTTGCTCTGCAACTTTATTTGAAGTAATTTTTCATCGCCCATTGCTGTGGTTCAGTTAGACGGGTTGAATTTGAGGGACTCATTAAAAAAAGTTCAGGTTTAAAGTGCGATAAAAAGAGGTAGAATGTATGAGGAGGCGACAAAAATATAGAAACAGAAAAGATGAGAGGGGGAGAGAGAGAGAGAGAGAGAGAGAGAGAGAGAGAGAGAGAGAGACTGAAGCAAATGGGAAGTGAATTGGAGGGGAGAGAGAGAGAGAGAGAGAGACAGAGAGAGTGTGTGTGCACTTAAACTCTCTCCCTCTCTTCCATCTCGAGCTGAAGGCAATAATATGTTGATTGGGATATGATCTATATAGGTTTGGCCTTGAGCAGGGATTGCTGTCTGGTTAGCCGGCACACACACACACACACACACACACACACACACACACACACACACCACACACAGAGAGAAGGTCCCACTTTAATCTGGCATGCGTTTAGACGAGACAGACTATTTTGTCTTGTCCTGTAAATATGTCAGCCAGCTCTTCCTTTCTCTCATTTATTTTTCTGTCCATTCTCGCTCTCCATCTCACATCCCTCACTCCCTCCATCCTTCGCTGTTTTTTTCTCCTTTCTCTATAGTCTAGTTCACCTATCTCCACCTTCTCTTCCACCCCTTCTCTCCTTCTTTTTTTTTTTCCTTCTGCCACCTTCCTGCTATATATTTTCCTTCCGACCCCTACCCTGCACATGCCACGCACACGCGCACGAGTGATGAAAAGGCCAAGTACGTGCGTGAAGGTGCAAGTGTGTGTGAGCCAGGATTCTGTCACAGCTTGAGTGGTCTGACTTTTCTTGCTCTGGATCAATGAACACAAAGAGTCGTGTCCCACTGCCCCTAGGAATCTGTGTGTGTGTGTGTGCATGTGTGTGTCTTTGCTTCTTGTTTGGATTGAACTCCCCAAACAAGTATATCCAACATATTTCCTGTCAGCACTGCAGTAGTTAGAATAGCCGTTGTGTTCTTTTTAGTATGTGCTTGTCTGTGTGTATGTCTATGTGTGTCGTGTGACCAGTGACCTATGTGGTTTGAAGGCTGTAACAGTAATCCATGCTGGGGGCTGGAGGAACGAGTGGGAGGGTGGTCACTATACGGATCGATATGTCAGCAGTGCACAGTTGTTCTCCATCTCTTTCCCTCCTTCCTTCATTGCAGCCTCAACCCACCCTTTCTCTCTTTGTCGCCATCTTTTCCTTTTCTGCATCCCACCTATTTCCTAATTTCTCCCTCTTTCTGCTCATTCTCTCGTTCATATTTCAAATCCTGCTCTCCGTCTGTAAATCAATCCCCTCCTTCTTCCTTTCCCCTTATTCGTCCTTTACTTATCTTTCTTCGGTGCCAGCTTCCTTCCCCACATTCCTCTCCCATGGCCACTTGCCATTCCGTAAATCTATTTTTCTCACTCTAAATCACTGTCTTCATCACTTCTCGCCATCCTCTCTCTCTCTCTCTCTTTCTTCTGAGATAGCCAGTCTCTGTCTTTCCTCCTTGCTCACTCTCTCTCTCTCTCTCTGTTTCGAAGGCGGTAGTCTATTTCTGTGCATTACCAATCTGTCATTGCTGCCCTCCAACAAAGAGACATATTCTACTTTTCTCGCTCTCTTAATTCACTTCTAATGCTTCATTGGCATGGCTGTTTAGCAGACACAGTATTTAGTAAGAGTACAAAAAGCAACAAGTCTATCTCCTCATGTCCTCTCTCTCTTCTTCAATGAACGTCCAACAGTGTCACTATTGTATTTCTATAGGGTTTCTAGCTTATAGCTTATGGTGGTTCTTTTTATTTTATAACACCTGTTGTGGTGGTGCAAATTATGTCTTTTGTCTTTCAGAAGCGAAAGGGCAAATGTAGTGTGATTGACCTCAATGTTGTGTGGGATGAAGAAGTCAGCAGCAAATCCTGTGAGCTTTATGTTTTGTTTTTAAATTACTTTTTCACGTATAGAAAAAGCATATAAATAGTGTGAAATAGAGAGGATGAGAGCCCACAGGATTATACAGTGGCCACCTCCAAGAGAAAATAACATAAATAAATAAAAAATCATAAATGATGCATGTCTACGGCTTTACAAAAAGTAAGTGTCATATTTATGTAAGTAAGTGAGTCATATTTATGTCAATGCAATTTTGGCTCATTTATGTTAATATGTTTGTATTTTTAATCATTGTAAACATTTTAAATCATTTGCTTAGCATAACAGAAAACCTTACACACCGCTGTTCCTTTGACTTCATTCACTCTCTTTGTCCATCCCTCCTTCCTCTTCCCTTTGTTGCAGTCCTCCATTTAAAGTGCTTTTGAGGAAAGACTGGGGAAAAAAAAAATGTTTGATCAAATGAATTATTTGGATAAGACATGACAACCCAAATCACTGATGACTGGTGCACACACACAAACAAGTATAACGCACTCACACACACTTTCACATCTCATATATTCTCTTTTTTTCTTTTTTGTTGGAGGAAGATTCAAAGATTAGCCTGAGGCATTTTCTCTCCTTCAACACCCCTACCCTCTAGTGTTTTCTGTCTTCCCATCTCTCGCTATCTCCATGATAGTGATTATTTAACTCCATGCTCGGAGAATCTAACGTCTCTGACTAATGCACACATGCTCATAAACACATGCACATCGTGCACATACCTTGACAGTCTTTCATCTCCCTCCTCTGCTGTTTCTCTTCTCTCTCCTCCAGTTCCTCAAGGACAAACCTGTGTATGCCTTTTAATTCCAATAAGCCTCAAGCAGTGTTTTCTGAATTTATTACTGTTTCTGACATGCAACATGGGGAAGACTTAAAGAGGCGTGTTGTTCAATATATATTTTTGTTTTGTTTTTAATATAAGAAAACTTCATTTCTATTAGGGAATCCAACTCTGATATTACCTACTCTGGAGAGCCACAGTCAATATAGCTGAGAGTGTTTGTATTTTAAATATCATATTTCTACCTCTGTACAAATAGCTCCAGGACTTGTATATCTCTCTGCGCCTTTGGGCTCTAGGTTATGAAGTATATCTTTACAAGAACTACAAAAACATCAAGCAGAAACATTGAAGTAATGAATCTAGGGCTATCTGTCATCTTGGTCTTGTCTTCATTCCTCCATTCTGGTTAATATTCTGCTCACCTCATCTAAGAAATGCATCTAGTAACTTCTACTCACAATATTGACTCTTCTAAGAGGAGCTTCTAAGCTAGGAGTCATTGTCTTTCTAAATGGTTAAATGTTAGGGTTTATTGTCCACATTCTATAATAATGTAATGGTAGAACTAGAAGCTGCTGAGCCCGGTTACATTGTCTGCTTGCCCTACTCCGGTTCTGGCATGACACTGGCTCTGCTCCCCATCCCGGGCCTGAAAACCTCCTTTTCCCGGTGGGCCAAAACACCTGTTGTACAAACACTAATACTCCCCTGGTGCTTTGAGCAACAAACTGAGCTCACAGTCCAGGCAGCCCGACTAACAAACCGAGCTAACATTAGGTAACAGCAGCTATAGTTCACAGCAGTTTATTGTTCATTAGGAAACTCACCAAGAGTTGATGCGGAGCATCTGGAGGCATCAGAAGAGAAACCATGCAGAAAACATTTTCTCCAGAAAATATGATCCAGTTCCAGTAAAACAAGTGTTGGGGTTGGGGTGCAACTTAGTGCCAGTCATACTTGTGGTGATCATACCCCGAGCACAAAGTTACATATAGTGTAAGAATAGGTTTACAGGCAGGAATGACAGAGACACCATTCACCTGTTTACCTGAAGTCAGTGTAGCATCAAAATCTATTAATTTACGGTAGAAAAGTTACATAATGTTGCTTCTAGCTGTTTTTGCTAAAAGTACCATGTTGCTGTTTCTGACCTGCTATTGTTTCATGCCTGAACTAGCCCCTTCAATCTGACTCACCTCACTCTATTGAGCTGGTGATATTCAACCCACTAAAGCTCATGGGAATTGTTTGTTAAACGTTACACAGACAGATATTTGAAATGAAAGACCAATCTTCCATTATTTAAAATTAAATGATCAAGAGGCACGAGCAGGGCCAAGTTCTAAGGTTCCAAGGTTGGATGGTTAGTGATCTGTGTGAATACACATGCCGAGTTTTCCTACTGTTGGCCTACATGGCAGCTGCATTTTATCTAGATCACATACATGGTGGTAAAACTGTGTCTAATTGTTAATTAATGTCAGTAACATGCAGGAAGCCAGTTTCTAAAAGTTTCCTCTGCAGCACAGGTAGATGTGATTGGACCATTTCTAGAACAACCTGGGCCTCATACTGAGAATCCGTGTCTCACCGCTAATTCCGAAGTAGGACATGCACGTTAAAAACAAATGCTAAGAAAAAGATATTATTCATTTTGATGTGGTGAACTACTTTGTACTGACACAAGAATGTGGTCCAACTTGACGTTCATTAGGGAACGTAAGTTGACGTGGCAGATGCTGCATCCTCCCTGGCCTTCCCCCGTTTTAAGACAGCTGAGCCTGTGGTGTGAAAAGGGACAAGAGGGAACAGTGTAACTCGGCTGCTGACTAAGGTCTTCTACTACAAGGAGTTGTTTTAGAAGACACACTAATTCAGACTCCTTCTGCTGTAGTTCATAAGGAGGTGAGTACATTTATAATAAAATGCTTTCTTTTTAATTAGCTGTGCAAACTGCATGTCAGCATGCCTTTGTTTCCGGTTGCTATAGCTTATCAAGCCAGGAGTCTTGTCCTGTTTTGTCACAGAAAATAGAAACACAGGCTCCAACGTTTCTTTCCGCATTGTCAAAATAATTTCAAGCATTTTATGACAAAAGGATCAATTTGTTTGTGAAAACTGTCTCAACATTGTCAGTGGGGTGCTATAGCAGGGGCAAAATAAGGATTTGGCTCTGAATGCTGAAGTGACTGTACAGGCAGGAAGTAGGCACTCTCATAGAAGTTTGGGATCAGGGGAGGCATGCAATGAACCTTGGTTGAATTAAAATCAATCACCAAGCTCACATTCCTGTTTCTTATCTCGCTCTGTCCCTCCATTACTATCTCGATCTTCCATCTATCCATCCCTCCTACTCTCTGGCCTGGTTCACAGTGCCTCTTGCCATCTCCCTGTGAAAACCGTAGCAAGGCCCTCCTCCCACACACTCCTTCACACAACCATATGTTTTTTTTTTGGAGAAACAGGGAAGGAGGAGGAAAAGGAAGAGAGAGATGAAAATTAGGAGCGAGCAGGGTAGTTTTATGTGTCTACACAGCTTGGTACACTTTTGCGATTTCCAGCACCTGTCAATCAAAGCACGCTTTCAGATGTGATGTCTTTTTATTTTGTTTACCTACTGTTGATGTCTGAGTTGTTGTTGGTAGCTTTCTTTTCTGTATCTATTGAGCCATGATGAGTGTTGCTGCTGAATACCCACTTCTTCTTTTATTCATTCCAAACAAAAACGCATCCCTGCCTGCAACACTTGATTCCCAGGCACAAGGCTCTTCTCAATAAATGTAGGAAAGATGTTGAATTGAGAGAACCAGTCATCTTACTCCAGTCCTGGCTGAAATCAAAAAGACATTTTTAAGTTGAGATCTTTTTGGATTTAATGGAATATTTAAAATAATTGCAATGTAAGCATGAGGTTGTTCACAAAAAATGTGTATGTGATCTAGACATATCACTTATGTGAATAACAATAGAATGTGAATAATACATTGTCATGGCTGATATTACTGGATGACAGGCTTTCACAGATTGTTAGCTGATGAGTAACAAAGATTGCAGCACAGTAAGACCAAAAATATCTTTCACTAGCACTGACAAGTTAGTCAGTATTTCAAATATGTCTCAAATATCTGTATTAGTGTCAGCCTCAAAACTCCAACACTGAACAGACTGCTACAAAACAGTTTTTGCACCAATAGATGGACCAGATTTAAAATGTCCAATAAAATGTCTGTGATTGCTGGATGCTGACCGGTAAATAAAGACTTTCAAGAACTGCTTAGAGGTTAAGTCACATCAGAATCAGAGATATGATCTTTTTTGTTCCATGCATAGTTATTGCTTGTCAAAACCTGCCAGTTAGTTTGGACATTTGTGCGTGTCATGGCTAATGTAGCCTAGAGCTGCTGATGTGAAGCAGGGATGAAGAGTGAGCTACGGAGGTTTTTTTAAACTAATTTCTTTGCAAAATGTGCGACCTCCATGTAAGTCCATATTGTCCATGTTTTTTACAAAAGTGTGTGCACGTTTGCATAATGTATACTTGTATGTGTGTGTTTGTGTATGCACTTGAATATTGTGTGCACACCAGTGTTTCTATGTGTGTGTGTGTATGTGTGTGTTTGCGCACATAGCGCATACTCTGTGCGCTCATACTCTGTGGCGTGTATGCGTGTGTGTGTGTGTGTGTGTGTGTGTGTGTGTGTGTGTCTGTGTGTGTGTGTACCAGATTATAGTCTTTCACCCATCCCTGAGCACACATCACCCGTGGGCTCAGTTACTCATCCTGATTCTTTCCATTGTTAAGCTGGTAACACACCACAGTTGCCTGTCCTGTCAATACTTATCTTACAGTAGCAATACCTACCAGTCACACACACTCATTTAGATCTCATACAAATGTTGTCACATAAAATGTCTAGATTTTCTATCATAATATAATATACAGGACTGTATCCTTATCCTGCAGTGAGTCACTCTCCGAATTCAGATGCAAACACAATTGTGATAGTAATCATGTCAATACAGAAATATGTTTCTGACATAAGTGTGTGAGTCAAAATGTTACTGACTTTGTGCAGCTCTGTGGCCAACAGTGGATATTTAGGAGCTTTAAAGAGCTAAAAAAAAAAAAAAAAAAAAACAACTAACAATGATGGTTTTGAAATGAGGCAAACAGGTTATTCATTATCAGATCGACTGTATTAATAAGTGAAACAAACCTCTGTATTTACCATTACATCCCTGTTCAAGATGATGCTGCAGAGTGCAGTACTAGTACTAGTATTACTGCAGCAATACATAATTAGGTGTTTTACTGTGAGGTATATAAACTTATTACCAAAGCTGGGGGCATTATTATCATCCAAGTCACTTGTGTGGTAACTTAAGCTCAAGTGATTCATTACTGTAAATTATTCACACTTCAACAAATGCCCATTAAATGTGTGAATAGTGTCTGAATCATGAATCGGTGATTCACAGTAAATACGGAGAGTAATTGGCACAAACACTTAAGAAGCTTTCACACATTAATACATGACTATAGATAGTATACTTGCAGGATAACATCCTACACAAGTCTTTCATTAGCTTTAGTTACTGAGTCACAAAAAGTCGTGCATCATAATGGTGCACCTCTGCATATTCTGTACATTTAGAAAATATGTTAAATTGTGTAAAAAAAATCTCAACATAAGGTCCAAAGCCACATCTCATGGACATCCTGAGCAGATGAAGTTGCTCCGTTGTCATGGAGATGCTGTATCCTAATCTCTGTCTCAGTTCAAGGATGGCTTTCAGCTTTGGAAGGGAACGTCCTTGATCTTTCTCCAGCTGACTCCCGGTTAGACTTAACTCATGTGATAACAACTAAACAATCTCCATGGTGGAGCAACTCAATTCACAGAGGAAGGCCACGGGATGTGGTTGAATGCTTTGTCTTTCACAACACTGGGGATGAAGGCCAGAGAGGGGGCAGTACTGTACATCAGACTGTACATCAGGTGAGTTATAAAGCTGTCATACAAACACACACACACACAATACACACGCTGAACAGGTTTAGTTCTGTATATACACACACTATAGTAACCTAGTCCTAACCATCTGATCTGAATGATCATCCTGTAGATTCCTGTTTTTCTTAGTTGTAGTGACCTGTTAATCAGTGGTCAACACTCTATAAAGTCACTCTGACACACTATTTACAAATGTAATCAGCTCCTGGTTGCACATTTTCATTTTAAATTGATGGAATTGACCCTAGACCTGGTGGAGATAGAGACTGACGTGATGATGTAAGCGGGGTCCAAATAGCAATCGGTCAGTGTCTATCTCAATCAGACCATATCCTGCCTGTACGCTCACTCCAGGAACTTCTCCTTTCAACTTATCTCTTTCACTTCCCCTTGTCTGCCTGCCAGACTGGAAGAAAGAGCAGTGGACTGGGCAAATGCCTCGGCCTCTACAGGGTATTCTGATGTATAGTACACAAACACACAGGCACACACACACACACAAACAGCCATGCGGTTTTTGTTTGGAGACGGTTTCATCTTCAGCCTATTATTTACAGTCTGCTGGTGACAGCTCGCTACACTACGTACAGATCTGGATCGTGTGTGAGTATTTGTGTGTGTTTGTGTGATGTGGCACTCAGCACCTTGATTCTCAGTATTGATGTAGGCTTTCTATCTCTTTCTACACCAGACATTGGGGAAAGGGGTCTCGGTTAAACCTTTCCTTACAAACATGCAGAACTGTGCACATATTTGTGTAGAAATCCTCAGTATTGGCGTGTTGATTAGCTCAGTTGGCAGAGCATCCGCCCCACGTACGAAGCCTTGCTGCAGCGACCCAGGGTTCGAATCCGACCTGCGGCCACTTGTTGCACGTCATTCCCCATCTCTCTCTCTCCCCACATTCCTGTCACTCTTCAGCTGTCTCTGTCAGAAAATAAAGCTTGGGAAAAAAATCCTCAGTATTCTGTTATGTATATGACTTATGTAAGTACATTAACATAAAGAACATTGGTCAGTTGTTTAAGAAAATTACAGTAATCTTTACAGCTTCTATTCTGACCTGCAGAGATGAACGTATGGTGAGTGCAATAACATTTCAAGTACAGTACTCCTCCTCAAGCTGCACTAAAAAGGCTTGAACCATATTTCCTATACATATGCGCATAGACCAGTCACTGCCGTTTATCTTTTGCTCTGTATGTGCACAATTTCTCCGAATAAGAGGCCCGAATAAATATTTTCACTTTTCATTTTCTCCCCTTTGAAGCCCGATCTTCTCACTGTATGTTACATGCTTAGTTTTATTGGATCGAAATGAAGCTGAACGTACGCGTATTACACCACTGATGATAGGAGCTCCGCTGGGAAGATGTTCAGGGCTAGTGACTTGTACAGAAGCAACGCAGCAGTCATTAACTAAGGAGGGAGCATTTCATGTTCCTTTGAGTGAAATGAATTTCCAACATAATCTTTCAGGCTGTGAAACATTGAATCAAGACTGTGTATTTGAGTGTATAAATGGAAATTCTGTTGGAGTTTCATGGGGTATTTGTTTTAGTGCATGTTGAATTTATTCTGAATTGGGCAGCCAAGGTGCTCCAATATGCAAAAGCAAACAAAGTAACACTAAAGTAATGATGAAAATTCCTTTTTTAATAAGTTGAAATGAAGAGCAGGTGATGCAAGTCCCTTTTCATTTCATGACACATTGACAGCCTAATGTTTTAAAGCCATTGCTTTCTTCTTACAATAAAATGGAACATAGCTGCATTTGCTGTATTTTATATCACTGTGATTAGATTTTTGTTTTAGTAACTTTAAAAAATACCCAGTTTGGACTTCAACTAAAAAATGAACCGGATTGGTGATAAAACATGACCATCATCCAGTCATATCTTAATATTTTGGGGTGGCACATTTGCTTATTTGACAGATGCAAATGTGCATGTCTTGGTAGATGCCTTGAAATAGCATTTGGATGTTACATAATGTTAATCACTGAATTAACAGGGAAATGTGTGAATGTGTGAGCTTGTTGTATAATGTTCTCTTGTATATATCCCATTTGTTGGAGAATAAATGGCACTGTAGTAGCTTTAAACTGTCCCTTTAAGGCCCATGCAGCCTTTGCTGCCAGGATAGGTCCTATAATGTAAAGTATGGCAGAATTATCAATCTGCTTAATTAGGATTATATAACATTTCTATCCATTTGATTTCTCTCACTGACTTAATGTTATGGGGTTCTTTGGATGTCTTTCTACACCGTCTCCATTAGTCCAGTGTCAGAGGCACATAATGAGCACACTTTATTTGCCTCTTCTGACTATTGCAGCCAATTAGAAACTTCTATTCTGGCCTTGGCATAATATCGTTCAGACAGCAGTGTATTTTAATGTAACTCAGGGCAGCGCAGGCAGTTAGTTAAATTTCAGGTATTTTACAAAACCAAGTACATAAATTAGTGAAGAAAACATGATAATTGTAGGGAATGTCTTTTCTCAGTTTCAGTCTTGCAGTCTCCCTCTCTCATAGTGATCATTGTTTCTATTGATGAGCAGAGTGAGTCTCAGTACGTCAATAAGATCTCCAGTAAGAACTCCTTTATCGATTATGCAGCCTGGATGAGAGGGTTGCTGAATAAGAGAAAGAACGGAGGGAAACAGAAAGCAGATAAAGAAAGAGGCAGCAGAACATTTTGAGGCTGGTGGAGGTCATAGCTCGCCTTCTCTGAAGAGACTAACGTAATAACTCCCCTCACTTTCTCGCTCCCCTGCCTCCCTTCCATTTTTACTTTGGGAGTGGAAGGCCAGATCTGACCAAGTACATCAAAGGCCATCTAGGATTTTGCATTTTCCACTGTCCTTTTATAATAAATGAAGAGAGAGGAAAACAAACGATGAAGGAACAAAGGCAGGAGATGGGGGAAGAAGATTAGATAAGAAGGAGGGAGCTCCTTATAACTGCAGAACTTGTCATCGAAATCATCATGTTTTTAAGTTTTCTCCAGTATCAAACACAGTGATAGTTATCTGTACAGCCATGAGTACAGGAAACAGGAAATAGCTAATTCAGGATACATTTAATGATGCCAATTTGAACAAACTGTAAACAAATATAGGCTAGCATGTCTCAAGCTGTATGTTCCAGTCTGTTTATGTCTGACAAAGCATTGTGGGAACTGTAGTTACAAGACATAGAGCGTTATCATTCCCAGAATTGAAACAAAGAAATAATAGGAATGACAACTGACACTCACCCTTTATCCCATCATGTTCATATGCTGATATTTGTAAGGGGCTGAAAAGCCGTGGACATAGAGGCAGCACAATCACACAATTATAAAGTGTGGTGGTGGGATATGTGGCGTTGCAGTCATCCTGAGTTTGTCTGGGGGGACAGATTGTCAGGCTGAAAATCCCTGACTTAGACCATGCCTCTTAAAATGGAAACAAGTAAATGCTTGCAACTGTACTTCAAGGAAATGTATACCCTTTATACTGAAAATGTGCGGCTAAAAAATGTACAACTATATAACTGTATAACTTAACTCAAACTCAAAAAAATATACAACGGTTCACTGTCTCTCTGACTGGTCTTAGTTTCTTTGTTCTTCTTTCCATTTCTTCTGTCTTTGAGGCATTTATACTGAAATGGCCACTGAATAGATACTCAGTTTATATTTGCTGTAATGAACGTCTTCAGACCCAAAATTCAAACACCAAACACAGAACAGAATCAGTTTAAACACTTTATTTATACACAAACTGGTACAGGCAGGTGGCGTGGCTTTGAATGGTCGAGGGCTGGATTCGACAGAATCTTCTGGTGCGGGTGCAGGGACAGGTCAGTGCTGGACGTGGCAGGGAAGTGATGAACTGGATTCCTGGAGCACAGGAAAAACAGGATTAACAGATCACAGTGTACAAAGTAAACCAAAATGATCTGGCCAACAGGAAGCACTAAGCAGTCAGAAGGCAAAAAGCCTCCATCATAACAATATCCACGATATTCACTGTCTGTGTTATGTGAATGGGCTGTGTGTGATATACAGTACAGGATATACAGTACAGTATATATTAATTGTGGGTTTTGGTATTCACTGGCCTTCAACCTTATTATGAGTGTGCGAACGTGCAGGGTATATACATAATGCTGCTGCTGCTTGTGCTGCTAGAAAATTGTTGCTGCCATTATGTTTCAATTTTCTCTCTGTTTATTTAGTGAATTTGTAATGTATTGCATGTAATATACAACTGACATAATCTCTCATGTCTGCAGAACACTCCAGCACACTGGGAGACTGAGGCAAATCATTAGTAATGTATTGTGGATGCCAGAAATGTAGCACCACAGGGAGCATTCACCAGATTTTCGCAAGCATTCGTGAACATTGCTTTGTCTAATTAACTGTGATACCTTGGTATAATTACTCCAAACAAATGAGACCACGGCGAAGACAATTTGTAGCTTTTCCAGAAGTTTTAATATTGCTAAAGCAGAGATGATTGAACAGTTGTTAAATTCGCTAGTTTTCTCAACACAACCAGTCAGAGTGCCCTGACTGGCTGTCAGTGTTCTTTCTTCGATCATTTAGAGCTTTTAAAAAAACACCTCAAGGTTGTTTCCAATTGCAGTCAAGCTGTACAGTGAAGGTTGCAGATTCAGAAATCAATGTCTCAGTCAAAATTTTCTCCATATTAACACATTTATTACTTGTAAAGTAAAGCAGAGGGAGCTTTGTGCATTCATGACCTCTGTGACATACCAGCAGGCAGCTCATTTGTAAAATGTATTAGGAGCTCCAACTGATCTTTGAATTCCCTGTAAATTAGTGTCCTTTCCTGCAGATGTTGTATACCCAGCACTTTAAGAGCAACAGTTCACATGAAGCAACAGACAAATTACATCTACGCCCAATTCTGTGATCTCATTTAATGGCTATATATGTCTGAGACTGAAGCATCTGGAGTAAAAACATCAAGAGGCAGACTTTTCCAGCCAACAGAGAGATTAAGGTGATCAGCATGGCAGTTTTTCCTGCTACGCCTTGACAGAGTTAGAGAAGAACAAGAAATGGGAGGAATAAAAATGTATGTTGCCAAACAAGTCCTCCAAATTAAATGTTGGGCCCTCCAGAAAAGGGTTGTCAAACATACAGCCCATTTTGCTTAGTGTGATGATTGTAGAGAGGTGATTAATTCCAAATTTTCAATAAAATGCATTGCTGTTCTTGATTGGTCCAGTCAACAAAGAAAGAGGTAAAATGCTACACTGTTGTTCAGTTCCAAAACACATGTCACTAAACTTTTTACCTGTCTTTGAAGACCCACATTGATCTGTAAATGGTTTTGCACATGTAATAACAGTAGACTGAATGTGGAAAAACTGAGACATTGTTTCACATGTTCTTGTTTTCCTCGCAATTTTATAAATAGATGGTTCAATAATTCTGAATGTTTTCAGAATGTACTTTAGGGAATGATTTAGTGTTCTTATTTATAGGTTGTTATGCAATGGTTTTACTGGTCTGGTCCACTTGAGGTCAAATTGGGCTGTATGTGGACCATGATGTCCCATTCAGCAGAATTACATAATCTTTCAACTAACTGTTATAAATCACTGTCGAGAACTAAATCAATTTATAGGTTTGGTATTGTTTAAGGAACAATCATGGTTTAAATAACTACTTGTGGAGGTTAGGAGACCTTTGTTGCCATGGTTACAATAAATACTTGGCTTGGTTAGGGAATGATGTGCAACTTTATAAGAGCAACTCATATAAATAATCAGAAAACCAGCTGTTTTACAAAGTTTTTAATGTGGAGAAAACCAGCAATTGCCTATTCACTTATCAGGCTGCAGCACCGTAAAGTTAAATAACTGATTCTTTCTTTGCTGAATTTTTTGCTTACTTGTGCTTTACTGTTCATCAAGCATGATAGCAATCTTGCTTTGTGTGACTAATAGATGTTGGAAACACCAGTTAATACATCAGCTCAAAAAAATGATGATGTATAAGAAGTAAATCTGATTGCTTTTCATTTTTGCATAATTGTGCACTATTGTTGAACAACCACAGTAGCATATTTGTTGATGAAATGCTTTTTTTCTTTTTACATATGCTAATGGAGATATTCAGCAATATCTGTATCACTGCTGTAGTTTGTAGGAAATAGGGATTTTTTAATCTCATATTAATTCTACTTGATTGTCGACAGGGTGTGACAGTGCATTTACTTAAAGACAAGCACAAGCTTAGCTGCTAGGAAGCCGCAGATACGTTGCCATGACGTTGGCATTAGCGAGCCGTTAATTGCTTGGTATTTGTTTTTCATGATGCCTGATGGGTCTGATCTAATAACACTTGTTTGACACATCAATAAACACATCCGTCTTTCCAATGTGACCGCAGGGATGCTTCAGAGTCAACAATAAAGATCTGATTCTGTTTAGTTTTATGTAATTACTTATTCTTCATGGTTCACAAAGCCTGATAGCACACACGCTGGTTGATTGTTTGGTGCATAAAAGGTATATTGCAAAGAGCACAACAGTCATGGTGATGTTTTCCTTCAAACATGTCTTATTCTATTTCTTCATACTCTATGTCTGTGAATTATTATTATGTGTATTACATTCTTTTTGAACAATGAGTAACTATTTGCTTCAAAATAGAAAACATTAAACAAAAAGAGTAATGATTTATTTAGGAATTTGATGGAATTACCAAGAATTTACTTTCTTCTTTTTCTTCAGCATTTTTGCTGATCATCTAATTGTTTGCTACATGGTTAAATGCACAATTCAGCAGTCATACTCATCATGATTGCTCTGTCATTATTGCACATCTGTCAGCAACAGAAGAGCTGATTCTATCTAATGCTTCCCGATGTGTTTTAATAATTAATGCAGCTGTATGACAATGTTGCCTTCTCACTATTGACAATTAGAGACGGTTGAGTTGCTGACGGGTGCTTTATGTAGAACTGCGCTGAACAGCAATAGCACAGGTTTTTATTATTAGACAGACTGCAGGATCAGATGTTTTCAAGGCTTTTGGCAACATTAAATTCATGACTGTCAATTAAATTTTCTGAATTTTCTAATGTGGTAATGATTGTGGCTTGATTTCTTAGCACACTAAGATACTGAAAAATAAAGTTTGCCAGAACGAGAGAACACAAAGTAAAAGTCACTCATAGAGCTTGAATAAAGCAAATAATGCAGAAATCATATCTTTTTGAATTGTACTTCCATACTGAATACTTAGCAGAGTGAGATTAAGAATGAGAGAATGATATGAGAAGGAATAGCAGGGTTGTGTGTCTTCTGCAAATGCACTTAAAGCACTTATAAATGTGGAGAAACATTCTTTGTGGGCAGAACCTCAGCAATGAAACCACATAACTAATATTGATCACCATTGAATTTGACTGTATGTCCTTTTGACCTGATTATAACAGCAATAATGATTGCTTTTAGGAATAGAGTAGTAATAATGGAAGCTCTTGGAAGTGGAAGCACTGCATCAAAATACTAATAAGGCAGTATTCATTCTGGCAGCCATTTTTTGTTTCATTTGTCTAAAATGTTGGGAGGTTTGGGTTACATCCAGTTTCATCCACTTTAGTTTTACAATTTATGGGGACGGTCTTAGCCAGTGTACTTAAAACCCCTTAAAAACTACCCTTTATTGACAATGATAAACATGGAAGGAAGGACTGGGACTAAGGACAAAGTTTACCTTAAATAGACAAGGCTACCCTTCTCTTTATAGGCTTTTTACCTTTTTGACTTTGTACATCATCATTTTATATTATTTATATATATATAAAGCCTTTCTATGAAAGAGAAACAGAACTTTATGCTTTTATGTAACCAAAATTGATCTGTATTTTATGCTAGTGTCTAGTTTGCCTTAGGATTTTACATCATATCTTATTCAGTGTGATGTGACTTCACAGACTTTGTCAAATTTAAGTCCTAATGCAAGTTAAGAGCAACTACAGCGAATGTTACTTTTCACCCCAGCATGGTGGAAGCAGACAGCTTTGAAGTAATGCTGGACTTCACCGATGATGGGTTTTTTTCCTCAAGGATTTCTGCACTTTTTCTCTCTCACTTGGAATTTTAGAGTGGAGGCATCTCTCTCTCTCTCTCTCTCTCTCTCTCTCTCACACACACACACACACATTCACACACACACACACACTTACACTAACTCTCAGGATAGTGCAGTCCTAGAGGGTGTGGGCCAATGACAGTCAGAGGATGAATGACCCAGCAGAGTATCACTGAGCTGACACTCTGATAATTACATGCCAATCTCACACACTTTCATTTCCGCAATCGACACACAAACACCATGAAGGTTCACATAAAGCACATGTATGCACACACAGATCACAAACAACCATGACTGCACATAACACATGTGCTCTCATTCCACTCGAACAAACTGCACTCAGTGGTGATTTTGGTCGGAGCAAATTTGACAGCATGGCAGACACATACACACACAAACACACACACACACACACACACACATACTTGATGTATTTTCCGCAATGCGTCTCTCTCCAAATTCCTAACTGTGTTCATTTACTAGCAGAGGTCTCATCAAACTTTAACCAGGCAGCATAAACAGCTTCAAATGGAATAAAACACCACAGCCAGTTACAGTGGGACTACACACACACGCACATTACACCAACAAACACACAATACTGTATGTATACTCCACACACAAACTGTAGATTTATACACATGTGAATAGAAACATGCACATACGCAAATACACAAAGACTGTATGTATGAGCTCTGGATTTCTCTAATATTAAACAAAGAATGTTTACATATTGTAAATACACACACACACACATACACAGCACAGCACAGGAAGAGTTGTGAAGGAAATGTAGGAAGAAGAATGCAGATGTTGATATTCAGAATCTCATCCAGCTGTCAAGATTACTGTGTGTACGTGTGTGTGTGTGTGTGTGTGTGTGTGTGTGTGCGTGTGCGTGTGCGTGTAATTGAGAGACAAAGTGAAGGAGTTGGGAGGATGTCTCTCATCAGCTTGTGTGCATTTTAACGTCTTACTTCCTGCATTGCTCACTATAATTTGGTACCACACTCAAGCTCTCCTCCTTTCCTCTTATTTTCTCTCTAAAAGCCTCAGTTTTGTTCTCTCTATCTCCCCCCACTCTATCTTTCTGACTCGCCCGTGTCTTATCAGGGGAGTAGATGAGACTGAGTGCCCACAATCCTGCACCGTGATTGGTGATTTCTTGTCTGACGTTCAGCCAATAGTGTGTCAGTGTCCCATTAAGAAGCTATCTCATTAATCACCAGTAAACTCATTTACCCAGAGGCCCCCTCATGACTTTATTGATGCCTGGCTCTTTAGAAGCCCATTGCCCCCCCTTTGTGACTCAGGTGAGAACATATGATTGGTTGTCCCAGAGGTGAAGGTGGACATCCATTGGCTGTCATGATCAATGCAGGATGTCTCAGAAAATGAATGACTGCCTTCACCTGTCAAATCACTCTTGCTCACTTGTTTCAAGGCTGTCTGTTTGAAACGTGACACAAAAGTTGGGCGCGGTTTGTAATCATTTTAATGCTCATTCATTCATTTTAATCACTAATGTGTCTACGTAAAATATATATTTTTTAAATCCATCAAAACATTGAGCAATTGTTACTTTCGATCAGTTTTTCCACTGGCTAATATACATTAGTCAATAATTAATGTGAGCTGCACAAATCTAAAAATGTTATTTTTATCCTGTATGTCAAACTGACACCATCAAATGTATGTGGAGTTAGCTGTTAGCAGTTCTAGTTTGGGGTGTACCCATGGGTGTACACACAACCATCATCAATGACTTTGATACTGAGGAAAACCTGATTCTCAGCCAAGTTCTGGACCTGTAACTTTTGTGTAAACTGTTCACCTTCCACACAACCCCCACCCCGGGGAGACTGGCCTCATTCAGCTCTACCCTAAGCTGTGGCTCCCTATGGTGCCTAGAGGACAGGCAAAAAGTGGTCTACAGTATGTGCTTGCTCACACAGCACATAAATAGATTCCATACCACATTGATTACTAGATTCATTCTATGCTCACTGAGCTGGTTTATTAAATGATTGTGAGTGAGTGTGTTATTATTTTAAGCTGACATAAAATTCCTTTTTACCAAACCATCTTTTAGAATGATTAAAATGCCTAATGACTACCAGCTGCTCCACTTGAGTTTAGCATATTGTCCTTAATGTTATATTAATACAACTGCTCTCCTTCTTATCATTTGTCATGTCTAACAATGGCCTCATATTGCAAGTTTATTGGACTGAAATACTGTCATTGCCAGAGTCAGGCCAGTTGTTTTGTAACTGAAAGCTCTGCAGTGTGACAGGACAAGTAAAGGTTGCTGGAAAATGTCCTACAATGTACAAAAAGAAACAGAAGAGGAGATGAGGAAAGCTGAGTGTTTTGATCTGCTAAGGGAACGTAGCCAGGTCAGGTGTTGAAAAGAAAAAGAAAATAGATATCATTATGGAACCATGCCGAGGAATATTAGGAAAGGACACTGAAAAGTTGGTGAACCACTTTAGGGGTCACATAAAGTCACTATATAGGTTTTGAGTTTGAAAATAGAGTAAGGATACTATTTTCTTTTATGCCCCCAATTCAAGTCTCAAGTGTAGAAGGAACAAATGACTGCTATATGACACAGTGAGACAACAACAGTCAAACAGTTTTAGATGATTTGCTTTTATAACCCAGTACTGATCATCACAATAATTACTGATGTTTCTTCCCACCATTTGCTACAATTACGCCCCTGTGTTGAAATGTGTTGCACTTGATTCAAGAGGCACTCAAAGTATCTTTGGTTTCTGTACTATACCTCTTCATGTTGGTCTACACCCTACATGATTCAAATATTTCCAAACATGACCAAGCGTAGTTTGAGTGTCTCCACTGCTTCTTAAATGGTGGCTGTTTAATCCATTCGATTCCTGGGCTGAAATTACTCATTGTATAATTCAGTTTATTGTTTGGCAGAGATCCACAATATGAAGTCAGTGTTTGTTTTCAGTCCAGCTGGCTCATTGGTTTGGCTTACCTGTCTGATGTAACTCACCGTAAGCACTGACTTCACTGTGCCACCATATGGCACTCCAGTGAGTACGTGTGTGTGTGTGTGAGTGATGTAATGAAATTTCACTTACGCCAAAACCAAATGCGTGCAGATGACTCACATCATCATTATGTAAGTAAGTAGTCTCTATTCTCTTTGTCTTTTAGCAGTTATGACCTCGTGGCTGATTTTAAAGTGTCTAACCTTGTTTGTTTGAAACAATGCTCACTACAGATAGAGGAAAGGTCGGGGGAGTGTGTTCGCGTGTGAAGATACGTGTCGAAGCAGACATGAATCAATTTCAGCACTATCATTTTGGCACATGGGGGAAAGAGACAGTCTTGCCCTTAGAGAGGCAGTAAGCTGCAGTGTTTTGCCAAGCAGCAAATTTGTTGAAATCTCAGGGTAAGTGCTGTGTGACTCAGCTGGGCCCTGAGGAGGAAAGTACAAGGGCCAATGCACCCATGCAGATTTTATCTTCTGTCTCCAGCAGGTTGAAAACTTTTGAAAATATATACTTTTTGGTCCTCTTTGCATGCATCCCCAAAGCGGACCACAAGGGTTGTGCGTCAATGTGGGTGACCCAAGGTGAGACCATGCTGAGTCAGTCTGTTTGTCAAAATCTTTTGATAATGTACAGTTTATCTTCGATTTGAGTTCATTTTAATCCTAGGATGAAACCGCCAACCATGCAATAAATCGACAACCCAATATACCTCCTGAGCCACAGTGACCCCTAATTAAACTTTGTACAACCTCAATTTCATCCTCCCCGGAAATGCTTTGCAAGAGTTGAACTTGACCACACAAATTCTGGGCGTACGCCATGAAAAGCAAAGAACACACTCTGCATTTTCATTATTTACCAGCCCATTAGTGAGTAACCTTGCATGTCTGAGCACATCACTACTGTGGAAAGTAATGCTGCTCTCTTCAACTGTTACAATAATGGTTTTGTCTCTTCTTTGTTTTAAGCATCTGAAAATAGATGCTAATCTATTACAAATCTGGACTGAATGGCAGTTATTTGCATGCTGCCTCTGTGGTGGAACATTTCACTTGCAGTTTATAACTGCTTCCATTTATTCGTCACCCTCAGCTCAAATATCACATTTGTAAATGTGCAAATACTCCTGTCAGCTGTATGTGCTGCAGTATTCTTGCACGTCTGTGTCTGTTTGCCTACTTGTGCCCACCCGCCCTACACACACACTCTATTCCCCCTGTATCAAATGTCACATCTGCCTGTTTAAATGGCACTGACTTCACTTAACACAGAGACACCACTGGGTCCCACTTCTACTTAAATACAATTGTCGACATGTGACTTGAGGAAAAACACGCTCAAAATGTACTGACACGCACACGCACCGAGACAAGTGATCGGCTTTTTCTTCCCTTTTCTCTTTTTCTTGACGCATAGACACACATACACACACACAGCATGGTTCGGCATGTCTCGCCGTGTTAAAGCTCAGGTCCACTTGGTCTGAAGTGAGTCTTTCTCAGCAGCTGCTCAGGTCTCCATCAAAATCAATACAGAGAATTGGTCTACTGAATCCTCAGGGAAAGTTACAATATAGGAGTGTGTCTTTGTATTGAGTCCAGGAGGCAGGAGTAAAGAGAGTGAGCTTACTGGATGCCATAATGGATTCCTGTTCACACTCCTCCCCGCCCCCTCACTCCTCCTCTCTCTCTCTTTCTCCCTCCCCATTTTTTTTCTGTCTCCCATCCCCTCTCTGGCCCTGCAACTCTTGAGACAACCTCACCTCCTCAGACTCCAGTCTTAAGGCCTTAATCTGTCTAATCTCCTCCTCTCCCTCTGTCCCAGTCTTTCTCACTCTACTCTGTGTACTCCCTCCTCTAGTCCCTTTCTCCTTGTTTGACCTCCAGATGTCAAATGCAAACTACTAGAGATGGCTTTATCATATGTTGAGAAAGGTATTTCCTCCTTAGAGGCTCCTTTTGTGTCTAGAATGGCAATTCAGGTACATCACAAGTAGTTCATTTATTAAGGACTAGTGGAGGTGTTCCCAGGACAAAGAGTAAGTATTTCATTATGGGCCTGTTTTAAGAAAATAACAGCCCTGTAATTTATCATTACATATGGGCCCCATTTAGGTTTTGAGTGTCCTCTTCAATTTAATGAGGGAATACTTCCCAGTGTGAGCAAATGTAAGCAAAAGCTGAACTCAAACAGACTTCAATATCACCACAGTCTACAGACAGACATAATTATACAATTTCTTTTGGAAACTAGTTAATAACATTGAGAAGGTTTTTAATTCAACAGTACATCTTCCGTGGGCTGATATTGATTATGTGAGCCAATACACTTGAGAACAACCAATATCAACTTAATTATTTATGCCAAAGAGTTTATGTTTCCACATAACCTTTGTTAATGTTTCTGTCTGTCAGCACAGTGTGTCAAAAAAGTATTAATGGTTTTCTGAACAGTCTGCTGCCCCTTTGAACAGGACACACCAGATTTTAATGCTGACATGGATTTTGGATTTTAACCATCATTAACTTTTAGCAGTAATTATTTCAGGGAAATGTTTTCAGGGAAAATAAATCTATATTTTCCTATAACAATCCAAATTTGCTGCGTATCTTTCGGCGTGACACCAACTTGGAGAACTATTCAGTGTTTACTGAGGTTCGTGTTCTCTAAGCACTTTCTAATTTCACCCTAATTAAATGCACTACATGAAGAAGAACATCTGTGTCAACCATCGGGAATTTAAACCTGGCAACGTCTGAGCTTCCATTGGACATGGTGCAATGGGCAGGGCATCAGCTTTTATGGATTTCACAGTGAGCATTTCCTTAGTGGCTGTAGTGGAATTTGAGGGTAATGCTCTGAGTGTCCTTCAGGTTGTTCCTACCAGAAAGTGTTTGTGTTGGTTTCAATGCGTCAAGACTTACTGGAAGAAAGTCTAAGATATAGCTTCCCAGAAGCGAGTTCAGATGTCTTAATGTGGCGCCTGAAGTTTATGTGGTGAGGTGTAAATGGTGGATGGGCCATTTGTGGGCAGTAAATGTATAGTTCTTCTCTGCAGTAGGTGTTGTAAATTTGTCATTATCATTCTCTGTCTCTTTCTCTTGCTCATTCTTTCACTTGCACTCTATTTTCTGTCTCATACTAAAACACACCCAAAGGATACTAACCACCCATTAAAAGGCCTGAGTGCCAATTAGCTTCACTTAGCTCAAGTGATGTTTTGATGAACACAATAATGAGCATTCTCCACATGATGGACCTCTGGAATTCACCTCATGTTCTGGTACTGGGTATCTATGGGTGGGCAGTGGTTAAATGAGAGGGTGGCATCAACACACTGGTCAAACACACTCTTCCTTCTGAGGTCTGCGTTCCAGGCCATTGCCCCTGCAATCCTGACCCATACTGCCATCTTGCCCTGATGACCCAGCTCCAGATGTCTGTCTCTGTTGGACTCCATAGTAGCCAGCCATCGTAGCTGGCAACAAACACAACCGGTGCTAATCACTGACAACATGGAAGCTGTGGGGTAGCTAGTCTGTCAGCAGGGTGGGCTGAAAGGTCTATGAGCTATTAAGCATAGTTTTATCTGCAGGCGAACCTTGTTGGCTAACATGAGCCACATTTAAGTTCTACATCATTTATATTTGGCACATTTTGGCCAGCCACTATCAGAAACCATTGATTACCATATTGGTCCAAATGTAAGACCACACTGGTTTTGACCTTGTGAAGATAAGAAACACTTACATTACATTACATAAACTGAATGTGTTTTAAATGTATTGTGACATTGGCAGTACATTAATAAAAATAAAATGAAACAAAACACCAAAAAGTCAAAGTCAGAAGTAAGTTCAACTCATTGCCATTTTCCAAGCAGTAGCATTAATTTCCAATAGTAACGTGTGTTCCTGTATGAGCTTTTGGTCACCCCACACACTACTCTGTGACGCTTTTTGAAAGCTCAGGTTCAAAGACATTTTTCTGTCTGACAGAGCATTTTCTTGGGCTTTAAATCATCTGAAATCCTATTTCACCATATTTTTTTCTGCCACTTAGTGAGTTGTATAACTCATAGATAGGCATGCCCTTGAAATATCCGTCCCAACTGTCTCAGGACTTAGGTTAACTTGGACTTGGAGCCACTGTCTGCAGAGTCTATGATTAGCTTGATAGCTAGATCAGACCTGCAGTATTACATTGTTTTCTTTTTTTTTTCTTCTTTTTGTGTGTGTGTGTGTGTGTAGGCATGTGTTCTTTGTTTTGTTTTTTGTTTTTTGTTTTTTTACAGCTGTCAGGAAAAAAACACTTTACACCTTGGCAGCATTTGTTCACATAACTTTAAAATCCTCTGCTCGAATCCTGAATGTCATCACCGCAAATAGAGCTGGAAAATGAAACAGGAAGGAATGTCACCTCACCTTGGACCATTTTGTGGCTGTTTACTAAGCTTTTTGAAAATTGTATGTACCTCTAATTATCAAACTGTTCCACACATACCCTTGAAAAGTTTAAAAAGATGCCAATAAAAATGAAATAAAAATCCTCAGATGTTGTGCAAATTCACAGTGCACTGGGTGCAGTAAAAAAGTTGTATCTATAAAACAGTAACACCTGTGCATAGATAGGATAACGTGTGCATGCTTTATTGGTACTGAATTTGCTGATGGGGATTATGTTTTTTATAATATGTTAAGGGTCTGTTCTGCACTTACACCATACATTTAGACTATCTAAAGAATGTGATTCCTTATTATACCCCACAGTTAATTTATTAAGCACATCCTTTTTTTTCCTCTGGCACTCATCTGCAAAGAGGTCAAAGGTCAAGATCAACTACAGCGCAGCACCCAGGAGCTGGAACAGGCTCTATGTTTTGCCCAAGGATAGTTTATCATGGTGGATTCTTGCCAAAACATGAGCTTGAATCTGGATCCTCTTGAACCTGCACTCACAGCTGTTTTCTTCACTGAAGTGTTTCTCAGCGGGGTTGATGCTAAAATAACATTCAAGCCACATCGTGCCAAAAAAGAAGAAGGCAGTCCAGATTAACTTCATTTAGGTTTGGTGGCTGGAGCCCCTGACAGGGTGGTCCAACACAAGAATCCATTTTGAGTGCAATTACAGTCTTGCACGCAGCGAGCACAGGCTGCACACTGAGATGAGCATCGATAGCTGTTGTGCTAGCAATGAAAACAGTTAAAGCATCAGTAAGCAGCAAACATACACAATTCACCTGCTACGAGGCAGCTTGAGGCCTTTCTGTGGTTTCGACATGGGCTCTTGTGATGTGTAACAGTGTGCCAGCTAGCTGGGTGGGAGGATAGAGATGTGTTTTTATACGCCTCAGTAATACTGTAATATGACTCACACTGTGTGTGTGTGTGTGCATGTTTTAAGTGGCAGCTTCTGTTAAGGTAAACCTATCTCAAACAAGGGTCTATGTATGTGTATGTGTCTAAATGCTCATCGGAGGGTAACAAAGTGGGGAGTAAATACAACGGTAATGAAACGGTTGTTTATCCAAACACTCAACTTCCATCTTCATTAAGGTCACATGTCATCCCACCTGGCAGAAACCTCCATCTATCATTAGCACATGCCTCTTATTGACTGGTAGCACTACACAGTGTGCATCTTTCAGACCAAATAGTCAGCATGTATTGGTTTGGTGTGATTTGATATGATTTGGTGGAGCAGAGAAAGAAAGATAAAAACATATTCTTTTTATACTGCGGATGCTTGTGTTTCTAAACTTTATTATCAAGGGAGAACGAGGGAGCAGCTAAGTATTCCAGCATTTTTAAGCAGCGCTGCTTCAAATTCATACAACCAAACACCCACTCACCTTGAAGCAGCCCAACACAACAGTAGTCCTTTACTTGTTGGCCCCTAAACAGTTGGGGAGAGTTAAGTGTTTTGCTCAAGGGCACCCACACAGTTTTTGCTAAGGGAGGAGCAAGCTCCGTTTATTTCTTCTTGTTGAGAATTTGAGCTGGATTTCTTCCACTTTTACTATCATCTTACTTACTCTTGCTTGAGCATTAATTGAAATCAAGCGCAGTCGTGTGAATAATTTCAGCACAATACGTGGGCTGCTGAACGCTAGCATCATGCATACTTAAAGGGTCAGAAATAAACAGTGGTTTTATCTCACCAGCAAAAAATAAACCTTGTGAACAAAGAGCCTTGACCTCCACCTCCACATAAACAGACGAAAGAGGAAAGGAGGAGACAAAGAGATGATGAAGTGAGAGAATAAGTTGGAATGGGTGGTATGAGGAAAGGAAGGATAGTGACAACATAATAGTTTACTGTAGCAAGATATATTACAAGCTGACATCTTTCTTCAGTACTCTCTCCCTATCCCAAGTGAATTATAATGAACTCCAAAAATGCACGAGGGTCATTTTACGTATACTGATTATATTTTTGGAGAGGGGTCTGGCTGCAGAGCACCTCTGTGGCGTTGCATCCGATGGAAGCTCCACTCTCAGGCCAGCTCCAGTGTGAGGACAGGAAATGTACGCAAAGAATTCAAAATAAAATCTCCTCCAATGGAGAAAATTTTGTCGTTGATTAAAATTTAATTAGCCCAATAAAGCAACATTGTAACATGTTTATATTTAGTCTCCACAGAATGATAGAAAATCTTTAACTTAACTTGAGCATCAGAGCCAACATCTTAAGACAAACGCAGACCTATAAATGTGAATATGTTTTTAAAATATCTTTTTATTTTGGAGATTTTATTTTGAATTCTTTGCGTACATTTCCTGTCCTCACACTGGAGCTGGCCTGAGAGTGGAGCTTCCATCGGATGCAACGCCACAGAGGTGCTCTGCAGCCAGACCCCTCTCCAAAAATATAATCAGTATACGTAAAATGACCCTCGTGCATTTTTGGAGTTCATTATAATTCACTTTGGCTTGCTGAACAAAATTGCTCTATTTTAAATGTAAGCTTTACCAAACTATATTCTATCACTGGCATGTTGAAGAACAGGAATGACTCTATCAAGAGTATAAAGGTCAAAACGGATTAAGGGTGGGAGAAGGTGTTAAAACTGTGACTTGAAGGAACAAAAGGAGAAAGAAAGTAATACAGAAAAAAATATTAAGTCGAAAGGAATCACTGCAAAAAGATCAGAGGCATGCAGAAGCTACTGGGTGTGACTGGAATAGTAATAATCTCAGAGACAAAAAGCAGACTGAAGGGACAGAGGAATGAGGGTGATTTAATTCTGGCCCTTCGTAACAACAGACAGAGGCAGAGAAAGAAGAAGGCATAGTATAGGAAATCCATTAATAGAAATGTTATCTAATGACTGCAGTCACTTTTCCTACATGTTATGAGTTGCATTGCCTATTGAATTGTATTGAATCTACTGCAGGAACTGCACTTCTTCTAGCTGTTGAGACTATTACAGTCTAACGTCAGTGTGTTAATCATAGACTGTAACTGCATTTCCAGTTTTATTTAGACTTAAATGTTGTACTATCCTGGCTGAAGTGAGCTGAGACTGTACACGTTTGGAAAATGAATGAATCCCGCCTAACGTAATACAACGCAAATGTAACATGTGCAGTGAAGCGGTTGCCATTAATTCCAAATGAAACATTCCCTATGGGGAGGTAGACAGAGACGGATAGAGAGACAGATATGTGCACACACAGAAAGAGTGCAAGAGAAACTCATCCGTAACCTCTCAGTCTCCCCCTCAGCCAATCATTCTTCTTCTTCTTTTTTTTCTTTTTTCTTTTTCATTGTCAATAAAATTCTATTAAAATCCAGCTCAGGGTGTCTGATCTGCTGATTCCACTTCTACAGAGCCTCTACTCATTTTCCCACCAAAGGAAAGGGCACTGATAATTAATTGTAAAAGTGAGATTGGTGGCTCTCAAATAGTTATTTCATTTGACTAGTTAAATTTTCATTTAATGAACTCATAATCAGCAGTTTCCCCTCCCCGCCAATGCAATTTTCGCAGTCCATCAGCACAGCCTCTCTTGTATGACCACCGACAACTTAGTGTGACATTTTTAGGCATTTAATTTGGGTTGCTAGGGAATTCCTGTTGAATTAAATCCACTGAAAGATCTAAATAGCTAAGAACCAACTGCATCATATACACTTTATAGTATAGAAAGCCCTTGGGGGAACTGTCTTGTGTGTTGAGTAATAACATTCACCCAGTAATGTTTACTGTAGAAGGGCGATTTTTATCAGTGACATGCTGAGGTTTGACTCTGTGGCAACAACAAAATGCCTCTTTTAATCAATGTCATATATTTTTCTATATGTAATTTAAATATTGTGTATACATGTTTGTGCTTTTTTGATGCTTTTATTCAGAGTGGCTTCCAACAGGAATTTAAAGAATATTTTTTATGGCCATACTTCAAGCCAACCGTGATGCCTTTCTGACCTCATACATACATGCAGAAGACAAAAGTCGTTTTTTCTTTTATCCGTTCACCTGGCCTGTGAAGAGAAAAACTGATTTCCATAGTCCCTCTACAGTTCAGTGGACGAGAGGGAAGGCATTTTTTATTGGTAGTGTTTTCCCATTTTCTCATGCAGATGAGGAATTTGACACACCTGAAGATTTCTGACAGGTGTGTGTGTGTGTGTGTGTCTGTCTGTGTCTGTGTCTGCGTGTATATGTGTGTCTCTATGAGAGAGCTCCATCTGTGTGTGGACACACATCATTCACCATGCCACCAACTGAAGCAGAACATGGAGGCAATTTTAATCAAGGCTCTCAGCGAGCCTGGTGGGCTGGTAGAGGTGAGTGCGTGCATGTGCCTGTGTATGTGTGTGTGTGTATGTGTGTGTGTGTGTGTGTGTGTGTGTGTGTGCATGTGTGTGTGCACGCAGGTGGGCGCAGGTATATTAGAAATTGTGTCAGGGGTATTGTGATGAAACATTAAGACTACTCCCACCAGTGATAAAGAAGCAAATAGTCCTGTGTGACCCCAGAGCGACTTCTTGTTAGAATAAAGAATAGACTCCAGTGGCTGGCTGGTCTACTACTAATAGTTACAAGATATATGCATGTTTGGGGACTTCTGCCAGGACCACCACAGTAGATCATAACCAAATTTTAGTTTTACAAGCTCTCCCTGACCTTATTTTTTTCCTTGAGATAATAACCTCTTATGGTTAAGTGAAAAAAAATCTCTTTAACTCTCCCAGTGTGCTTTTTATTCCCCTTCTCAAAGAGCTCTCCATTTTACAATAACACTGTCAGGACGAACTGGCTCTGGGTCTTACATTATTGACTTGTACCAGGTTACTTGTCATTTTAAGCATTTAAGAATTTAAGAGTTTTGGTTTTTACTGACTTTACAGTCACTGTCAAGGCAATATTTACGAAGAAATTGGTTTCCTTTGGGTCAAAATATAATAAAAGTGTGGGAAAATTACTGTAATAAAGACAAGAGAGAGCGAGAGAGAGAGGGATGTCTTTTTGGCTTTATTCTCACACTTGAAGGCACAACTACCTCTAACAGTCACAGAGAGCTGTCTCAGGCAAAGTGCAAAGATTCACTCTTAGCAGTCACCTTTTGTACACTCAGCAGATAGGTATGCCCAGTGGCGTAGTGGTGCCTGGAGAAGTGGCTGAAGAAGTGGATATACTCTTAATTTATGCTCCATTTCTTTCCCCATCCAGCACTGTTATAAACAGGGACATGTAGGCTACTCTTGCATATTTAGCTCACCCAAAAATGGGCCAGTAGTATTTGCACATTGTCACTTAACTTCCGCTGCTTGACTTCAGTGAGTAAGAATAATTATAAAATAAACATTATCCACAAAGGAGGTGCAGATTTTGCAATAAATACTGACCCACAGATGGGTAGGACAACTACACAATCAACTCTGCACAGCTTATAGAACACTACAGAATGATTTGCATCAGAGGGGATTTAGAAGTGTGCATACCCAATGCTGACTGAAAGTGGGTATGTTCCTGAAACATTTTTAGTGGTTATGATAAATTATGCTACCTAGCAGAAAACAAGTTACATCATCAGTGTAGACTGCTGGAAATGTGAGTATTTTCTAAACTACTTCACATTTCAAATCTGTATTTTCATCAAAAGTTAAATAAAAAAGACAAAAACAAGCAGAAGAGACGCGGGACTTTGGTTTTTCAGCTGCTGTACTAACCCCTGCAGCAGTCATGAAAACATGCATGAAGATAAACTACAAAGGATGAAGCTCCATTCTGTATCCTGGCATGTTTAAAGATGTACTGGCCTTTGTACTCTGTACTTATAAAACTGGGGATCCACAAGCTCCATGAGTACTTTCTGGTGTTTCCATTCAGCTCTGATAAAATGCTCACCTTGACTTTTTGTGCTGTGTTCTGTCTTTTATCCTACTTTCAAATGCTCTGGGCTCACAACTTACAAATAGTGTAGCTGCTGTCATTAAAGTTGTGTCAAGGTTAACAGTACTGGTGAGGTTTTTTTTTTCTTCATGAGATTTATTTGAGTCCTTTTTAAAACTCTCAGTAGGGACTGTAGAGCACAGTGCTTTTACTTAATATGTAGTGATCATGAAGGCTTTGCACACTAAAATCAAGTTATTTACTGGTATTTGTAGGGATAAATATTTAAAGGGCCATGCAAGATAAAACACACAAAACCATGTTTTTAAAGGAACACATGAACAAATTCACAAAATTCATTGCTTTTCTTTTATGACCTATTCAGCGTATAGTAACTGTACCTACGTTAAACTACTTTGCATGTATACAAATAAACACATGTAATGGACCAAAATATAAATTTACCTCTCTCAGTGACGTTCTACATCTCTGCTGGTTGATTATTACTCAATGCTAAAATGAAATGAAAGTTAGAAATCTATTAAACTGGTGGTTGGCAACAATTTAAATACAAAACATTCCATTTGTAGTCAAAAGGCTACAAATGCAAAAACCAACAGCATGGTCCTCTAAATGGCATCAAATGCCAGTTAACACAAATTACTTTTCTTAATTCTCATGCACTTGGGCATACACAATTAGAACCCTCCAAACATATGCACACACATACACAAAATACAATTATTTTTCCATCGATGTTGCCAAGAGGAATAATTTGCAAGCTGTGCTGTTTTTTTTTTTGTTTTTTTTTCCACCACTTTGGTTTTGGGCAATTAACATTTTGAGATGGCCCTGTTCCATGCTCTGGTTCATCCCAGTCCGCTGTGCAGAAAACAAGTTGCTATTCCCTTGGACCTCAAGAAATTTTCTTGTCACCTCAAACAGAGCATTAAAAAAAAATCCAGAAAGTTTAATTTACCAATTCACCCATGTATACTTCTTTTTTTAAATGGCGGTATGTACAGTTAATCAATTCCACAGGGTTATACTTTTCACTCAATGCCTTGTAAACTTTTAATTTCCCAAAATGGAAAAGACACAATTTGGAGTTAGGGGGTTTTCACACCTCCTTACTCCCTCCCTATTAAATCATGCTCAGTCGACGCTAACCTCCTACCCCCTGCCGTCTGTATTAATTATGGTCCTATGTGGATCAGCAAGGATTTATTAGATAGAGGAAGGCTTACGATTCCTGGCATTTTGCTTATTAATGATGATCACGATAATCCCATTTTCTACTAGACTGGGATTTAGTGTCTGAAGACATGAGGCCTGTTTTTACACTGCTAGAGGTACATTGATGTCTGTATGTCAATCCTGATGTTTTTCTGTTTTCACTGTGCTTGTTTCTGTCTTTTTCCCCCTGTTTTGTTAGTTTATTTGGACATTGTTGACTCCTTCCTGGCTGCCTTTCCCCCCCTCTTCTTATTTGCCACCTCTTCTTCTTCCGTGATTTCTTTTGTCTTTGCATTAACTCTTCAGACTAAGCTCCTGTTTTGCTTAATTTCTCAACCTCTACATGCTTGTCTAGGTTCATGCTTTGGATTTTACATTCTTACTACTAGTACTTCTACTTCTTGCCTCCTTTAGCTTCTCTCTTCTCCCTTTTCCCACCTTGCTGTGGCCCTTTTTTTCTCCTCATTATCTTTGACAGGTGAAGCTTTACAGCTCATTCCTTCAGTCCTTACCTCATTGTTTCCTTCTGTCCCCCCATATAGACATGTTTTATCATTCTCTCCAGCCCCTTTACGTCTAATTTGAACATACAGAATAGCCAAAAGCTTTGCATCTCTTGCTTTCTCTGTTGTCCAGTTCCTCTCCTCAACATTTGCCTGTTTCACAATGTCAGCCTCTCTCCTTCCTTCCCTTCCCCCTACCTATGTCATCGCTTATCCTCCCTCAGTTTTGCTCATACTGTCCCCATCCCTTCTTTCCTTCATTGATTTCTCCATTCTGTCAATGTCAGCCCTTCTGTCTCCCTCTCCCCTTGTCACCCCCACATCTCGTCTTCTTCTTCTACATCTTCCCTTTGTTTATCACCCTCCTTCCTTCTCCCTCTCTTGCCCCCCCCCCCCCCCCCCTTCTCCTATCGCTCCTTTACCTCCCTCCTCCCCTCTTCTTCTCCCTTACCAGAAGTCCTTGCCACTGGGCCAAGCCTGCCTATTTACATTGGAATAAATCTACCTCATCACACAGCCACTTCTCAGTTGTTTCTTTTTTTTTTACCACTGCAATCCTTTTAGCCACCAGCCTCAAGAATTAATAAAACACAGCAATAAACTCTCCCTCCTTTCTCCATCCTTTCTTTTCCCCCACTCTCTCTCTCAATGTCAAGTGATGGATGGCTGGTAAGAGTGGGTGCCAGCTGTGATGTAATGTTAACACAGCCATGTCTTTATTTTAACTCTGGCCTATGTATTTTACAGAGTATTTGTCAACATGGTGCTCCTTCAAAGACATAAATACAAATGACAGCTAATAAAGGGGGACAAAAATAGCAAAATTATACAGAGATTGTAATAAGTAATCAAAAATGACAGTTAATTGAATGCAGCTCCACAGCCTCCTACAGGGGCGTAATGAAAAAGAAATGTAATAATGTCAACGTAGTCTAAAGAGAAGTGAACAATCCTGCTAAACAGGCAGGGGTGTTTCTTGAAAAAGTTTTCATGAGAAATGGATTCACTGCAGGGTTTTATTGGCACAATGTTAAGCTGAGGCTTTCCTGCTATGTTCTTTAAAATTACTGTAAAAACAAAAAAAAGTCTAGGCCATTGCTGTTTTTCTACTGCATATACAGTTTGTATATACAACAAGGTATCCAAGTGAATTAAAAATATAAATTACATGTACACCTACATCAACTGAGGCACAGCTAAATGTTTTAGAGGTCAACCTTGTGTGGGTTTCAATTGATTATATTAAGACTCTGCATCTGGAAGGTCCAGTTGATGAGCCCGTATCAGAGCGAAAACTGCAACATATAACTAAATGTGCATCTGAAAAATATTCTATGAATCACGCTGTTTTTTTTTTAGGAACAAAGGAAATACAGTAGTGTTTTATTTCAGTGTCAGCAGAGGAAACTTTGGACTGTCGTGAAAACATGAGGCGTGGTCAAGGTTTGTGTCATAATCTGCAGGAATTTGCCCTTGTGACTTTTCATAGCCAGAAAAGTACAGGTGACACAAATTTTGTGAAGGATGCCTCAGTTCCATCAAGTGTCCCACAACAGTGAGCCACAACAGCTCCTCACAGTGAACAGTGAGTATTGCCCAATACAAGGACACTAAAACCAGCTCACCTAAACTGAACAGCAGTTAATGTTATCTCTAAGACTTCTGCTTTTCCTGCAATGACAAGGCTTTTTTCATGAGAAAGATCTTTGCCCAATCTTTACTAAATGTTTGTGTTGCCGCAACATAACATTACATATACATTAACTGTCCTCAAGTTACCATTTGTGGGTACTGTAAGGTGAGACAAAATTCAGATATATTAAGGTGAATGTGTGGTTTTGTGTGCTTGAAAACAAGCTCATCCACAAAAAGAAAATGGTATGTTGAAATTCATGGGTTGAATGAAACTGACTATTGCAGTGATTGGAAAATGCACACACATGAAAAAAACACACATACACACATAGTGACCACTCTGCTCTTGAAGTCATTAGTCATGCAGAGCAGAAGCAGTTTATACTTTATAGTTTTACTTTATATTATGTGTATCTGTTGTGTATATGTGAAGTCTTTTCTGGTATATATACAGGCCTTGTTGGGACCAAAGACCAGTCATAATGCAAAACAGAATTTATGAGGACTTGGTTAGAGATAGAGGTAAGGTTCAGGTTAAGCATGAATTTGTTATGGTTAAGGTTAGGGTAAGGATTTGGGTGAGGTTGTCCATAATGAATGAATTCAATGGAATGGCCTGATAAGGATATCGCTAAACTGTGTGTATGTCTGTGTGTGTGTGTGTGTGTGTGTGTGTGTGTGTGTGTTCTGAGTGGGTGAGCTAAGCTCTAACCCACCGAGTAATTAGATGTAACACCAGCAACCTATCTCTCACTCATGCTCATGCAAACACATGCTCTAGTGAGCAAGTAGAGCATTGATGTTCAGCACAGATGCATAATCAAAGGTCAATACAACCTGCTGCTGATTTGAACAAATGAGCCAACGGCATCAGCAGCTTCCATTTCACGTTTTGCATGGTTACACAATGAGCTAGCCTTGTTAAGTCAGAGTGAACGACATCTTATGTCTTTACGTCTGGGGCAGAAGTTATAGAACACGATGGGCACGATGGGTATTCAAATGACAGATGATAAAGAATTCACAAGCAGGAAACGAGCTGAGCAGAGCCTTGTACTTGAGGTAGAAGAGACGGGGCGACCTTTTCAAACCGCTGTGACTCTGCTGCCATTGAATGCTCATTTGTCATACTTTGCTGACTCTAACTCTCAAATGACACGGATCAGCATCAGCCTCGGAAAGGGTACCGCTGAGTTTCACATTTGTAATGTCTTACTCTTCTGTGCTTAGACAGGTTATATCTGTAAAGCTTTTTTTTTTTCTTGACTCAATTCTTAATAGCTTATTACTATACTTTTAAGTTACTGTCCACCCTTTACTGAAAAGCACTGTGCGTAGTGTAGCTTCAGTGGTACGTAACCATAGTTTTGGTTGTAGTTGTCTATGTTGTGAGATTTCATGACTGTTGAATGGAATTAAATGGAACTAGATTTTAAATTCAGTACTGAAAACTTAAATTTTTGCAATAACACTTTTCATGCATGTCCATGCTACTCTGGACAGTCTATAGAAAACACTGTTTTTGTCAGGTTTCTTTGTAGAAAGTAGTTCCAATGAAAACTACTCACAGCAAACTATCTTTGGTGTAATGATACTTGAATTGCTCTGAGCTATTCCACACCCAATCTAGAAGAAAGAAAAAGTCTAGACTTCCCAATTCTTGTCTGCCATACTACTTCTTGTCTGCTCTCTCTCTCTCTCTCTCTCTCTCTCTCTCTCTCTCTCTCTCTCTCTCTCTCTCTCTCTCTGTCAGCAGGGAAAACAAATTGAATATGCTGAACGGGTTTGCTTGACCCTGTAAATGGAGTCCTGTCAGGCCAATCCAATTTGAACACACACACTAACCCATACGCACACACAAATGTACACACGACGAATAGAAGATATATATTGAGCAGTGAGTGTCTGTGTGATGCTGTGAGTGCATCTGACCTTGAGAGAGTGTCTGGATTCTGTTCAGCGAGTGTGTGTGTGTGTGTGTGTGTGTGTGTATTACCACAGTAGTTAACCTCACCGTATGTTGATGTGAAGAGTCATATTAAAGGGGATTATAGGGGCTCAAATGTAGAACCCTGACACCCCTCCTGCACCACTCCCAACCCAGGCCATTCATCATGGATTCCTGTGTGTGATCTTGTGATTACCCAGTGGACATTGCATGGTGATGGGCATGTCTAGATTCCAAACATTCACCAAACAAAGCAGGCAGGTAATATTCAAGAAACAAAGCAGATGCGATTCACTCATCAAATAAAGTAGGCGGGTGACATTCGCTTAACAAAGCCTTTGGGTAAGATACAGCAACATGATGGGGTGGGTTACATTCACTACACAAGACAGGTGTACCTCATTTATTAATCATCATAGACCCCATTTACACGTAAGTGTTTAATATATATTATTGAATATATTTTAAAATATGTTTATACTACAGACAGTGTGTGTCTCCACATTACAAATCTGACTGTAATCTGTCTTGGTTTTCCTGAGCTACATTAAAATCAGGAGAAACCACACTCCAGCCAAAAAGGTTGGTGGTAATGCACCAGAAGCTGCTTGGTAACTGCCAACAACACAAAAGGGAATATAAATTGTGTTTGGCTACAACAATAACAGTTTAGCTGGCTCTCTCTATAAAAGGTATTCATAAACTCTCTCTCTCTCTCTCACACACACACACACACACACATGCGTGGATGACACAGTTCCCTCACCCACACAGATCTTTAGAGGGCTCATTTCAGTGTCACATAAGCTGCCATTATCACAAGGGACAGACCCTGTTAGTGGCTACTTCCACAGATCACTTACTGACATAATTACACTTGGGAAGAATAAAGATTACATTTGTGGCTTGAGACAGTTGCATTTACACCTGTTCAACATCTGACTGAAACCACTTGCCTCAGCCTGTCAGGAGCTGGTAAGAGGCTGGGCTGAGTGTTCATTTCCCTAAATTTAAAAATCCCCATTACTACTGGTGCTGTCACACAAGCTTCATGTCATCAAAAGTGAATTTTACAGGACCCCCCCCCCCCCCCCCCCAGGATCTATGACTTTAAAAACAGAGTGCAATAGGATAAGGTTATACAGGTTTGTATTTATACTTGCACTGCATTAGAGTGGGTCACATTTCTCAAGGTTTCAGTAGTTTATGTTTATTATGGATGTTCATTATACTTAAAGAACTAATTTTAATATTGCTGTGACCTTGTTTTAGGTCCCCATACAGGCTCGTGGTAGATATATACATCAAAAAAATAAGACTGCTGATGCTGTGCTGTTTATCTGCTCTGAGCTGCTGGTGATTAATTACTCCAAAGACAACATGGATGGCATTATACTCTGGGTAAATTACACACGCTCAAAAATGTGCACACATACACACATACACACATACAAACATGCTGGCACTTGCTCTCAAGTGGTTCCACACATGCTCTATCATCAGTCCCTGACTGTGTGTGTGTGTGTCTGTCTGTGTGTGTGCGTCTGGGGAGGGGTGACATTTCCTGTATCACGTACCACTGCTTGTTTGATCTCCCCTCTTTCATCTTCTCAGCAAAGAAACCTGACATTACAGGGTCTCTCTCTACTCTCCTCTCGCTCCATTTTAAGTCTTAAGTGTGGCTACCCATGTGTGTGTGTGTGTTTGTGTGTATGTGTCTATACAAGAAAGCTAAGCGGAGGTATAAATAAGTCTGTCCTCTCCACCTGAGGGTGAAAGAGAGTAAAGTGTATATTCCCTCCTTCCTCACACACCCTGCATTAGTAAAGGTAACGGATCTGATAGTCTGTAGTGTGTGTGTGTGTGTGTGTGTGTGTGTATGCCCTCTGCAGTTAGAGTGTGGCCACTTTGCATCTGCGTTTGTGTTTGTGAATATGTGTTATCGCTACATAGCTACATTACTCCATCGGATTCCATCTCTGATTGTCTAACCTCAGGCTCATTGACAGTCCAGGAAATTCAGTTGACTAACCAGAAAAATGCCTCCTAAGGTTGGGAGTTTCTGAAAAGGAATTGCTACATTATAAAACTGTAACCTTGAAATTCTTTAACAATAGAGTGGAACAGACAATTGTAAACAGCTCCTCATTATTATAGTAATTGCTCAGTGCACTGGGGCTTTTGTATCAGTTGGACAAGATAAATACAAGATAGCATATGCAACAGAACAGAGAATTGTTCTGCAGCCACAGTGGTGCTTTGTTAGCAGTGACTTCGGAAGATATTTGTGTTTTTCTTCACAAAAATTTATATGAAACCTTGAGAGAAACGTTACTGACTTTAGTCTTGGTGTAGTGATCCAGAAATTGCCTCTCCACCACGTCAGCTTTAAGCCAGCAACCATCCACCTTTCTTAAATGTCCTAATGTATGACATTGAATCGCTGCCAGCTGCAGTGGCGCTGTTTGGGAAATGACACTGACCTCTGACCTCCATGCAGACAAGGTAGAGGGAAAATGAATTTCCCTGCAAGGCAATTAAGTAACATCATATAATGGGGAGGAGGTGAAACAATGACCTTAATATAAATACAATGGGGGCATCCATGAACGCACATCATTGTGCTTAGTATAAAGTACAGGCTTGTTAAAGTATTTTATCACATTTCTTAAATTACGCACTGATTATAGCACTCAACATAACACTTTTCCCAAGTTCTAAATGTTTCATCATCAGGTGTATACAAGTGCAGCACCCTAGTCATTGAATTTAACCCCACTTGATCCCAGTGAACCAAACTTGACCCAGTTTTGTCAACAGCTACCCCCTGCCATCAACAGCAAACTGCATACAGTTACATAGGATAACTTTAAACTCAATGATTGGATGTATTTTTTTAATCGTCAAACCTTAACCATAATTTTGTCTAATCTGATTGCAATCTTTTAGATTCCAGTATTACCATACCCACCACTTTTTTTTTGGGTACAGTGATGTAGACTCACTGAACAAAATTTTTGAGGAATAACGGAACACGTGGTGACAGTTGGTGTCTAAATTAGCACTTCTAATTTTATCAATCAGACTACTGCAGTTCATAATTTCTTATCCCTCACAACTGTAACAGTCTCTTCTTCTCTCCCTTAAAAAAACCTGATGATGCAGGCTCGTATCCTCCAGAAAACCTTACAATAATGATGCTAAAATTGTCTATTCAGTGAGTAGTCATGGAAGTGAGAGAAGCATACATGTACACACAGTATGAAGCAGACACACAGCTATCATGCTGTGAAATGCTGTTGTCAGGGCATTGTTACTGTGTCATAATGCTGTTTGTATCCCCGCACACACAGCAAAATAAAAACACTACTTAGGTGACAAGACTCTGCCTCTGTTTCGTTATCGCTCTCCCCTCTTTCACTCTAGCCTTCACTCTTTTACCCAATATCCTTCTCCTCCCCCTGCACCCTGTCAATCTCCTATTACACCATGCCTGTCGTTCCCTACTCATCTCAGTCCCTATGTATCTCTCTCTCCCTTTGTCCCTGGTGAATGTCATTTTGTCAGCCAGTTGTCATTTCGTCTTCTCCCTCTCTCTCACCCTCTTTCTCTTTTGGCTACCCTGCTGAAAGACTAATGAGTGACTGCATGCAGAGGGATGGAAGGTTAAAATGAGGGAAAGAGGGTAAGCCGAGGTAAGCTGTGAGCAGGGATAGACGGGGGGAATTTGTTTGAAGATAAATTGTGTGAAAACGAAAGCAGGAATGTGTAAATTATAGTTTGTGTATATAGCATATAATACACAAGCCATTAGAATTTGAGGAGGGAGACCAATATCCAAAAGTAAATACCAAATCTTAGCATCATTAAGTTGGCCATCATGTTGTATATAACAATCCTCCACAATAAAAGTCTACAACATTTCCTGCCGAGGTTATTGTGGAAGAACAGCAAAAGAAACCAACTTTCAAAGTAAATAAATGGTTTTGGACACAATAACTTCAAAATACATCACGAATCAACTGAATAAATCAAACAAGAGTCATTGTAAGGCCAGAGAAACATCAAGGAGGCCACTCACTTCCAATGGCAATCTTAAACCTTAAAAAAAGACTGTGGTTGCAATCTCCAGGCAAAAACTGGAACTTGAATTCCATGCGGGCAAAACTAGAGCCCTCCAGAGCATGTGGCAAGGTCTTAGGACTATGAGAAATTACAAGCACACCTCCTCCTTGTCAAGTGTTGATGCATCTCTAGCAGATGAGCGAAAGAACTTTTATGCTCGCTCTGAGGCCATCAGCAGCCAATATGTAAAGACAGTGGAAGCAGAGGTTACTTGATGGAAGGGAGCAGCTTCTACATTTATCACTCTTTCTGAGCATGACGTCTGGAGGCCTTTCAAGTGTGTGTGAATACCAGGAAGGCAGCAGGATCTGATGGTATCAGTGGGCAGGAGGTCAAACTTACCAACTAGTGTAGGTGTTCACAACAATATTCAACCCTGTACCTGGCTCAGTCTGTTATAACAAGGTTCCATATACACCAAGCCAGCAAGCCTGATAGGCTCAGGAAGAGCTTCTACCCTCAGGCCACTAGGATCCTAAATAAGGACACTGCCAACGACTATTTATTTTTTCTTGCTATTGTTGTTGTTTGTTGTCTGTGGTGGTTTGTTATTATTGTCAGTGTCATTGCTATTATACTATTGTTATTATTCATTAACTATTAGTATTATTATTACTTATTTAGTTATGAATGTATAGTAGGAGCTCAAATGAGATACATTTCACTATAGTTACAGTTGAATTAACCTGTTAAGGGTGTTACAGCAGCACAAAGACAAGAATACATATATATATATATATATATATATATATATATAAATTTACAAAATAAATACTTGGAAGTTTATAGAACAGAGCCTAGTCTCTAAAAATAGATATCTTATAATGAAATTAGCATAATTTACCACTTAGAGGAGCATAAACAAGCTGAACACAACACTGACGTATTATAACTCATAATTCATATTTAGTCATGTTTCTGCCCACTTGATAAATGTAATTTCAATATTAACTTTTTTTTGGCTCTGTTTTGGTCTCCGCCAACTAATGAGAAAACTATCTGGCTCTTCACCTGCTAAATACTTCACAATGTTCACCAGCTAGTCTGTAATTGTGTGTTGGGTTTTAAGACATTTTCATTGAAAACATTAATAATAAATCACTAATTATGGTATGGTTGCTTTCGAAATAGAAGCACCTTTGCAAAGCATAATGGGGAAGCCTTTTTCACATCCAGTCTGTATTAATGAGTGTGTGAATTTGACAGAAAGTACAATTGCTGTAATCTAATGCTTAGCTACCTCATTTTATTCAATTTTGTTGTTTACTGGCAGCCAAATATTGCTTTTCTCTGCATTACTAAAGCCATAACATTGGCATTAAAAACCCATCTTACACACACACATATGCATTGTCACACAATAAGCACTTGCCCCCTTATTCATACTGCTGTCTCTGTCTCATACTCGTAAACACACATAAACACACAGAGCACACTCCAGGGAGTGTGTTGGCATTTCACTACAGCTCATTCTGTCATGACGCTGTTACGGAGTCTTCCAGACACCTTTCAGACAGATTGGCTTCTCATCTTTAAGACAGCTGATAATGAATTTAAAGCACGGCCCTTGGCTTTGGCATACCTGTGGAAAGCACAATCCCCGACAATGAAAGAGGCAGACAGACACTTTGTGCCTTGGCAAGACATCATAGCGGAAATGAAAATAACTTGTGGTAGTGTGAGGGTAAATTGGCAGATTTCATAAAAGGCAGCATCTCTCCATTGCAAGGTGCTCCAAGGTATGAATGAGATTTGCTTTTCAGTGTTGTCCTGCAGAAACCTGGAATCTCTAAAATGACAGCTCGGTCAGAATACACAATATCTGGTTGACTTTTCCATCTACCGTGCGTGTGTTTTGACAACTCGCAATGAGATTCAGTTATTTGGCTCCATATGTGAGACAATATCACCTGTCAATTATGCTATGACAGGCAACAGAGAATAATTCTTTATATTGGACTGATATAGAGGCATGTTGGCAAGGCAGGATCTCAATGGAAGGAATGAACTGCAATGTATTCATCAAAATGTTCTATTTTGGGGAATTGAAAGATGTTTATGTGAGTATGACAAGATTCTAGTGGCCAATTTACTGCCAGTTTCTAAAAATGAGCATACAGGCAGCAATGCACTGGAACTTGTTATGTTAATGAAGAGACTAACAGTTCATTTAATGCGCTCTCATGATTATTGTGGTTGCGTGGAGTTTGTGACACTGTGCACAGCCTTTACCAGCAATTTCAATCATAGCTAGTTGCAGGCTTTTAAATCCCCTGGATTACTTGTGTTGCACTTGTACAGAATTATTTTTCATTTTGCTTCCAAAGAGAGCATTGACTCTTGTATCCAGGTCAGCGACATGCAGGGCTGTCATCATTGTGTTGTTAGACTTATTTGGCTGCTGCGAAATGTTTGAAACCAAACAACACAGCTGCTTTAAAAAACAAACATATCATCTTACCATTTATCCTACTGTTAGGTAGCGTGTCAAGAGCACATGATTTTAAACAACAGCTGTGTAGCATACAGTATTAACAATAATAGGCTGTTCCAACCCTTCAGCTTTCCTAGTATAACAACTGGAACTTAAATGGCAAGTAATTAAGTCTGTCAAACACTTCATAGCATCTAAACTAACTAATCATTGAGGAAAGAGGGAACCTAATCCCCTGATATAGGAAGTTTCTTAGGCAATGGATTCGAGTAATAAATAGCTCAGTAAGCGTGCATGTTTGGTGAACGAGTGAGCATTAGTGCAGCTCATTTAATGTAGCTGCCTACTACTGTAGAAGGGGACATTAATAAAAATGTGATTGCCTGTAGGTAGTGGTAGCTGTGGCATTGCATTTTCACATTAATTTACTTCACATATACAGTACTTAATGCCACTGCAACCAGTCTGTCATTGTTGGCAGCCACTGTAGTGACTGTAGGGAAAGAGCAAAATGGTGAAGAGTCAAAACCAGCACCCTGCGGGACACAGGTCCTCTCAATGATGAGCATTCTCCAGAAACCTCCAGCACAAAGTCTCTGTAGGTGAGTACTCATCTAACAGTTCTCTTCAACTAATTAAAACCATATCAATGACAGTCAGTCAGTGCCTCAGTCTCAGACTCAGTGAGTCTGCCCTTTTCATCCCAATTTTGAAGAGAAGCATTGCATTGCCTAATTGGAGCTAACTTCCTGAGAAAAGAGAAAGTAGCTCCAATTAAGCTCTCCAGTCCTAATTTGGGAAGTCAGCATCACTGATTAAACACATAAACAGTCAGTACGTTTACATGCAGCAAAAAAATCTAATTTCTGATCGTATCAGACATAGTTTGGACTTTTAAAATACTTGTAAACACCTTAGTCCGACCTACTTCGGACCATAATGGACATCTCAAAATTGGATAAGAACACCTAGATAATACGTTCATAGTCAGCATTTTAACGCCATGTGTACTCAATTGTATCTAAATCGGATTTTGCATTCTGCGCATGCTCGAGAATTCCCGCCGGGGCTTTCACCCAGAAGTGAAAGGAGACGGCGTCCTTCTTCTGCCATCACTGCAGCCAAAAGATCCGTTGTTCTTTTTATATGCATTATTAGGCGGAAAATAATGCACGAAATGTACGCTACTGTAGCATCGTCCATCTCCTCGTACGCCATCTTTGTTTGAATGCCGTCAGATAGTTGCTGATAAGTAGAGGTCAACCGGAAGTAGCTCTTTGTTGAGAGGGCTACAGCGCCACATAGCGTAACGGAGTCAGCCACGCTCCGGCCATTTATCCGATTCTCTAAACGGCATGTATACTCAGACAAGTGACCCGGTCTTATGCATGTCTTTATCTGATACGATCAGAAATTTGAATTTTTTGCTGCATGTAAACGTACTGACTGTTTCTTGTTCTAGTAAATGTAATAGGGATAGGAATAGGTCCATATTGAACTATAGGTTCTGGCAAGCAGATTCCTTTCTGGTGTGCCCTGGCAGCTCACCTGGTAGATCACATGCCCTATGTATCAAGGCTGAGTCCTCTCCATAGATGCCCAGGTTCAATTCTGCCTTTTGCTGCATGACATCACTCCTGCATTTCCTGTCCCTCTCACCAGCTTCCGCTGTCTATTAAAAAAAATAAAATAAAGAAGATTCCTTTACCTTTGGACAGAAGGCGGGCAGTATTTCCCTTTTTCAGTCTTCATGCAAAGCTAAGGTACCATTTCCTAAGCTTAGTTTCATGTTTAACAGACACACATGAAAGTGGTACCAATCTCCTGTATGTATCTGCAAGAATAAACATATTTCCCAAAATTTCTGTCTGGCTGGTGTCAATATTAACAGTATAAAACATTGTCTCTTATGATTATTTGTTTTTTGTTTTTTTTACATTGGATAAATAAGTTGTGCAGAAACAGATTTTCTTTGGTTCCACCCATGGAGATTTTACTTAGCCACCAAGATTGTTTCACAATGACAAATTGTTGTACAGCAAAAACTCTGCTTAAAGTACTTTATCGTTTACAGTTCATAGTTCCTTCTGAATAAATTCCACAAGAGGATTGTGAAAGGTGAATTTTCTGCTAAGGTTTTAGAAATGCTACAATTAAATTAATAGCTCAACTTTTGCTAACTTAAATTAGTTTGATTCAGTTCTATAAAGAATAGACGTGAATTGTAGAACAGTGCTTCAAGTGCTTCAGATAATGTAAGAAAAGTAGCTGAGTGACCTGAAATTTACAGAAAAATGTGTGAATGCTAATGTTCTGATTAATTAGCCCAAAGAAAGTCGCGCGTTTATTACCCTTTAAATCTAATAGTCTACTGTGAGTTAGAGGAGAGAGACGAGGGGAAATCAGAATTGGGTTAAGTGAGAACCATGGACAGAGAAAAATGTGACAGTTACTGAGTTTAGGAAAGAAAAAAACAACATCGATATATATCAGAGTAGTGAGACTCAAAGAGAGATTTAAATGAGATATCCATGAGATGAAAGGCAGCTTGCAGATAATTAAGCGCCCTTTTTGACCAGTGTCCAAAATAAAAAGGGACACAAAAGCACATGCACACACTCTCTGACACACTGTAAGAAGACTAGAACCATAAACAAGCATACACCATTATCAAGTGGATACTGGCTTTTACACACTAATCCCAGTCAAATCCCTTTGGAAAGCAATGAGACTGGCACCATCACACAGCCTGTGTGTGTGAGTGTGTGCGTGTGTGTCTGTGTTGGATAAAGCGACAAAGTGATCATGCAGAGTGTAAATCCCAGAGTTGAGTGTTAACCATCCCTGAGGTTGTGTTAGTCTGTTGGAACAGCATTTCACAAACTCCTGGGAACCAAAAGCAGTAAATTTAGTCTGTCCCCGGGGATGGTGAGGGAGGAAAGTGAGGGAGGGAGGAGCATGTGGTGGGGGTTGGTGAGCCTCTGAAAGCATACAGCTCAATTGTGAAGTGAGGAGACACTAGAAAATAGCCTGCCACCCACACTTTGTTGTCCACACTGTGCCATTTTAGAACAGGGAGCCTCAGATATCTCTTTTAGCCTGAGACTAAAGTAGACCAAAATAGGGGTAATTCAGTCTGGTGGTCATTCACAAAAACATACAGTATATGTGCTTATGTCTGCAAGATACCCGCAACGTGACGGATGAAATAGGTGCTGTCACTAAAAGACTGCCAAAACCCCAAATGCAGTACATACTTGGAGGAATGCTAAATGGCTGTTGAAGATTATAAAAGTAATTATAGCAACCAATCGTGTTGAAAAATGATACAGCACATAAGTAACGACGTTGTACCTTTTTTCCCCTCAAGCTTAGGGCTGCCTCTGTTCTGTAAGACTATTGGATGTAATGAGAGGAAAATTAAAAGGGTGGCACTGGGAAGAGAGGAAAGCAAAGTTAATGCAAATGGCTAAAGTGTGGGGGGAAAAAGCACAAAAAACTTAAGTAAAATACAAAAGTTTTTAGGTCGAATAGGGCTAACAGTACGCCGGAAACATGCAGAGGAAAAGGGAACGAGAAGGAGGAGAGGAACAAGGGAGGAGATGGATGTATAAAAAGCCAGTCCTGTCTGCTTGTGCCGCTCCCCTTCGCCCTCCCCCAGAGGATGGTGTGATGGGGTAGAGATGAAAGAGAGACTTTGAAGAAGGAGTGATCCATCCCTCACTCCCTCGAAGGAGGAGGAGAGGGATCAGAGCAGAGGCCCCTGACACAGCAAGAGATGTCAAGATACACACACACATACACGCACACACAGTATTTTTCACATTATGCACTTGACTTCTTTTAGAAGTACTTTCGAAGGTGACTTTACAGTCCATTTTATTTTGCTTTGAGCGCTGCTTTCTGAAACTGACCATATGGGCTATCATTTTTCTACACTTCTCTCAGTGCTGACAGCACTAAACTGCTCAGTCATCTGTACTTGCTGCTGGATGGCAACTAAAGCTAAGATCTTTTGCTAAAGTTGCAATATTTCTTGTTCTATTTTTTATTTTTTGTTTGTTTGTTTGATTGTTTGTTTTTCCTCTAAGTTTAAGAATACTTGACTTGACTTGGCTGTGGCTCAGGACCTGGAGTGTAGGGTGTTCACGATCACAGGGTTGGCGGTTGACGCCACTGAACCCCACATTGCTAGTGATGAGTCAGGAGTCAGGCCAGCGCTGTGCACATTGCATGGTAGGTTTGAATGTATGAATGATAGTCAAATTTTAAAGTACTTCAGATAAAAACTGTATAAAGATATATAAATACAGCCATTTGTCACTACAGGACCTCAGCTGACACACAGTCTCCATTGTGTTTGCACTGTGGTTACAGATTCAGATATCCTCTCTGACTCAGAGATGAGGAGAGATCAAAGGATGATGGTGGAGCAGTTTGTTCTGGACAGCAGACAGAGCTTCAAGCATAAGCACAATTTTTGGAATTCTTCTTGATCTTTGTAATCTTTGTTGTATTCAGCCAGAAAAAGTTTTGTTGTTGACTATTAGTCTCTTTTTCTTTTTAAATAACCTGCTCTATCGAACAATGAACAGTCAGACTTCTGAGTGAATTTGTGGAGCTGCCACACGCCAGATATTTCCAAATCCCTTTTTCTCCAAATAGCTCAATCTTTTTATGTTTTCTATGTCATAAATGTCCTTTTCAATCATTCAGTCAGTTTGTCTCTTAGCTTGTGAATCCCTCCAATCATCCAGCCACCCATCCAAAAATCTGACCATTGATTTAATTTTCAACTCGTCTCTTTTTATTCCTGGCTCTTTGTGCTGTCAGCATTGAGCTCTCTTCTATTGATTTCACCATGAACACTGTATCATGTGTAGCCTTGCTCTGGTACTGTCACTGATTGAGAAAATTCCAGATCTATACATTCATGAATTCATCCTTAACATCCTTGTAGTAAATGATGAGTGGGTCCAAGGCTCCATGCACATTTATTCAAGCATATGCAGTCATTTCAGTCCAGCATAAATAACTTAGCCTTTCACACTCACTATTCACAGTGACGCTTTCCTGATGTGCTTACAGCAGTGGCAATGTGGTAAGGATCAAAATTCTAAGGAAAGACATATTTTTAAATGCTTTCACGTCACAGAAAAAAGAGAATTGTTTTTAAATTATTAAAATTCTGGGTAACATTTTATTTGGATAATCTGCCTTCAGATATTATTTGTAACATTTCAACAATGTATTAGTTAAGATTCCACTGTTTTCTGACATTACACTACTGTGGATTAGGTTTTGTTAGGTTTAGGCACAAAAACATCTTGGTTAGGATATGTTCATGAACTGTTACATTAAGCTTACTCTTTAGATAATCTGTTAAATGTCCACAGACAAAACAGTTTTCACTCTACTGTTTTCTAATTCCTAAACATGACTTTTAAATGGGCGTTCCACCGTCAGTGGCAACATACAACCTCACCAGTTTGGTGAATAGGCTGGCGAATAAACAACCCCCGACCAAAAGGTATGTGCGGAAATAGTCTGAAGAGGCCAGTGAGGCACTGAGAGACTGTTTTAAAACCACCAACTAGTACTCTGCAGACCACATGGGGAGGACATTGACAGTTTGACCAGCTGTATCACAGACTATATCAACTTCTGTACAGACAACACTGTGCCTACCAGGAGGGTATGGTGTTTCTCCAACAACAAACCCTGGGTGACCTGCTGATTCAAAAGAAGACGGATTTCAGTTCTGGGGACAAAGAAGAACTGAGGATGATAAAGAAAGAGCTGAAAGGGGAGATGAGGATGGGCAAGGCCACCTATTGGAGAAGTTGGAGGAACGCACAATAGCAATAGTGGGAACGCCATCCTGAAGTCAAATCTGTCAATCTAGCATAAGACTGTGGCGGTCTTAAGCAGATCCTTCAGCAACAGACTGTTACTCCCACCATGTAAGGAGGAGTGCCACCACAGGTCCTTCATTCCAACAGCTGTTAGACTCTTTAATACTTAACACCACCATGACTTCAAGACTTTCTTCAGTTTGACCTTTTCTATATATTTCTTACTTGTGAGTAAAATCAACCTTGTGTATACCCCTTATCTTATCTTATCTTATCTTATCTTATCTTATCTTATCTTGTCTTGTCTTGTCTTATCTTATCTTATCTTATCTTATCTTATCTTATCTTGTCTTGTCTTATCTTAGCTTATCTTATTTTATCTGATCTTATCTTCATTTTAAGACAGCATGATCAGTACTGAGCAATAAGACATCACTTAGCGACATGTTACAATAATGTCAATACTTAATTCAGCAATGAATAGTGTAAGGGATTCCAATGAAGTTAGAAATTTTCAAATTTATTATGTAAACTATTGGAACTTGGCTTGTTTGCTGTCTTACATGAATGAAGATACAAATGAATGAATGAATGAATGAACTAAAGCTTTAGTCCTCCTAGGGGAATTTGCTTTGCACAAAGAGCATAAAATAATATCAACAAGCATACGTTACAGCACATAATAAAACATAATAAGCATATTCAGGCCATAGAGGTTGCCTTGGGTCTGTACTGCTTAACCATGTTGTGTTTATTAATGTCCGGTGTGATCGATGGAGATGGATCGCTGTTAGCTGATTGGCTTACTGTCTATTAGACTAGTCTTTTGGTGTTTCAGATATTATAGTTTTCCCTGTCAGAAATCCAATAATGCTAAGCTGAAAGAGAAGATGTAAATCTCTGAAATAAGACGTTTCAAAGCTTTAAAGACATTGATTTCTAATATTGCAAATATTAGACTGCAAAGTATTGAAACTAAGCACTTTTTTTCAGAATTTCAAATCTTACTTTCTAATGTTTAAAACATATTCTTCACTTATAAAACTGCATACGAACACACTTCCAACCATCCAAATTTTGGTTTTAATGTCAAAAGTTGTGACAGGAACCTCATAGAGTTACACAGGGCAGTTGATATTAATATTAATTTCATATCTGTGCCATCGGTGGTGACTTACCCGATGTGTCAGCATGGCACAGGGACTGCAGGTTTTTGGTGGAGCTGGGTTATGCACCTAGTCTCAGTCAAAAGAGCAGAAATACATATTCCAGTAAAAAGTATTGTCTGCATGTTGTATCTGACATTCAAAATTTTCAAATACAGAAGATTCAACTTAATGTGCAGTATCTGTATTTCATTACATTTTGTAAATAACCAGTCCCAATCTAGTATTTGTGTAATTCAAACTGAGTGTTAACTGAGTATTGTATTTATTTGTGACCATTGATTGATTGAACACATTCTGCATCAGCACATTCACACCAATGCTGGTTCTGCCCTTGAGCTTATGATTAGCCTCACAACACCATTATCTCATCCAATAATTATATTGTTTGATGCTGCCTTTCCTTACATTTAAGCAGCAATTGATGTCATACTTCCAGCTCCCTCCATGTTAAGTGTCCCACTGCATATTGATTGAGAACCTGTTACACTTTGAATCCTAATCAAGAGGGCTTTCACTCACAGTCAGTCTGTCTCACTCTCTCTCGCACACCCACACCCACAATTAATTAATTTTAATGTCCTATTGATATATGACCATGTCATCATATCTTTCCCGGCCTGAATGGATAGGTGTGTGCATGATTACGTGTACGAATCCATGTGTGTGTTTGTACGTGTGTAATAGAGAGAAGAGAGAGAGAGAGAGAGAGAGAGAGAGAGAGAGAGAGAGAGAGAGAGAGAGAGATTGAGTTAGGAATGCAATCTATCTGATTAGATGAGCGTTTAATAGTCCAGGTTGATAAATCACCATGAAAACTACACATCCTGTAACCAACTGACTCATGGACAGAGAGAAAAAGACAGAAACATAGGGCCAAATAGAGCAATGTGTAAACACAGTAGCTACATTTGTGAGCTGAAGGGCATCCAGTGGAATAAAACCACCATGAAGTCTGTCAATTACCTGTGGATTGTGCTGTGTTGATCTCTATACACTTACTATACATACATACAAAACAAATATCTTTAAATACATTTCAAAATGTTGCAGTGTTTATGTAGGTCTTACTATAGGTCTTACTATATTTTTTCAACTGCAAGTGCAAGTCTTAACTCTGTCTCCTCAACACTGCAGGAGAGAGAGAGAGAGAGAGAGAGAGAGAGAGAGAGAGAGAGAGAGAGAGAGAGAGGTACTTGCTGACCTTCTGTGCACTAGGCTTTGATTCATAAGGACAGTACACAGTGCATTGATGAAGGCTTGGGATGCCATCCATGATGAGAGTACACATAAACAGCAGGTACTGTGAACAGGTAACTGCCTCGCTTTTATTATTTTGCTGACACACACACACACACACACACACACACACACACACACACACACACACAGACACACACACAAAACCAATCTTGGGGAATAGATCTTGGGGGTCTCAGTAACAAAGGGTCGATAAGTCTACAGATAATCACAGGTGTGGTTGTTATGTATTGGTGTGTGGGGTGAATCAAGATTAAATAGGAGTATGGATGATTGAATTTTGGGAGGAAGATTATATTTTCATGCAATTGGCATGTTTCATGTCAGTGTGCCTGTGTGCGCTGGTACGTACATGTGTGTTGGGTGCTTGGCTTCAGTTGCCACTGGGTTTCATGGGAATGCAGGGGAGCAGAAAGGCTGTAGATTAAAAAAAAGAAAAAGAAATAAGTACTCCTCTCTTTGAAAGAATTCTCTCTTCCTGCCTTATTTCATCTCTTTCACTCATCCTTCTTTTTTTTCCACTTTCCTGTCTTGACATTTCTGAAGACTTGCTGATATTGATAGAAGATGTATTTTTCACATCCACTGTACAATTAAGATGAGGCGGTGAAGTGTAGAACTAAAATTGATTTTCTCATGGGTGACTAAGGAAATAGCAATGCGCAGCATCAGAGAGAAGTTGTTAGATGACTAAAAGCTTAGACTGAAAAAGCAAGTAATAACATTTATTATTTGAAAAAAAATCTGATGAAAAATATACAAAGCCACCACAACTACACAGAATAAAAGCATGAAACTTAAAAAAAGCTCTGGGCTTGGAGTTTCTAAAAGATTCAGCTTGCAATTCTTACTTTGTTGGGTCATTTCAGGTGTGTTCATCCATTATTTCAGACACTAGGATTTAAAAGCAGCACATTGACCCTCGTGAGAGATTTTTACGGATCAATGCTTCAGCTGTAAAAAAACAAAAATCAATTATCTTTATGGATAAAAAATTGTTTTTTAATTTAAATATCTTTATAGGTCACTTTGATTATTCTATGATCCACACTATGATTCACACAGAAGTTTTATGGTCTGAAAAGCCAGTTTGTGTCTGCATTGATTGTGTTTTTGTAAGTCTAGGTAGATAGACCAGAAAAAATGAACAACACCAGCAAACAAAAAGAAAAGAATAGAAGCGAGAAAAAGAAACTAAAAGGTAAACTCTTGACAAGAAACTGAACCTAAACTATGACCATATGCAAATATGTACAACAAGAGTGCCTGGTAATATTTTGTACTTGGTGAGAGTAAGTCTAGCAATTATTCTGCTTTTCAGTTTCTTATCTGTGTGATTTATTCAAAATGTGACTCTGCAGTAACAGTTTGCATATTCATTCACCACATGAGCCTGCTGCACATGTATACATTCTAAGTCTGAGCAAGCCCCTGAATCCTGTCTTACTTTGTGTGTGTGCCTGTGAGTGTGTGTGATGTTCTTGTGTGTGTGTGTGTGTGTGTGTGTGTGTGTGTGTGTACACTGCAGTACTGCAGCCCAACTGATAGCTCAACACATTGTGGATTCCTTCCTGCGAACGTACTGAATACATCCAAAGAGAGTGAGAGTGAGCGAGAGAGCTCTGATTTATTCAGTGGAACAGCAGGAGGTAGAGAGTGTGAAAGTCAATAATTTCAAAGTTTATTTGCTTATGCAACAGCTCTATACTCTGATCTTCATCATCCTTCAAACCTGGTTCAGTGGGAAAGTATAAACCTGCAGACTGCGGGCCTGTGAGTTTTGTTGTGTGAATGGTATGTTGTTGTTCTTGGCAAAGTCTTTTTGTATGCACTCCAATATATATGAGTGTGTGTATATGTATGTGTGTGTCTTTGAGGTGAATAATAACTTTTTTCTTATTACACTGGATACGGCACGGTGCTTCCAAGCTTCGCTCACTGGAGTTCAATTACTGGGTTCCCTCTGGCTCGCCTTTTATCACTGAATAAGTAGTTCCCCGATACTGTGTGTGTGTGTGTGTGGTCAAAGACACAGAGTTGCATAAGGTGAGAAAACATGCAGTGAGGTTTCTGCACACACTGTGTACAAAAACAGCCAGGCATGGATGCACACATCCACGCAGTCACTTACACATAGGCACAAAACATAGCTGCACACCCATGACATTTTCCGTTTTCTCCGTTGGTGAAAAGCATTAATGTTTTTTTTTTCCCACCTCAGTAGTGTTCACCTCACAAACACACACACACGCACACACACAAAGGCACTGCGATGCCTCTGTACCATGGGGACATAGTTTTGGGTCATCAACTGAATGCCTGCAAAAGAGAGATAAATAGTGTCATACTTTTTTAACCTATTGTGATATTGGCACACTGATTTTTCTATAAAACTGTATCGAGCACTTTTGATGAACAACCTAGTGTGTAGAAGTAATGAGCAGAGCCTCAGGAAGCCTCTTAGTCGGGTGACATTTCTAGATACCTTTGTTTGAATATTAAGAGTTTTAAGTCTTGCTGTCATGAGTGCAGTATATTTGTGTAATGAAGTACCTATAAGATGTAACACTTGAAGGGATTTACTGTTTATGAGTGATTGACATTTCCATGGTCTGAATAAATGTCACATAATCGAGAGATAAAGTAGGGCAGCTGCATTTAAAAAAAAAAAAAAAAAAAAAATTAACATTCAACTTTTTATCCCAACACACTCACATACAACCTTGTAAATGTAATATTACTGGGTGATTGGAAATTTAAAACAGCGCTTATAAAAAGAAGTATCTGAAGGGATAATGTCGTATTGACTTAGTAAGAGATAGTTTGCGTTGTTTGAAGTGGGGTTGATAATGAAACGCTTAAAATGTGTTTAATGTTTCTACATTTTTTCAGATTCATCCATTGTATTCTGTAGGCTATTTTGGGCTCCACACGCCCATACTTTCACTCTGGATAGCTCAGCTGCTCTGATAGAGTAATTAGCAAGAGATAGTTTGGGTATTTTGAAGTGGGGCTGTATGAGGTACTTATGCATAGTCAGTGTATCACCTACAGTAGACTGTGATCACAGAAGCAGAGTTGCACTGCAGTAGACAAGGTCAACAGAAAAACATATTTCAACCACATTAAAAAGATCCAAAGATGATCCATTTCAGTGTATGATATATTAAAACATTTTAACTGATTTACCTTGCCATCAGAGAGCCTTTTTCTTTACCACTAACTAACCTTCCAACTGTGTTGCTCACTGTATTACACCGGAGATCAGCTGTTTGGGTCGAAAGATTGGACTTCACATTTCAAATTGAAAAATTTCAAAGATAGTGTATTCTTATGTTTTTCTGGCTGTGCCGCTGTAAGAGCTCCACTTCAATATCCAACAATACCTAAGTTATCATTTTAAAATACTATCATACAGTATAATCCCAACGCTCCAATTTACCGGATATATTTTGATAAGAAACAATGGTTAAGATGAGATTATCATATAATTACCATATAAAGGAAATATTGCTTGCAAAGGTAATGAAATAAGTGACAAACAGGCGTTTATCATAACATAACATGGGTTTCTGTTCACCCTTGGTTGATAGATATTTGCTCCCATTGGCTTAAAAATTACACAGTTCAAATTACTGCTCAATTTTGTATTTGAAATTTGTACAGTCTCAGTGGAAGCTATGTATAAATAAATTAACAAACAAATGAGGAAAAAATGCTCAAATTGTGTTTAATGTTTGTATTATTTCTAGTTTATCCATTTAATTATGTTTATCCATTTAATTAATTAATTATGCTACTTTATTATGAACTCCACACCCATGTACTTTTACTCTTGCCTACTGGATAGCACAGCTGCACTGGTAGAGTCATTAGCAGGAGTCCCTGTTGGTGTAAAGATTTCAGATGGTGTGCTAACTTTAACTGAGTGTGAGTTGGTGGAAGCAGGCTATTGACAAATTTGTTGCAAAGCAGAAGGAATGAAGAAATCCACCAGTAAAATGACAATACTGAGGTGGGCGGTGGAAAGTCGGACCTTGGGGACAAGTTGGAGAAAGAAAACAAGGCAGTGGACTCAAAGTTATGCTGGCATTTCCAGCTAGGTCCGCCTGTGTAGCCTAAAGAAGTAATTTAATATTTGGATGTTTCTGCACGGAGGAGGGCAACAGAAGCACTTCATTCAAGGTAAGACTGTGTTAATATTTAAGTGTGGTTGCTGGTTTAATGGGCAGTGCGGCAGTCTGTGGGGCTGAATTGTCAGTAAATGCTTTGCTAATTGGTAAGCTAAGCTGCTAAGCTCTCTGTGCATGGTTAAACTGTGCTACTTGCTGCTGCTGATTAGCTAACTCAAATCAGGTGTGGTGGAGGTGATAAACTGATGGATATGGATGGAAAATATAGCATTTGTGATGATTTATCAGGCAAAGTCACACACATTGTGAGTGATTCATTGGTTAGGACAAAGCAGATAAAGTGTCTATCAGTAAAGCTTTGCTTGTAGACCACAGGCGTCTGATATTTGTTTTTTCCTATTGTAAACAGAGTGAATTTCATATAAGCTTGGTGTGCGTGTGTGCACACGTGTTCTGCAACAGTGAAGAAGTGGATGGTGTTTGTGTGTTTTGTGTATTTATATTTACCTAACTTAGCTCAACTTTGAATTTTGAGCAATCGTGACTGCGCAACACAATATAACACTAGAAAGTAAAAAGAAGACTAACCAGGACGAGAAGAAATGGCAGCTACAGTATGTGCCAAGTGAGAAAGTTATGTTCAATCAGTTGATGGCCATTCGGCTATAACATATTCAGTTCTCCCAACACATAAAAATACATTAAATTATGCAATGCATTACCTACCTCTTAAATAAGTAAAAGGAAGTTATTAGTCAGTGCAGAGTAAGAAGGAATAGAAGAACCATAAGAGGGAACAGATCAGTCAACAGAAGAGCGGAAAGAATGAATGAAGATAAACAACAGAAGGAACGCGGGGAAGAGGTTGGTAGCGGAGTGGAAATCAGGAGCGGCAAAGCAGGAGAGAGTAAAGGAGAGGGGGTGAGGAGGAGTAAGGGGATGAGAAGGAAGACGAGTGCAAGAAGAAAGATGTATACGAGAGGGGATAGCTAAGAAAAGACGAGTGACTGTGATTCATGTCAGTCGGGCTGCTCTGCATCATCCTGTATTCACCAGCTCATGATCTACCACTGCGTCAGACAAGTGTGTGTGTGTGTGTGTGTGTGTGTGTGTGTGTGTGTGAACACTTTATATTGTGTCTACTCTCTGAGGAAATGGTGCCAAGGTTTGGATAAGGATACAGATAAAGACAGGAGATGGGGTTGTAAATCACACACACACACACACACACACAGACACCATAGGCAGTTCGACCTTGACTTTGGCTGCTACCCTCCACCTCTCATGAACATGTTGTGTATTATTCTCCCTTCTCCTCCTACAGCGGGAAACCGATGCTTATCTACTTTACAGAAGATAACGGCGAGCACATAAGAGAGAGAATGGGAGAGAGTGATAGAAAAAAAGACGGAAGAGATACGGAATGTGTGAAAGAGAAATGGAGAGAGAGGAGTGAGAGGGGTTGTAGCTAGAGAGTGAGAGAGTTGGGGAGATAGAGGAATGAGTGAGGGGTCTGTATAATAGAAGATATCCAAATAATAGATATAGAGACAGGCGAGTGTGTCCTATATTTGTTCATTTGCTGATGGAAAGGCACAGATGGAAATCTCTCGTGTGTATGTGTATTCTAGAGACCTCTCATTAGCATTGAATGGGGGAAATGCATAGCATGGCTGGGTGTCCAACAAAAATGTGTCCATAGCAGTGGCTATCAGAAAAGTGTCCAATACCAAAAGCTGCTTTTTAATGAGTGGTCAGATTCTAATCCAATTTCTTTTAAAGGCGCACTCTACTGATTTTTCACGTAAGGTTGAGTTTATTCGTCTCGAGTAGTGTTACTCAGCTTCTGAAAACAGCTGTGTAGTATCAGAATCAGCTTGATTACCCAAGTGTGTGTACACATACAAAGAACTGACCCAAAAGTACGCTGTGTAAAATCTAAATTTGGCCCAGAGGACACGACATCCATCATTTCCAAAAGCAATCTAAACTTGACTCATCAGACAACAGCACACTTTTCCACTTCTGCCAGTCCATCTCAGATGAGCTCGGGCCCAGAGAAGTCGGCAGCATTTCTGCATGTTGTTGATGGCTTTCTCTTTGCATGGTAGAGTCTTAACTTATTTTGAGCGGTATTGATTATTGACATTGATATGATCTTGATACTTGTTGGGCTAGTGAGTTGGCAGACGGGTAGAGCTAACAGTTCCTACAAAGTGTGCAGTGTATGTCCTCTCTATGTCCTCTCCAGGCTAATACCATGAACAACCCTTGGCTTCTTACCTTCTGTTCTATTCATCACTGCTAGAGAGATCGCATAGCTGTTTTTTTTTTTCCAACCCTGAAGATAGCACATTAGTCTGGAGTACAGTATGTCCTGGTTAAAAGTCAGTGTGTCCTTGAGTAAAATGCGGAAGCAGCATTCAGTGTTCGTGTCGCGTACTTCATTGCATTTTTCTAGCACTATTGCATTTATGTCGGAATGACATTTGTATCTCTATTTCTTCATGCATGTTCTCTGCTGTGCAGAATTTAAATACATTATGTCACTGCAGTGTTTAGTCAACGCTGTTCTGCATGCAGTGGGCGCTTTGATACAAGTACCCAATTATGTAAAATATAGGAAATTACTAATAATACTGAGCATGATATGGCAATCAGATACTTCTGAATTGTGTTTGCACTGCTGTATATGCATGTGTGTGCATATGTATGTGACCAACCGCCTCCTACACCAGCTCTATTAATAAAAGTATTATCCATTGTGACTCATTCTAACGCCAACTCTGGTATGCTGACTCATACATATCATACTCCACCAGCACAAGTTGTTTCTCACTTTTAAATATTAGTAACTTCTTTTGACCTTGCACAATAGTCCCTTTGGTTTGGTTTGGGTTTTCTCCAAGTAAAGTGAGTGACTAATTATTCAGGAAGTCAATAGTCCCTTGGCTGAAGTAAACCTGGGTTTTCTCAGAATAGTACTAATTTGTAATGAGTTCAGCAGTCCCTTGGTTAAATCTTAAATTGAGGGTTTGCTCAAGATAAACCAGTGCAACTCATTAGGACCCCAGTAGTCCCCTAGCTACAGTTTCCTCATGATAAAATGGGACTAATTTGTTCAGACTTGAGTGTTCCCTTGGCCAAAGCCGCACCTATTATTCCCTCAACTAAAATGGTACTAATTCATTAAGATTTCAGTAGTCCCTTAGCTGAAGAAGATGTGTCTTTTCTTGGAATGAAATGCCACTGATTCATGACAACTTGGCTAATGCCAAATTGTTTTAGTGCAATTGAAATAAATGAAATGGTTACTAATAATGTCTCAAGTACAGCCTCAATTTCACACATCAGATTCATCAAAATAGCGAGAACAAGAGAACATGTCCTGTATACTGTAAACTAGTATTTGTATCACATTGATGAAGACAAAAATCGTTCATTGCAGTGTCTGCAGTTATTTCCAACTTCTCATGGGGACAAACATCCATTATTAAAGCTGAGGACAGAAAAAATGCTCCCGTTGTTTTATTCTCTGTTTAATGTTCCATTTTCTTTCAAGGTGGAAAAATTAGTGTAATCACTAAATACACAGGCATGTGTACACAGAAACATACACTGACACTAGTTAATTGTACATACACACAGCCAGGACCAGTGCACAAACTGCGTGGTGCTGACTCATGGAGATTAGAGGAGAATAATAATCCTATTATCCTGTTGTCTTTCCCCCATGTCTTCTATTACAATTGACGAGCAAAATGGATGTGTGTGTATGTGTAAGGAAAAGAGGAAGAGCATATGGGTGCACCAGTGTATCTGTGTGAGTGTTTGCTGTGTTTAGATATGTACAAATACATGGATATGCACAAAAAAAAAAAAAAAAAAAAAAAAAGCAAGTTATTCTGCTCCCTATTGAGTGGCATTTCAGTGCTGGTGTGTATATGTGTGTGTGTTTCCCAGTAGCTAATGGTTTAATAGCTATAGATGATTATATAGGGGCCAAAACGTCCATTAGAGTCAATGGAAAATCAATAGTTGTCATATGATGGACCTAAATGTGGGCTCTAAAAGCGTCCAAATGTTTTTTTTCTCTCTCCTTATGTCAGTCCCTTGTTTCTCTTACCCTCCTTCCCCTTTCTCTTCTCGACCTGTTAATATCTCTCTTTTTCTCAGCGATTTACATCTCTCACCCTCCCATATCCTCCTTTTTTGACTGTCAAGTTATAATTTGTAATTCTATGACCAATCCAACCCCCAATCCACTTTTCTTCTTATGCTCTCCTTCTTCCTATCCATTATGAAATGTTCCTCTCCATCTCTTCCTCCTGCTCTATCTTCCACCATCAAGGTGTTCAAATTTGTGCTCGTCTCCCTTGAGTGCTGGATGTCCACTGGCTAAATATTCTCACTAGCCATTTAAAATATATGACGGAGGAAAGGGCAGCAATGGAAACTAAATTGCCTCATTTTACACACTTAAACACACACACAGCCATACACACACACACGCAGATCAATTACCCGTGAAGGTGCAGGTGCTGATGGCCTACTACTTGACACTTGCAGCTAAGTGTTGACCTATTGACCCGGAGCTTCTTGGTATAGTTGCTTCCTAATGACTTTATCCTTCTCCCTCGTCTCTCTCTCCCCCCTTTCTCTCACTCAATCTATCAATATTTCTCTCCTTCTCTCACCACTTCTGTCAATTCTGACCTCCATCTGCCTTCCTTTCTCTTTCTCTCTTTGTTTTACGCACACACCGGTATCTGTCTTATTCCACCCACTCGCCTACAAACAAAGCAAATACCAATTGTCATTGAATTTCTATCTGTGAATGTGCACACACATGCAGTCACACTATTGCAACTACACACATTTAGACCACTGAAAACACTCTTATCCTCAAATCCACCTATAAGCTCTCCATCAGGTATAATTTAAACATACACCTCAGAACCAGCTAATAGATGCACACACAGTTAAAAGGAGGCTGTCTGCCTCTGAACCAGACAGATCATTGCATTTCTTATGTGTTGCATCAATACTGTTTCTTTCATTTGGTTCCCATGCCATTAGGCCTTTGATGGAGACGGTTGCTGGTAATCCAATACAGTCAACTATAACTATAGCAATTTAGCACTGATCCTTTATCTCATGCCTGTGCGTGTTTTGTGTGCTTCTGCACGTTGTCTTTATATCTACTGATATGTCAATCTCAGTCTCTTACAATGGATTACTATTCCAACCACAGCTGCTGAGAGGTTCACTATTCATTCTGTAAATACAGGGCTTGTGTTCAGTGCATCTGTTTTACTTAGGGATGTCCTGATCCCATTTTATACCACAAATTCTGACAGGCTATGATCCATATTGGTAGATACAGATACAGATCATTTTCTGTTTTGTCATAGCAGCTGGTTTTTCTATCTATGCAATTTCTATAAAATCTATTCATGGAAAACCTTGAAAATAGCACATTGTTTTCAACAAATAGTCCTTGTAATTTAATGAACCTGTCTTAAATATTTGAAGTTTCTTTCATCAGGTCATTATAATTAAGTTGCTCAGAATCAGAAATCACTCTGCTTTTTTTTTTTTGAATTTTGGCTGATAACGATTGGTGGCCGATTGATCTGGGCATCTCTACTTTAAGTCTATCTAATTGAACAAAATATTGTCTCTTGTCTTTATTCTGATTCTCAACATTTTGTAGATGTGGACCTAGAATATTTAGACTATAAAGCAGGAGCTAAACACATCCAGCAAAGATTGCCGTCTTCAGAAGGCAATTGTCAGAATGAAAACAGTTCTGGATAACACACAACAAATCCAATGATGGTGATTACAGAAAGGTTTAGTTTAAAAAAGTTAGTTAGTTAGTTAAAAATCAACAATCACAGCACACTTGTTATAAAATAGATAAAAAGATACACATTACCAAATGAATTAGATGGATAGACCAAAGATGACTGGACTGATAAAAGGCCGGGTGTCAATTAAACAGCAACTGCTGCTGATATTAATTCATTCACTAATTCATTTATTCAGGTATTCAGTCATTCAATCCTTTACTCAATCACAAGTGGTTCTTCTGTTTCCTGAAGGCCAGCCAGAGGTATAGCAATGTCAGCAGATTAAAAAGGACCAGGATCATTCATTCTCTCTCTCTGTGATACTGTAGAACTACGTCTAGGAGTCTTATTGATGTTTCAGAACATTTATTATCTGTGCTCAGGCATCATGTCCACTAACCCTCATTTCTGCATATTTCTACTAGTGTTTTACTCTCCTATGGCAGGATTTGGCCAGTGCACTATGTGGGTACCTGTGTACAGCATGCACGTGCAACAGTTGGCTAAACAGACAATGCTCAAGGTGGTGAGCTGTCCCTAATGAGAGAGTGAGCTGGAAACAGGGGCTAATGTTAGACACAGAGAGCATGTGTGTTGTTTTGCCTCAGTTGCTTCATGCTACAGTTCCACCACACTCTTGGGACATGGTGGGTTGGAGCAGGGGGGGGGGGGGGTTGACTGGGGCAGAGAGTGTAGCAGATAACAGTCTCCCCTGTTGCCTTCCATGGCAAACAGTACAGAAATTACAAATGATTTGAACAAGGATTGAAGGTATTGCGAGGCTTTATGGACTGACCTGTGTGTGTATGTGTGATGTTTATGTGTGCTTAGTGCAAGGTAAGATTGTATAGTACCATCTAGTGCTTGTAAAAGGAGGCAGTTTTATCTTCATTGTTTCTTGGAACGTGCTCACCTGTCTTCTTTGTCCTACTACTCTCTGCCAGTCCTTTGTCCTCCTTCTCTGTCTGATCCCATACTTGCTTTTTTCCTCTTGCTCTTCCTCCTCCATTTCACTGGTTAAAAGCAGATTGTGACTTTCGAATTGTGCATTGACACACTGACATGACAAAAACTTTTTTCTTCCTCTTACATTTAGTCATCATGCTGTAAATGAACTAGGATAGTTTCAGTTTATTACAACATAGATGTTAACTTTCTTGATCATTTATAGCTGGATTTATAGAGCCAATGAATGTCTGTTGTACACATCTTTAATATAGGTGATTATTGATAAGTCCCATGAAGTCAAAACGTGATTTTCATCACACATGTTATGCATTATGTCACTTATACGTCAGTGTCTGGCACAACAATGACAAAGAAGTAATTTTATGTATTTTGGGGTATTCTACAGGGTATTTTAAAATTTGGCTTTTCCTGATTAACCATAAAAAGTTGTTGATGACTCATCCTTAGGGAACGTGCTAATTTTGCATCCAATGGAACACTTTGTCAATTATGATGCTGCAAGAGCAGCGTGATTCATTTTTGTTGTTTTACACAATCTGAGTGATTCTGAGGGATGCTATATGCATCTATGGATCTCATTGATTACTGTACAAAAGCACAACTTTCTTACTTTGTTTATTGATTTTGGTGAAACATCATATTTTGAACAGAATATATTCTAAAATGATCTACTGTAATAAACGGCTGCTCACTGAATCTGCCATTAGCAGGCAACAGAACTGGGTCAGAAGCCTTACTGTACTGGACCGGGTTCCAGCACAGCCTCTGAGACCCAACAGGGAATAACAGTACACTACAGAGGTGATTTACAGACCTTCCTGACTCAGCCCTGTGATGCCAGAAGCTAAACCCTGCATGAAAACCGCCTTGGTAGGCTAGTGTGTTCCCTGCCAAACTGGCCACTGCTCTGAGGTTGTGTTCGGTCCCGGGTCCAACTGTGTTCAGTGGGAGGTAGATGCTGACGGTAGATTAAAACACTATCTGCAGTTCCATAGCGGTGAGGGTGTAACACACTCTCAGCGCTATTGGCTACTGTAAACTCTAATCAATATCTGCGACAAGTCTCGACCGATCTGCCTGTTTTAATCAGAAACACCAAAGTATGTGGACGCAAATAGTATTCTGTTTTTTTTTTTTTTTTTTGTTTCATGGGAACCTTAAACATCAAGTTTCTCCCATCCATCGCACCACCACAACACTAGACAGATGTAAAGTGATTAAGCCATATCATTCTTTAATTATACTATCCACAGTAACTGTGTTTACTTTCTGTTTACATGCTTAGGATTGTGGGAAGGACCTTGTTTCATGACTAAATATGGGATTATTTTGTGCAGTGGCTGTGTTTACGTTGTTTTATCCACTGTAGAGCAGCCAGCATGGTTTGTTGTAAAAATAGCTCTGCTCAATATGTGTTACTCAAAAGGTCAAAATAATCTAACCAACACCCGAAATTTATAGGAGAAAAAAGCAGAACATGCTGACCAATTGAAGTTTTTGTGGGCCCCATGTGGTATCTTTGTAGCCACTATAGCCAGAGTATAGTCTACATAATATTTTAAGGAGGTAGACATCAGCTATGCGTCGTAGATTGCCGTTAAGTGTGTGCCCCCACATCCAATAGCCCCCTTGCCCTGGAGTTTCTACTGGGAGATAGATATGTCTACATGGCTAGTTCACTCCATTCCAATAAAAACAAAATGTAGTCACAACATGTCAAGAAAGGAAATATGCTTATACATAGTTTCCTTATTAAACAGAAAAAAACAACTGTACATGCTGTGAACTCAAGTTTCACTCTTTCACCAAACTAAGATTAGTTCAACTGCCTTGTTAACTCATCACAACAGTTCATTTAACACAAATACTTCATTCACAGACAGACAGACAGAAACAGAATAAAACTCACCCAAACCATCTTGGGTTTCCCTTGCTCTGCTCCAGCAAACAGGAACTCGAAATGAAGTTGTAATCCACCCAAAATATTCTGGCTCCAGAACTGTTTTGCTCAGTGTGTGTGCTGTGTCACTGAATGGAAGTCTGTTTCACTTTCATCATCATTCAGAGGGAGACCATCAAATTAGCAAAACAAAAGACAGAAATCACCAATCATCAAAAACAACTGGGGATCGTCTCAGCCAACCGCTGATAACCACTATATTCATCCAGTCGTCTAATCCTAATAAACAGGCAAACAGCAACTAATTGTAGCAAACCAATGCTTGTCCATATAAACCAATAATTATCCCTTAATTCAGAGAGCTTTGACACCTACTGTGACAAAGAATGAAGATCAGAACAAATCTGTCTACAATCTTTTCAGCCCTGGTTACCTCTACATATGAATTTAGATGTATTTATCTGAAGATCATTTATTTTAATGAGAACATACGGACATTTGATAGCAGATATTAGATGAAAGTGAGGCAAATCATGTAGAGAGTTATGGTTTGAAACAGCTTCACAGCCATAATTACAGTACAGCTCAGCTTTAAGCACACAGACTTTTATTTTGAGAGTATTATGAAATGGTTGCATAGAAACTGGCTCCTTTCGGATAATTGGTGGTTAAACGTTGCGTACCTTACCACTAGAATAATGATAATGATGACGGGGGAAAAAAAGATGAGATTTAAAATCAGTCGAACCAGCCACATGACCCTGATTCTGTGAAGGCTTGTATTTACCTCATGTATTATAGATTGAGTCTGTTATATAGAAACACCAGGTGGGCCAGTATCATTGCCTACCGCAGAGGCAGACAGCAAACATGTATTTGTTGAGTAAATATTAGGCTGCTTGGACAGGCATGCAGTGGTTGTCATGGTAACTGACCCATATGGGATGTTGGAAACTAGATGCCATATTTAGAGTTGCGAGCCAGACATTTTTTGCCTGCTGAAGCAGGTGACTGAGTAATTGATGGTACCACTGAGTAACTCCTAAGTGTGTGTGTGTGTGTGTGTGTGTGTGTGTGTGTGTGTGTGTGTGTGTGTGTGTGTGTGTGCCATGGATAAATGCACCTCAAGGCATGTTTTCATGGGTTTGTGCTGACATTTTAGCATTGTTATGTCATGCTACCACAGTACATTTTGAGTGCATGCATGCAGCCATGTGTAGGTTTGAAGTCACTTCCCAGTCAACTCGCTAAAAGGAGAACTGTGTATGAACTGTAGCTCAGCTGATTCTCTCTTTCCTGCTTCCATGCTGTTAAGAAACTGGGCCAGGGCTACAGGGGCAGAACAGATGGACCATCAAGGCTCTAACTCTCTTTTCCTCAAGTCACTCTGCTTTATTAGCATGAATGTTAAATGATTACTAATGACAAAGCAGGTAAATATTGTCAAAGTTGTAAATGTAAATAACCTATTTATAGCAGTAAACTGTGCAAAAATCATGTTTTATGTCTGCGTTTACACAAAAACTAAAACCCAGGGTATACAATTAGTGTATGTGCTAATTGTATATGTAGTGCTACAAAATGCATTGCCAGACATGTATAAAGAGAGCGACTAAGAGAGGCTAAGACTGCCAGACTGTTAGAGAAAAAAGGACGGGAGGGAGGGGGGTGGGGGCAGTAGTATTGTGAAGGTTGGAAACCAATTATCTACTAACAGTGGATTCTCCTCGGGGACCACTTGAAGACCAGCATGGGAAGCTGTGTGCATTTGTGTGTTTGTGTGGGTCTTAGTCTGAATTTGAGTCTGGACAGGGCAGTTGAGGCAATTATAAGTTAAAAGTTCCCATTCAGGGCTGTTGTTTAAAATCGAGTCTACGAGAAGAGAGGGAGAGAGATGAAGTGAGTGTGCATTTAAGGATAAAGCTGCTGATTTTCAGCCTCCTAATACATAAATACCTAAAACTATACATGGTTTATTCCAAAAATGATCAGCTATATTGGTGGCTTAGCTTGTTTGCCTACCATTGCCACAACAGATGAATGAAGCACCTTGGCTGGAAAGTCCTAAGGTGTACTCTGCAGTTAAACTTGATTCAGAGTGGCATGAGGAGAGGGTGTTTACAGAGATTTTTACTGTCATATTGACAATCTGGAGCTGTGAGTAGAGGACACAGTGTACCAGACACAGTCAGCCATATTGACTATATAAAACCTGTTTATGAGCCCTGTAAACTTACTTGAAAATAACAGTGGGGGATGATGGCGAAGGTTTCTGTCTGCATATGAATGGAGGGTAGGCTCTTTGTGTGTATGGGAAACAGAAGGTGGCTTTATTTGTTTGTGCATTTGGGCAGTTAGGTGCAGTTGTGTGTGTCGAAGATTATGGTGTTGTTTATATGTGTGTGTCTGCGTGAGTGTGTGTGTGCAGAGGTGCATGAAGCAGAAGTAGTAAAGTCTGTATCCCCACAACCACTTTGTTGCTTCCCTCACTTGCAGACGAGGGGGAGGGACGCAAGGATGGCAGAATGATAGCAAGATGTTTTTGTAAAATGAGAAATCCTCACGCAGTCAAGTTAAGCCATGCACTCATGATGATCATTTGACTTTGTGCCTTATAATAATCATGTCTGTATGAACTTGTAGAGTTATAGCTACAATTACAGTTTTTATTTCCTTTATATTATTTTTTGATATAAAAATAAGATGTCAAAAATGCGTATTGTCCCTTTAAATAGAAACAGTTTGACAGTGTGCCATTTAAAGTGGTATAGAGCTGCTGTGGGTGAATAACAAACAATTTGTAGTGTTTTTCTTTTTTTTTTAGAGATTGTCTTAAATCCAACTTGTACACAGCTTGTACAGTTACAGTGATTATTTCCACAGTACAGTCCCATCAGGTAGCTGCAGTGACCAGTCAATAGACAGATTAGAAGTAAGAATTGGCTTCTAGTGGAGGATGTCTGCACAATTGTTTCCTTGCTCCAAAATGGAAGCCTCCTTTGTCCTCTCCCTGGGTCCTGTAAGCCACATCCTTACACATCCCATTTTGAACATTCTTGATGATGTTGGACCTTGATCGATTTCTAGGTCAGAGGCTGGAGGACGGAGGAGAAAGGTGTTCTTGACAGTTTGATGTTATACACTTTTTTACACTTGTCTACATGACATATTCCTTATACCAGGACCATTAATTATTGATTTGTTTATTAATTTGTCTCATTATTCATTCATGAAGGGCAGAAATTGTGCTTCACAGGACATTTATCAGTCTGATTCACCACAGTGATAGTGGAGTTGAGCCATGCAGCATTTAGGCAACTTCTCTTTCCTTTAGAGACCCAGATGCTGATATCGTTTAATTTTTGACTTTTTTTCTGTAGTTTCTCTGTATGGAAGTGTCTGTTGTGTCTATGTGTTTCTGCATCTGCAGTGTGTCACTCTGTAGGGCTGCATGTTTACCTAAAGGAAAAGTGGTAATCAGCCCATGCATATGTATGAGGGTTTGCAAATGCTGCTCTAAACGTTGCAGAGGTGTTACCAAGACATTGTGGATCATGGTTTCTGAATTTTATGCCTCGCTGCCTTATCACTGGCATGTCAGTGCTTTGAAACAATTTTGTAACATATGTGGTGCATGTATCCATGTGTGTTGCCAGTGGGTACTCAATATGAACAGGCACATGAGTGGGTTAATAGACTTAAAGGTGGATCAGGAGAGAGAAATTGAGATTTGGAGAGCAATATGTTCTTGAGTGGAAAAAACACAGATAGATAAGATGTGAGTCAGGGATAACGGCTTTATGTCTGTATGTGTGTGAGAATGAGGCGTGTGCAAACTTGGCAAGGTCTGATTATCATTGTCAAGTTAATTATACCTCATCTTTCTCTGTTTAAACTTCTGTCTGGCTACAGGCAATATGGCCAGGTTGGAATAAATGAGTGTCACCCACACATTCACATTTATGCAGAAATTAAGTGAGAACCGTCGGTGGCTGCTATAATGAAAAGCCCATGTTTGTGATTTGAACACTCCTTATTCTGAGGTAGGGGGTTGATTCGTCTGCCTCACAGCTTCTTGGCGTTGTTCTTTTCCTTTCCTTTTTTAATAAGGTCGAACTCATTCCCTTGGAAATACATAGACCATATGGAAAGATGAAATATTCAGCGAAGTCAAATGTATTGAAATTCCAAGTCAAAGTGCAACAAAAACATTGAAACTTTCTATTGTATTAGACAAAAGAAAATGGCCTCTGCTGGCAGCTGTTCACCTGACTGATTTGAATGTGTTTTCAAATTGTTTTTTGGGTCTTTTTGGTTATTCTTTTTTTTTCTTTTTTTTTCCACCATACATGTCAGAAAGGCACGATTTACCTGGTCGTAAAGGCCTTCTCCAACTTTCTGTTGATCCAAAAGTTACAAAATGCTGAAAATGCCAGAGTGAATCTTCCTGTGACTAAGAACCAGAGAGAATAAAGTGCTTCTCTGGAAAAGAGCATCATATACACATTTTTCAGGTCTTAACCAAGGCGCCAAAGTTCAAAGAGTGCAACAGTGAGGTCCACAAATGTGGGATCTGCTTTTCTCTGCGACATCCTGCTGTTTTGCAAATCCTCATGGAGAGGTAATGAAATTTGTTTCCTTGAAGTGACTTGAAATGTACAATATACTCAAAATGTGGATTTTCAGGTCTAATGAGAGCATAATAATGCATTGCTATAACATACAAATACACTTCATGTGGGTCTCAATATAATTTCCCCTAGGTATTGACTGGGGTAACTTTAGTTGTGAATTTTAACTGCTTCTTTATTTGGAGTATAAATACTGTATATTGGTTAACAAACAAATTACATGGACTGTAAGGCTATTGAATGGACATTTTATGTTTATAATTTAGTTTAAGGCAATAACACCAGCTGTGTGTTGAGCCGGGAAAGTTTCACTGATCATATTTTGGGATATCAGGGGGAGGGTTCCTCACCTAGGGGTGGCATTTTTTTGGTTTTGGTTTTAGTTTGCTATATTTCATGGGAGATTGTGTGAATACCTGAGTACAACAAAACTGAAGGCACTAAGCTTTATTGCAAAGAGTAAAAAAATATTGAAATTACTAAGCTCAAGGAAATCAGATGTAGTATTTCTACTGGGGACCCACCTTACTGATAATGATGTCTCTATGCTTGACATGGATAGGGCGTGGTTTTCAATGCCAGCAACAGGGGTGTTGTTATCTTGGCACATTGGCACATGCAGTTCAAGGTTGATAAACAATTTAAACATCCCAGTGGCAGATTGTTAATTATTTGTCCAGAGATTCAGGTATTTTTCTGAATTCTGGCTAAACATACTCAGAAAGACAGAAAATATACAAAACACTGACAGGCTGAAGAGTAATGAAACGCAATGTATAATGTAGGAGACCATACCTTCACACAGAAGTCAGGGGAACATTTCTCAAAGGAGAGAATAACTGACTGTTACAGTTTTCCAGGAACAAAAATAATCATGCATGATTGGCACTCTATTGATTACATGAGGCAGTCACCAAATAGAAAACTTTCAGATCCTAGCAAGAGTCACACCAAATATCAACGCTTATGGTAAACAAAGGAGGCCACAAAGACATCTATATTCTGTCCAAGAATCATCCCAACAGCATGTGACAAGCATGTGGTATTCGATACAGTTACATTGGCATACAAAACTAACAGAAACAAATACAGAATTAATAAATAATAATGCTTCTTTCTAGTTTACTTTCACAATATGCACGTCATATAGAAGATTCATCTTTCTTTATCGAATTAGAACTCAGGCTGCAGGAAATGGCAGATGGTCGCAATTACCCTATAGTTGCTAGAGGAAATTTTAATCAGATGCCAGAAAATATATTATACTGAAGCTTGCTTTCCTGTCATTCTAAGAGATCAATTCGTGATATTAATTGGTATTTGTGCTGACCTACAGCAGGTCTGATACATGGAGACTAGTTAATCTCACTCAGTACGTTTACATGCAGCAAAAAATTTGAATTTCTGATCGTATCAGATAATGACATGCATAAGACCGGATCACTTGTCTGAGTATACATGCCGTTCAGAGAATCGGATAACTGGCCGGAGCATGGCTGACTCCGTTACGCTATGTGGCGCTGTAGCCCTCTCAACAAAGAGCCACGTCCGGTTGACCTCTACTTATCAGCAACAACAAACTGACGGCATTCAAACAAAGATTGCGTACGAGGAGGTGGACGATGCTACAGTAGCGTACATTTCGTGCATTATTTCTCTCCTAATAATGCATATAAAAGCAACAACAAAATACGACGTCTCCTTCCGCTTCCGGGTGAAAGCCCCGGCGGAAATTCTTGAGCATGCGCAGAATGCCATATCCGATTTAGATCCGATTGCTGAGTATACATGGTGTTAAAAAGCCGACTATGAACGAATTATCTAGGTGTTCTTATCCGATTTTGAGATGTCCGTTATGGTCCGAAGTAGGTCGAATTAAGGTGTTTACAAGCATTTTAAAAGTCCGAACTATGTCTGATACGATCAGAAATTTGAATTTTTTGCTGCATGTAAACGTACTGACTGTTGTTGTTAGTCTCACTATGTCTAGTAGGATTGATGACTTCCTTATATCTAAGTGATTACTTAGTTACTAGTTCATTATTTATTTATTCCTACTATTTCTTCATCAAATATGAATATAATTTTTTCTGATCATGCTGCTGCAACTGTCACCTTATTGCCTGCAGTATTAAGAAATGACCCAGATGGAGGCTGAAAATGTAGTCTTCTAGAAGATCAGAAGTTTCGCTTGCAGTAAAGAGAACATGTTTTATTTCACAAGGACACTGATGCTCCCACAGTCTTCTCCTGAATTGCAGTGGGAGGCAATTAAAGCTTAGAAATCAGAGGTTTTATTATCCATTATTCAATATTTGAAAAGATAGAAAAAGCTGCAAGAAAATCAGGACTTAGGCTCAAGGTACAATTGGAGAAACCAGTTATGAATGAAATATGTCCGAGGAAAATTTGATAAATTGACCTAATTTTTGAACTAAGAATTCAAAAAAAAAAAAAAGAAGAAAAAGAAATCTTGACCCACTGCAGAGCAAGGTAAAATACAATTCTGGAAAGTCTAAAATTTAAAATGATTTCCTGCTGTTAGAGATAACTCTAGCAATGTCCTTATTACTTTTATGTAAACATATATAAAACTGAATACAGTGCTAGCAAAAATGGAATTATTGAATTTGAATGAACATAATAAATATTGTGTGGCATGCTAGTTAACATCACTGCCCTATGCCTGAATGTGGAGAGTGGGAGTACTTCTTTGTTACTTTTAGAACATTTTTGATTTGGTGGATCTTTTTTTTTTTCAGGGGATTAGGTTGCCATATACATCTCCAACAGCAGCTGCCATCACCAATGGGCTTATGTCCTCCTACTTTAAAATATAAGGGACACAAGATTGGGAGACTCACTCTCACCAGCTCTGTTCGTGATTGCACTTGAACCTCTTGCTGAGGCTATCAGACTGGATTCAAACTTGAGTACCTGGAGTATATATTGGCTCCGAGTCATAAGTTGATGCTTTATGCAGATGGCAGATAGTAATTCATCCTGAGAAATCTGTTCTCTTTCTCTTCTCTATAATCAGTTCATTTGCAAAGCTCTCAGGATATAAAGTAAATTGCTCAAATTGCTGTGAGGCTTTTCCATTAAGTATATATAGTCACCATTTCAGGAAATGGGGAGTGACCTGAAGTAACTAAAGTAACTAAACATCAAAGAAGGGTGGATCACGATTGATCTAAGGCTGCGTAATGTCTTTCTCTTACTCATTTTGTCTCTGACATTTAGCACAATGGTCTTTACCTCCAGAGGATGCACCGCCTTGGTTTCATATAGAGGAATATCTATATTCACCTGTATCTTTGGCTTACAGCTGTACTGGATCACTTCTAAAGTCTCCATTAACCCATCTTATCTTTTCTGAATTCTAGTTACTGTATTTGGTGAAACCAAAAACAACCCCCAAAAAACCAAGTCATCTGATTAATATCTCACAACTTTTAATGCTGCTATCAGGTTTTATAGAAAATGAGGACAAACCCGATGACGCATCTGCATTTTGTTTCTCTTCCTCACCTTTAAGACTTTGACCTTTGACTGAGGAAAGGATCACATACCTTTCCACAATCCTAAAGACTAAAACATTGATTCCTTACAGCGGCTGCAGGGGTGCTGATCTGCTGACCCTGAGAAGGATCAACAATGTTGCACATTATTTAAATCAACTATGTGTCACTGAAGTGAAAACTGCTCAATTGATCTGTCATCTCACCTGGTCTCAGATGCAGTGTTATTGCCTCGAGCTGTCTGTACCAAAAACTGCTTTGGTCCCTAAATGAACACTCATGTTTTCCTTCTCCTCTGTTGTACTTTTTCTTTTATCTGACAACAAAATCTCTTCTAAAAGGAACAAACCTTTACCAGACATTACTTGACTTCATTTCTAAACAGGGAGTGTTGTAACAATCATGGTCCCATATGTGTCTGTCTGGTTTATTTTAGTGCAAACTTGGTTTAAAAGATTTTTCTACAGTCTGTCAGCTCTGTTTTCATTTACCATAGTTAAGTCTTCGTTAACATTTTTTTCTATGGTTACACAATTTCTGCATATGTTTGCAGCATCTGTAGTGCATTTTTTATTAATTTGAACTACACATTCTGTACTGCACATGATGATGTTTTACCAAAAGCAACAACATAGTTTTTTTGTGCAGTGTACACTTTGGCGTGTACGCTATGAGTTCTGAATCAAACTGAACATATTAATGTGCACCAGATTCACATTAGTGTGAACCAGAGTTATGTTTTCATTGGGTGATGTATAATCGGCTTTTAATGTTTATCCAAGTTACTGCATTGTGTTACAGACCTCAGACAATAACAGCAATTTTATTATACACTCAGTATAAGTGAATTTTACTTATTTTCCCTTTTGGAAAGTGGCTCTAGCTATGTTGTATCATAGAAAGAAATAACAAAAGCCCAATAAGTCACCATCACAAGGAATTTAATCTCATTCTACATTTGAACTGAAGCGCTTAAAACTTTCTCTTTTTTTCAGTCTGGGGAATGGAATTGAGTAAATTAATCCTCTCCTGAGACCCACACACTTTAAATCATGCTAATACCTTTTGTCAAGTGGGTACCCATCAGAAAAAAAGCCTGTGCTCATTTTGGTTCTAATACACTGAGAAAGTACATGCTGAATTTGATGATAGAGGGAGGCAAGCATTTCAAAATGTTTTCATGATGACATATTTAACTGAAATGTACTTTAGGAAACGAAAAAAACCTCCAATCCAGCTTCAGTTTGTGGTTATCAAGAAGCACATTACAAGGCAGGGGACAAAAACTGAAGCTCTAGAGTGACTTCTTAGTCGCTGGTGAGACGGCCTTCCTGATTGATAACATCCCTCAGTAAGTTGTACCCCTGGGCATGGCTTGTCATTCTCCTGTGTAAGCCATTATGGCTTCTTCAACAGTTTACTTCAAGAGTGTGGGTGCAGCACTGATAATCAATAGCCAATAAAGGCAGATCGATTGAGCTTACAGAGCAGTCTTGCACTCTGAAGGCCTTGTCTGTATCATTAATGTGAAAAACTAGAGGTACCTATTTTTAGGACATGGCTTGTGTTTGTCACCGATCAGTTGGCCAGTTGAACCTGCAGACTGACTTCAGAAAGTCAAGGCATTACATTTTTTTATTGTGATTTGAGTGTTTGAACAGGAACACCCTAGTTGTGCCCTGCTGATGCTGTGTTTAGATGTTTAGTAATGGCTGTGGTCAATACAATTTATGAGCTCTTTAGTGTCCTTGTGTTTGAGTGAATGTAGCCCACAGTGCATTGCTACCAACAACAAGCATGTAAGTTGACAACGTTGACTATTTCTAAATATACTGTATTGATTATATTCAATGAGCATGGAGGCGGGACATCTACTTGGCAAGCGATTAAGTAATCACTGTGGCAATTAAAGTCCATTGGTTAAAATCAATGACCCCTCATGGGAAAGGTCATGGTTCAGTGCACCTACTGCTGAGAGATAAAGATTTAAAGAATCAAAGAACTTTAAAAGGTGGGATGGGACTAAAAGGCACGGACGCAAAAATGTAAGATATAAAAATATCATGGATCAGTGTTGAAAATGAACCACGAGGCAGACAATTCTGAGAAATCTTCAGAAGTAACATCAGAATTATTGACACAATTTGGTTGTTATCCAGATTTTATTATTATTATTATTATTATTGTTGTAAGATTTTTAAACTCATTTGCATTAGCATGATATTTTATTGATAAATATATTTAAACATCTTTCATAAATTACAGATAATTTACAATGTTGCTAATAGTTTTTTTTAAAGATATTTTTTCAGGTTACAAAATTCCACATGCAATGTCTTTAAAGTAATACAGCTAATTTTCTGAGAAAAACAGTTTGTGCATATTAATGTTGTATAATGAGATGAGGAGCATTGGTCCAGCCCTACAGATAAATATGAAGATTTGTACAAAACTTTATTCCTTTTAAGCTTTTGGGATTTATTCTATTTGGCTATCATGTACTGTACAGTATAAAGTCAGTTTACAAGCCTTTAACAAAATCCTAATTATAAAGAAAAGTTTCAGGCTAATTAAAAATAAACCGATGAGATCAGACAGGCCAGACTCATTATCATCAAGGTCAGACGTGTGATAGTTCTGACAGAAGCAGAGTCATACAAGTACTGATGTACCCTATGTCATGAACCTGGATGAATTTGTGGTGTGTGTGTGTGTGTCTGTGTGAGTGAGTCTCATACAGAGAGCGTGACAAACACATGATTGTTAGCATACAGTACACCCACACATGTACATGCAGAGACAGTGAGAGACTGATTCACCCACCCACAGACACGCGCGCACATACACACACTCAGTACTATCATACAAAGGTCTGCCTGGAGAATCCCAATAATAGCAGATGGTCTTTTTGGTCCACCATCCTCTCTCTCTCTCTCTCTCTCTCTCTCTCTCTCTCTCTCTCTCTCTCTCTCTCTCGCTTTGTTGCTCTTGCTGTTGTCTCTGTCTCCCCTCTCTCTTTTTCTCCTCCTCTTTTACTTCCTCTGTCTCTGTATACCTGTATTTCCACCAAATTTACTCTGCCTCTCTTTTTTCTTTCTCTCTCTCTTGCACATGATCTGTGCTTTTGGGGCTGTGTGTCTGTGTGTTTCCTGTGGGAGGTTACTTGAGTTGACAAGGCCACTAGCAGTGCCTTGCCATGCCACCTTGATGCTGTGCCAGTGTGTGTGGTTGTGTGTATATGTGTGTGCCCTGTGGACTAAGCAAACATCAGAAGTGTGTGTGTCTTTGTATGTGAGTGTAGTGTAGTGTGTGTGTAATCGGGTTGACAGGGTTGGCAGAAGGCCCTTGCCACCTTGTCTGTATGCCAGTGTGGTTCAGCCTTTTTCAGTGTATTATTTTCAGGCTGAGTTTAATGAAGTTTTACTTGAAAACTAGTCTGTCTGTCTGTCTTCTTTGCAGTCTTCTCCCCTATTCGACCGATTTCAGCACTCTCAATAAAAATTACCACAATTGTTCCAAATGTCTAAAAATAAGGCACAGCAGCAGAAAATATTGGAAAATGGGGTGTTAAATGACAGAGTTGGTGTTCACATCGCTGTAATGTCAAACTGCGTTTTCTCTCCTCTTAAATTCCATCTCGTCACGCTTTCCTAAAATATAGCACAAGGAGTGAACCAACCAAAATGGCTCTGAGCTAAGAAGAAGAAGAAGACGAAGAAAAATCTCCATGGCTTCCTCTTTTCCTCTGCCACTTTATTCCCTATCAGCCTCTCCCCTCTGCTTATTCATCTTCCCTTCCTTACCTCCGTTCTCTGTACCCCCCTCCACCCACCCACTCTCCCAGTTGTCTCCTCCTTTCCCTCCCACCTGGCATCCTTTCTCTCTATCTTCCTCCTTTACTCTTTTCATCCCTCTCCCTCTGAATCATTAATGCCTGCCATGTCATGATCTGTGTGGATGTGAGCTGCGCTCAGAATGATTATTCCTTCTTACTGTGTTCACTTGATCTCCCACTTGCTGTTGCGCACAGGCAGCAAACTCCTGACTTCTAACACAGCTCGTCATCAAATATTTACTAAAAGGATCAAATTAACATAAAACTTAAACGTGTAGATGTAGTTGCATACACTTTATTGCTGTGTCTCTCTGCCTTCACTAAGTGATTGCTTAGTATCATTTCATGTGTATTTTGTTGGAGAAAACACAAAGACTTCACTGCTGCAGTCATTGAACAACCTCATTTGACAGTAACTACACCATAACTTCACATTTTTCTGTTTCTATGTGAATGTCTCTAAGCCTCGCCTCAAGTGAACCATTTTCAGGTTCTACTGCAGCATTATGCAACAGATAGCTCACATTCTCTGAACTGACTTTTTCAATCAGACAATCTCTCTCACAATATTGTACATGCATTATCTGGTGATATATACAGTGTGTGAATTTATATGTACAACAATACTCTAGGCTAATGCCTTTGCCAAGGATGAAAAAGGGCAAAGTCTTTTATGTTTTATTGTGACACTCATTTAAGATAGCTCTGAATGGGACTATAGATCATGCTGACAGAGTGTTGGCCATAAATCTATTTCCCTATGCTAAAGGCCTGTCTCCATTAACCAGCAATCTCAGACATATATATATATGCAGACTACAACAATAGGAAAATAAAAACTTGTGACCAGAAAGGTTTCCAGCATGAAGGCAATGTGTGTGCAAAATTAGAAAACCCCCGGATGGTTCAAAACCCAGAGAAATGACAGATGATCCAAAAGCAAAGTTATATTTAGATTGTATGATTGGCTGTGTCTCTTATAAGACGATAGTTAATCATCTACTGCAATGATGGATGCAACTGTACTCCCAAGTATCATTTCAAAGATGTTTATTTCTGTGCTTCTTACAGTCAAGTTTTAAACAACTGAAAATCAACTTCTTGTCCATTTTTCAGTATTTTCATGAAATGAGATCACATGCACTGTAAAACCAGATGTACTGTTTCATCAGTTCTTACACCAGAATGACAATAAGCACAATATGTATAAAATAAGCACTATATGAACACAGGAAATGAGACAAAGAGAAACAATAATGCTTTCCATCTCAAATGCCCAGAGTTGGCTCCTATACAGTTTGTTCATACATTATTTCCTGTGAAACTCGTATAGAAAAGTCAGATACTAATAAATTGATCTATAGAGAGACAATTACATAGTGCATATACAGTGATTTATAATGAATTACTATTGATGAAAAATAGTAGGCTGTATCAAAAATGTGATTTGAAATGAAAACCTTAAGGACTATAACTTTAAATCAATGGGGATCTGTAATCATATATTACGATGGCTTAGCTCTGGAAAAGATGCTTAAAAAATTGTAGCTTTTAAGAGCAATAATTTTATGCAACAATCAAAACTTACTGTTAGGTTGTTGTGTAATGGTAGTACATTCAAATCAGCTGTTGCACACATGCACACTGGAAGTTGTACAGTATGCAGAGTCAGGTCGAGCTGCAGTCTTATATAAGAGCTTGAAACATCTAAGAAACCTCTGCACTGCTCTGCCGGTATGAGCAAAAGGGGAGAGGGAAGACGGCCAGAATTAAGGAGGAGAAAAGGCGACTGTATGAGATGGAGAGAGGCAGAAAGAGACAGGAATAATAGACAGATCATCAGTAAGAAGAGGAGGACGAGTTTAGGCAGGAAAGACAAGATGAGGAGTTATGAAGGAGGAAGTCTAGAGGGAGGATGTCTACAGTATGCTGCTCGAATGTCATTTAACTGCAATAAGAAACTGTTTATTTTGATAAACAAGTAGACTGACCGGGTCATTCGTTTTTCATTAGATAGCATCTTGCAGCTTCAATATTTCCTGTCAAAATGTTCATTTCAGCTTATATTTTAGAAGGAAGAAAATATTTGGAATAGCTGGAATTTGTTTGTTGCAATCATACCATCAGAGGCCTCTGGCTCACTTTGTCCTTAACTTTAAATGCGGAGCAGTGCCAAGACAAAATTGAACATCTGCTTGTCTTTGCCACAGAAAAAGACAAACAAAGAAAATTTCGCCAAAAGTCATGTTTGTGTCTGCCACTGTGCAGCAACACTGATGGATTTACCACTGCTCTACTGTTGACAACAGTGAACATCAGGTATACTTTCTACTGTTAACAAACACAATGTGAACACCACATTAGGGAGAGTCCTAAATAAGACAGATGGAGATCCAGGGGTAATGAAGGGGGAGGAGAAGAGAGGATGAGAGAGAGAGGAGGGGAGGGAGGGATGAAAAAAATGATTGCATCCGAATTTGAAGAACACTGGAAGAAAGAGGTAGGTGCCTAGCTTGGAGAAAAGGAAGGGTGAAGAGAGACTTGAAATAAAAAAGCAGAATGATGGGGTAAGGAAGGGAGTGGGGAGAACAGGTGGAAGAAAAAAGCAAAGAGAGAAATGAATGGAGTTATAATAAGTAGCAATCACTCGAAAGAATAATTGTCCTAGCTTTTATCAGTCGACTGAAGGAGCGCACTATTGATCACTTCAAATCACAACGAAACACCTTGTCCTCTCTGCATTGATAAGAATCTATGGTTTGTCTTATACATAGACCGATAGAGTGCCTGCTTGACCATTTATATGCAGTAATCTTTTGAATTTATTTCTTTAAAGGAGAAAGTTGTGGTGTGTTTCTGTGTGCGTGTCTGATACTTGAAGTGTTGCTGCAACTCCTTCAAATTAGATGTTTAGTCTTCTGAAAAACTGTGCTCAGTGATTTCACAGCCCTTGTCAGTGTCTTTTACTGAAAAGTCAGCTGAATGTCAGCTTAACGTGTTACTTTTTCAGATGAATTGAGAAAAAAATTGCTTTAACAGCAGCAGTAGCTGCATTTTAAGATGCCATATCCACGTCAGTGTGTGTGTGTTGTGTATTTTTTAGATGAATATGTGTTTCTCTCTGCCAAGCTTGCTGTCTGTCTGCCTAATTAAGCAGCTGTGTTTTATCCCTACACTCTGGTCTTAAGGCACACTTTGTTGTCAAACTTCCTATAATCCCCTTTAGGCAGCATCTCATGACAGCAGCTGACCAGAAATCTCTCCCTCTTTTTCTCTCCAGTTTTCTGTTTGATCCTCTCATCTCTCTCAAATTCCTTCTACACACACATACTCCTCATCCACTCACATACCCCACAACGACCACACACACACACACACACACACACACACACACACACACACACACACACACACACACACACACACACACACACACACACCACTTTCCATTTTATGCTTCCTAAATCACTTGCTATGTTTCACAGAATCACAGCACTTCGTGGTGTTTCCTTTTGCTTTCATTACTTTTGATATATCTCTACGTGGAAGGAGTGACGTTATATTGGCTGACACAGGTACTTCTATTAAACGCTTTCCCCTCCTACTTCATCTGAAATCGTTCTTTACACCTTAATGTGATAATGGGCCCTGACGCAGAAAATGAGCTGCAGTCAAAATAATTTATAGCAGCGCAGCTCCTTTGACCTCTTGTTTGCTTATTATTACAACAACTCCACTTGAAATAAACTGTTTCATCTGAACACTCTGCTCTTATTGTCTCTCTCTTCTAAGATGATGACACAATTCAGTCAGCAATTTTCTGCATCCTACACATGTTGGCGTGTACAGAAAATTGCAAAATGGCCTGCCTCAGTGTGGAAAGAGTAGCAAGCAGTAAAGAAGATGGGAAATAAAAAAACTAGATACATTTGGATTGCAACTAGGCCTAATAATTATTTTCACTCTGGATAAATTTTTCAGTAATTAACAAATTCATTTTAGTCTATAAAATGTAAAATTACAGCACGAGGTGGCTTTCAAATTGCTTGTGTTTTCAGATTAACTGTCCAAAACATACTTTAACATTTTAGGTTTACAGAAGTACTTTATAAATGATGATTATCATCTGAAAATCCACAGCTTTTGCTCCATATGACTTTGGATGAGCCCTTGTTGTTGCCGTTGGCCACATATCACTTCCAACACTGATTGTACAAATAAGATTGTGGCCACCTTTGGAGTAGCTTTGCTCAGAGAGATTTTTGTATGACTAACCTCTGACACCGTCACCAGTAACCGTTTTCTTCTTCCCAATACTCATCCTTGCTCCAAGTGCATCTCTCAGTTCATATGTACTAACACAATTGCACAATTATTGTGATTCGTATTCATTGCCTGTCTCTGCTTACTCACCCTTCTACTAGAAAGGCTAATATATGGCTTTAGCTCCATCTTCTAGAATTAACATCCACTTTCACTGCTGTTGCCTTTGACATTTTCATCATTTCCTTTCATATTCGCTCTCTCTCGTCATCTGATTGTTGTGTATTTATGTGACGGGGTACTAATCTCAGAGTTGTGGCTATTCACCCTTACAATATGGAAGATAATGTGCATGTTTGAATCTTTCAACAAGGATTAGCTTCTTTTCCTCTTCACTCCTCTGGCTTATCCATTCCCCTTTTTCTTTTGGAACCGTAGCTCTTTTACCGTCTTTGTTGATCTTACATAGCTTAAGTGTCTGAAGAAAGGTTTCTTTGAATATATGAATTTGTTACTGAATTGTTGAAAACCTTCAAGATGATTTTTTTTCAGAATTGCATCTGATATAGATATTACCAGTCACAGGCACAGGAAGAAAACGAGAAATTCTATCCAGAAAAGTCCCAAATGAATCCTAAAGGATCTTCAGGGCTAGAGCGGCAAACACAGACACTTTGCCACCACTTTAATGTGTCACTTGTCGTAATTTCACAGTGATTTATAAATGAGGGAAATCTACAGATAGCATTTTTAATATGGCAGTAACATCCCGGTGTCCTGTGTAGTAACCCACCCATTTCTTACAGAGGTTAATGTGTGGGTTTGAATTTTTTCCTCCCTTGCATTTATTCCTTCTCTCCACCTATCTTATATTCTTATTATTCTTCACTCCCCTCTCACTTTTCTCTGTTCCATGTCTTACATAATAATGTGTGGAGGGTGTTGCTCTCTTTTGTGTCTCCTCACCCATGTACAGAAAAGATGGTTGAGTTTTACAACCTTCATTAGGTTATTTTTTCTTTTCATCCCTACGATTTAAATTAAACTCATAATGGCAGTAACCCTTTTCGCCACAAAAGTGCTAACAACTGGTATAGTGATGCATATTATAAAAAAACAATAGTAATATCAACTACTACCAAATGGACTGGAACTTAATCTGTTTTTTCGTATTATACAAAAATGTTTTGCTAATACAGTAAATGTTTTACACTATAGCCACCAGTTTCATGCTGGAAGACAGGCAGTAGTGGCCAATAATTCTGGATAAATGTGGGTGTGGCGATCCTGACATGGGTATGTTGACAATTTTCTTGTGCTGTTTCACCAATACTTGATATCCTTGATAAGCCAAAATGGACTGGCTGCATAGCTGACATTTAGACATATCATATCAGGAAACTCTCTGTTGTATTATTGAGTGCTGCATTCCACTTAGTAGAAGTCCTGCTGTTGTGTTTTCTGGTTTACTGTCACTGTTACTGGGACACTTAATGGAGCCGTTGTTAATGTTATTAGTCCACCGGTGTTTTTCCTGCTTTGACAAGCTTTGACATTTTGTCAAAATGTCTGCTTTGCAACCAGTCCATTCAGTTTATTATAATATAAGACAAGGAAAAGCAGTAAATTCTCACATTTGAGAAGCTGAAACCTGATAAAGTAAATACATTTTTTGACTTAATGACTTGAATTGATTGTCAAATAGTATGTAATTCATATTGAACTGGGCACTGGTATCAAGTACATTCATCTTGTGTCTGTACTACCTTTATACCACAGTGTATTTTAAAGGAAACGGTAATCTAATTAAACATGATGGACTGGTAACTGTCACAGAGATCTGTCTCTAGTATCAATATTTCCTGCGTCTCTGAATTCCTCTTTAAAGTTTTGTGAATTCACATAAAGACACAAATATAGTTGAGCACCAATATAATTTTTTTTCTCCCTCTTGTCTCTGTTCCTTTCTCACTCTTCTTATGTGGGGATTGTAGAATTGGACTGTCTAGGATGTTAGGATTGTTTTGCTGACTAGATAGTGATACAGTTATTTGTGACAGCAAATTGAGGGCAAATTGTTGAATTTTATTGTACTTTTTTTGCATATTGAGCCCCCAGTTACACCCCATCCATAAACACACAAATCCACACGAAGACCCTGTTTTGTCCTTCATTTTAAGCTTCACGTTTTTCTTTTTTTCCTTCTGTTATTCAACCGAAAGAAAGCTTGCTACAAAATGTGCCTGCAGCCAGACTCAGTGGCTAAGGACAGGAAAAAGCTTTTCTGTTTGTTATTTTATCCTTACATTTAACAGAGGGATATGATCAGAGCTCCAACACAGTATGCATGCATGCATAAATCTGAGGATACATGTAGGAGCTTTTCACAATGAAGAACATATTACAATCTATAAAATTATATATTTTCTTCATCATATAAATATAAATATTTAATACCTCACAAACCTGTGCATACAAACCAACGCAGATACACACATGCATAGCTGCACAGAGCACATTTGTTTGGCATGCATACAAATGCACACGCACACATGCACAGGTCATAAACTGCAAATCACACAACCTCACACATGTCAGAGTTTCATCAAGGTAATATACTTTCAGAAAGTCATGCACTTTCTCTTTTAATGAACCAGCACACACATACCCACCACACAAACCAAACACACACACTTTATTTAAATCAGCTCCAGCTGATTAAACCCGTCACATGAGACCTGTCTAAACAGAGAAAGGATGAAGGGAGTGAAAAAAGGTGAAATATAATCAAAGAGAGCAGGAAAGAAAAATATGACAAGCTGTCCTTCACATTATTTGGCGATTGAAGAGATCAGGAAGGCAAAGGCCGGGCACAAACACACACTCCAGCTCACTTCTGCTTTAAAACCCTACAGATAATTATTACATTTTGAACAATTAAAGTGTGAACAGCCAAGGTTAAAACATTTAATATGAGGCCAGAAGAAGTTATTAATATTGAAGCAATGATTGGAAATATCAAACGTAGGAGTTGTAACTACCAAATGTATAATTCAAATTGCAGGCAAGACCTGTGCCAACCCATATTCAGACAAAACCTGCACTCAAATAGTAAGAAAGGCTGGGAAGTGGATAACTGATACAGTACATCTTTTAATTCTCTTTGGCTTTTTTCTCTATCATATCGACACAGCCTCACACATTCAAGCAAACAACAACCGGCAGGCCAATGCAGTAACAGTGAGTAAGAAATATTAGCTTTGTGGTCCCCATCCTTTGTGCAGTGTATATGTTATGCCCTGGCTCCAGTCTTGGGACACATTTATCATCTGTTACCTCTAACTTTGTCAAACAATATCACATTTCTTTTTTTCTGGTTCTCCAATGCCTACAAATCCCCCAAAGAGTTTGTAAGTTGGACATTTATAATCATTTTTTTTGGTGTCTTTTTTTGTCATTGCTGCTATCTTCTTAGGTCCATATGTCAACATAATGGAGAGAAAAATCACTTTTAGATGTCTTCTGTATGTCAGTAGGAAAAGTATGTGTGTGTCTGGGGGCGGGAAGCCTAAACAGACAGGCAGACTTACCAAGACTTTGACAGGAGACAGTTGGAAGAAGTCTGAAGGCAGATAAAGAGTGAGATCAAAGTGCACTGACATTTGATAACGCATCCAAGGAGGATGGGATTTGACTCAGACTGCCAGAATGGCTGTCATTATTCCTGATTTGACAGGTGAGAAAGAAGTAAATGACAGACAGGTTAGAGACTTAGTGGACCAAAACAAAGGCTATCTCTGACAAAATCAGATTACAGAAAAGAAAATATATGAAGTTACAGTCCTCTATAGATCCTTAGATGAAATCAAGTTAGTTCAACTATCAGCTTTGTTTGGCCACTGCTCTGCAAGATGACACTGGAGCAAAAGTTGAAACAGAATCAATGCATTTGCTGGACGACCCAGGTTGGGACCTCAGTTGCTCCTCCAAGGGATAACATTTAGCACCCCCGGCAACTTTATTTGATTGACCAGAGATGTCTGGCAAGGTGCGGTAAACAGCAGTAAATGCCTGCAGAAAAAAAACCCAACAAAAAACGAGCAAAAACAAAAGTACAGCTACCACTTTAACGTTATGTCACTACATTCTTACTTTGGCAATGGGAGCATTTGCAACTAAGCGCCTGAAATCATTGCAATTAAATTCTACATTCCCATACACATTTTAATCAAAATACATATGAACTTGCTCTATTTCCATCCATTTCTCTGGGCTGTGTTTTAAGCTTCAACTTATTTTTGACCAATTCCTGAATATGTCTGAGACAATAAATTGAGCCTTGGGGGCATTTTCCGCCATTCTGCTGTGCTGCTCCTTGTCCATATTTGACTAAGGGGATTCGATAATGGCTTTTCTCCAAGTCCCAGAACCAAATACAGTTTCCAACAGTGGCTGGCACATAGCATGACTGGGTGTGCAACCGAGACGCCGTTATGGCCTTAACACAATGCCATTATCGCTGTAACACACTGCTAATGCTCTCTCTTGCTTGTTCTCTCTCACAACACACACACTTTTACACACTAAAGCTGTGTCTCTGGAAACTAATGACTTGTGCTCCTAGAAAGACACGGATACTTAAGAGCTGGTTAGGGGCTGAACACAGATGGTGTGTGTGTATGTGTGTGTGTGTGTCTGCGTGCATCAGTGTATGTGTGTGGATGAAAGAGACAGCGACAGACATATGTAAGCCTGATTATTTGTTTGTATGTTTACTGTGGGTACATTGTCCACTCTGTCTGTTTGTATGTGCATGTTAATGACTACTTGCAGTCATTTGTGTGTGTGCATCTGTCTCAACTACTCTGTTCATGGACACAAGTCTTGTGTTAACTGGTAATTTTTTTTTCAGTTTTTTCATGTGTCCCATGCTGTTTCACTGCCCCTGCTGGTCCCCAGAACACTGTGTCTGTGTGTCTCTGCTTTCCATGGAAATGGATGTTTGTTTCCAAGTTATGAGCTTTGGCATGAAACACATACATGACTCCAGACACACAATCAGGCCCAGTTGACAGTAGTGCAGTAATCCATTACACTTGGTTTTCAGCTGTACTAAACACTGGGCTCAGAGCAGCATAGGGGCCCTTAAAGTACAGCAACACACAGACAATCAAAGTCACAAGTGCAAGGACACAGAATTAGATCATAAACATATTTCTCTCATGCAAATATACAGACACATAAACACACACACAGGCGCCATACTATCTCCTCAGTATACATCCCTATTCCACAGTTTATATTAGTATAAATGTGCCCTTGTGTGCATTTAATGTTTAAATAGAGAACTGGGACCAACTGTACAGCCTCAAACCTCTCCTCTGTTGGCTCTGATGACTGTACTTAGCCTTCTTCATCACTGGTGGTTAAAAGAGCAAGTAGAGGATGACAGGAGAGAGAGATGAAGAAAATGTCTCAAGAGAGTGATAGGTGTTTTTTTTGCCATCATCTCATATTAGTAATATACATGTACATATGGCTCTGCAGTAGCCCAGCCCTGGGCAATGTATAGTATCAAACATCATTTTAGACCCGTTATGCAGTAATGGGAGTATAATTTGCATGTTGCAGCCACCATTTTTGCAGTCTGTATGTTTGAATGTTTGCATTCGGGTACCAATTTAACATAAAATGTGTCTCCTTGGGAACTTCAGCAAATTTAACTGACTGTTTAATTGCTAATCCCGTTCTGTGCTCTGATGGCTCCACACTTGGCTTTCTAACAAAGGAATTTGGCTCTTCAATTCAGTTCAATTTTATTTTAATAGCGCCAAATCACAACAAAAGTTATCTCAATATAGAGTAGGTCTAGAACGTACTCTTTATAATATTATTTACACAGACCCAACAATTCCCGCCACGAGCAAGCACTTGCCGATGGTGGCAAGGAAAAGCTTCCTTTTAACAGGCAGAACCTTTGAGCAGAACCAAGCTCATTGGTGGGGGGCCATCTACTGCGAGTTAAAGGTTGAGTTAAAGAGAGAAGGTGGCAGTGCGAGGTGGGAAATAGATAGAGAGAGACACAGATGCAAAGGAAAATATAAAATAATGATAACTGTAACTATAAACTTTAATGGAGATATGACTAAAGGTAGTAATAATTATAATCATAATAATAGTATATGTAGTGGATGTCAAGCAGGACCACAGAAGCAGGCACGGCCAATTGCTGATCTAGGTTTAGCTCACTTCTCACTATAACCAGAAGGCCTGTGATTCAGTGAGTTTTTATATTCTCTCCACGTTCATGGGTGTTTCTTGTGGGTGATCCAGATTCCTCATCTAGTCTAAAGACATGCAAGTCAGGTGGACTGGAGGAAGTGAACTGCCCATAGGTGAGACTCGGAGTGTGAGCCCTTTTCTGTCCATTTGTGTTAGCTGTGACAGATGACAGGCGACCTGTCCTGGATGTATTTGCATCTTATACCCAGTCCCTGCCTGAATACCCTCCAAATCCTTGTGGCCCTGAATAAGAACAAGGAAGTAAATTCATGAATTCATGAATTGCTGTTGGTTCTGCTTTATTTTGTTATTTATTTATTCCTGTTTTTGCAGTTTGGTATTTTCGGTCACAAAATCTATTTAACTGAGTAGAATCCAGACCACAGACTCAGGCTAAAATTTCACACTACTCTAAGCCAGTCTTATCAGATAATTAAGAGATGCAACAGCTGCTAGTCGACCAAATTCAGCATTACAGACAAACTGTTATGCACTGAGGAGAAAATAACCATTCATTTGTATGGATATGTGTGCATGTGCATGGAGAAATTTGTCAGAAGTAATAATACGTCTTTGTTCTGAGAGTCTTTTGTATAACCACTGCTACCTACTTCTAACCCTTTGCATGGTGGTTGGAGGAAAATGAGAGAGACTTAAGTGGAAAAGACATATATTGTGGGTCAAGGTGGGCTATTCATGCATGATGCGATTTGCCTTCAGATAGCAGAGAGTGTTAGAAAATAAGACGAGCGGACAATGAGAGGACTACTATGACGCAGAGCTGGAATGATTGAGAGAAATGAGATGTATAGAGGAGTGAGTGGATGACAGAATTATTGAATAATGAAGAAGCTAGATGATGATACTACTGTGTATACTTCAACTGCTGTGTAAAGAAACACATAAGAACAGCTAGTGTAGTCTAATATTGTCTACAGTATCCAAGTATAAAAAGCGTGATATGGCAAATTTAGGTAGTGGGTAGTGTAGTCTCTAATACTACACCTCTTTCTTTAAGCTCGGCAACAGACTTTTCAACATAAGCCCTTTCTTTTTACATTTACTTTGGTTTTTCTTGGGAACACTTGGGAGCAGTATTATATCACTTTGACAAGTCCTTTTGTTTTTTAACCAATATGAACATTATGAACCTTTACATTCACCTTTCGTCTCTAGCCTCCCTTGAAACTCTGCCTGATCTAGTGACTGGTGGTTGGTCAGTTCCCCGTGGCACTAAGGTGGATTCTGTTTCTCCTTCTCCTGGTCTCATAACCTTGGCATGGGTCTAAATAGGGCTGTAGCTATCGATTCTTTTTGAAGTCGAGTATTCTACTGAATATTTCAGCGATTAATCGAGTAATCGGATCTCCCAGATATGCTTCTGTGGCCACACTAGTTCAAATGTCTGCTGTAAGGGCAGCACTCTCTCCCTCCTGTAGAGAAATCTTCAGTTTTTCTTTTATCTTCTCATATTTTTTCTCCATCAAGTTAGTGAAGTGCGTTCTGGATGGTTTTATTTCGGATTGAATGTGGAAATCATGTTTCGAAAGCCTTTGTCTTCCACCATGGACGGTGGGCGCATGTCTGTTATTAGCATGTTTAAAATGCTCTCGGTCAGCACTGCAGCTTCTTCTACAGTGCAGTGCGGTACACGCTGCACAACGCTGTCCATCCGCTGCTGAGATGATGTACTGGGAAAGGCAAACAGAAAGGAAAAAAAAAATCAACATAATACACAAAGCCATACTGCCATCTAGCCCAGCTCACTTTAAATCAAACTGATTACATATCTGCTTTAAGCAATAGCCTAATATGTGTTTATGTAGTGCATTTTAAATTATTAAAATGCTATTCTCAGCCACTGCACTGCTTTCTTTTCCCACATTTGGACTAGCCGTCATCGAGACTCATTATTATAGACTACAACAAATGCATAGCTTACGCTCTAACCAGCGCTGCTGTGTTTCTCAGTTAGCAATCACGTTAAATCGGCAAACGTTAGGCTATTGTTGAGTGGAAGACGGGCATTTACCTTGTGCTGGCTTCGGATGAGGTGGTCTTGTTCACAAACAGATGCTTTCTGTTCAGATGTTGAGGCATCAACGAAGTGTTGCTGTAGTAGGCCAGTTCAAGTTTGCAGTACACACATTGCACGAGATTCTCTGTTTTTTTAAGTTTGAAGTGATCCCAAACTTTGGACATCTTTTGCCTTTTGCGGACGGTCTTTTTGCTCTCTTCCATAGCGCCAACTTTTTGACTCTGAGTCGCGTGCGTCACTGTTTACAGTCCGTGTAGAGCATGATCCCCGTGGGCGGAATGCAAGTGACTACTTAAATGAAATTAACAATTAAACTAGTACTCAAGGCAAAAAAAATGATTTTTTTTTGTACTCAAATTACTCGAGTACTCGTTGCAGCTTTAGGTCTAAATCAGTGGCTCTCTATACTGTGTCTCTGGTATATTTCACATTTGTCTACAGTCTCTCTGATTTGGGTAGAGAGTCACCATGCTGATTCCTGGGCTCCACTACGACACTTGAAATCTCTTGATGACTTTCATGGAGTTTATTCATTACCTCCCCTCTGAGTAACTGAGGTATAAAAATAGTTTCTTTTTATAAGATACAGCTGCAGGGCACCACATCTGGTTTTAATCCATGTTGTCCTAGCCACTCTGTACAGTAGTGTGCCATTGTTTTACGTGTTTCATCTTTTTGTCGAGCCTGTTTGGTTTCCTCCAACCGTTCATCTTTAGCAGGGAGTGAAGACACAACAGCATCTACAAACACATGGACATATTTTTATAGTTGTACGTCATCACCCTGTGGAGCTCTTCACAGTGTGTCTGCAGTGATTAAGTTTTTACCTGGAACATGGACAGTGTCATAGTCATATCTTAAGAGTCTCAGAGGAAACCTTAAAACTCATTGGCTCTGGCCAACATGATTGATTTAACGTTGTTTGGTTCTGGTTTCATACCTTTTGCAGAAACCTTGACCGATGAAGACCATCTGCATGACAGATCATGCCCTTAAAAATCTCAAACATCTGCAACATCCTTCCTTAAAAGTGTTTGGAGCCGATGCTCCTAAAGGGTAGGTGGTTGAAGAGGTGTCTCCTGAAAGGAGTAATGAAGGTTGTGATCCTGGTGTTATTGGGATTTGCCAAAATCCAGAATGAGTGTCTAGTTTTATGAAAACTTTTGCATCTGACATCATTGCAAGTGTTTGGTCAACTGCAAGTACAATATGGGGTTCTCTCTTCAGCATTCAGTGGTGTGAGATCCACACACAAATCTGAGTTTGTCTTTCACAGACTTTTGAACAACAACCATCCCAGAACACCAGGCTGCTGATTAAGTCACTTATGACTCCCATTTTCTTTCCCATTCCATCCTGTTCCTCACATACTTTTTCTCTCAGGGGTAGATGAATTTGTCTAGGTGTTAGGAGGCCCTAGGGTGTAGCCCCCTTTTTGCAGCTCTATATGGTATGGCTCTTTTAGTTTGCCAAGCCATTGGAACACAGCTGGATATGTTGCCTTGAAGTCTGTCTCAGCCTGTGCCACTGCCACCTCATCAACCCTGCATATCAGTCCACTAGCTTCTTTTGGTGGTAAGCCTGGATCTTTGTAGCAATTAATTCATCTGTGAGACTTTTGCACTACTGTATGCCAGTACAGCCTCCACTGTTAACAGCTATTTTATGCTCAATTATTGCTATTGTAAATGAATATTAAGAACTTGTGGAATAAAACAACTTTTATCTAGTGCTGTGAATGATTTAGGGTACGAGGGGAATCAAATCTCTTTCAATGTTAAAGAAAAAAGGCTTGCAGCTCCTTGTTAACTCTAAACCGTCGAAGCCAAAATGTGTTAAGAAATGATAATTAACCTCCTCCCTGTCCTCCTTATTAAATTTCAACAAAGCATCTACTGGTAATATCCCAGAGTTCACTAGGGGAGGGACAGAATGGTTGATGGGCTACGAAAGAGGGAAGCACATCTGGTGTTAGAATACACCCACTGAGACACTGAGAGGTTTATGGGGCTACACTGATTAGGAGACACACACAAATACACACACACACACACCTACACACACACACACACACACACACACACACACACACACACTATCAAATTTTAATCCAGGTGCCAGGAGGAAGAGAGTACATCATAAATAACTCTGTGTGTGTGTGTGTGTATGTGAGTATCGACTTACTAGTGTACTGTACTTTGCAAGTGTTGTTGGTGTTTGATTGGATCGAAATGTGTGGGTGTGGCTGTTTTCTGTCTTTGTGTATATAGATGTATTTCTTAATGTGTATGTATGTGTATGCATGCATACATAAATTTGCATGTGTGCAAGGGTGAAGATGGCCTCTACTGCAATTCTGATTACAATAGCAGAATACAGATAATGACATTTCTTCCTGTCTCAATCATGCACTAATTAAACAGTGAACGATAACTGGAGAGTGCTGTGTGTGGACTTCCGATCTGTACACGTTACTGTGCATCTTCATTGAATTCATGCACATGATGTTATATTTCCAATCTCGCTTCAGCAGACGATTGTCTATTACCATTTTATAGCATGTCTGGGATCAGTGAGCTGAAGTTTATGTGCCCTGTTAAATATTTAACATAGCTCGACATGGAGGACAATAAATCACTCAATATCACATGCTTGTCACATGCTCTTGTTCATAATCATTTGTTACAGGCATATCTCAGTGAGTCAACCAGAGAAACTAAGTTGAGCTCACTGTCCCAATTCTTTAACTTTTGACTGCAGCTGGGAAACGCTCCCAGGGTAGCCATTAGTGGCTAGAGAGGCTGTAATGAAAAGCTGGAGGGGGTCCCAAAAAGTCTAGATGAAGCACTTGCCACTTTTCACTGCATAGGCGTGAAATAATAGCTTCCTGTAATTGCCCCGGATACTTTATGGGGGTGCAGTACTAGGTCTGAGAGCTTTAATGATACAGCTGGAGTATTGAGTCCATTTCTGGCCTTCACTGGGCTTGTCTTGGATCCGTTTTTTGTTTGGTTATGCAAAATTGAGATTCTTCAAAGATTCCTTTGAGGTTGAAGTGGGTGATGCTTGTTAAACTCATAGGTTATCGAGGGAAAGTCAATGGAGTGCGCTTCTTCATTTCAAGTAATGCTTGCTTCTGCTTCACGTTTAAACTCACTGACACTTGGTAGCTATTGAGTGCAACAGCCTTTTCTGTTTCTTCTTTTTTAGGAAAGGGGTAGTGTACACTCCCACGCTTTCCAACTGGTCTTGCCTTGTTTGTTGGCACCAATTTTATGTACAGTATGTTGGTAATAATCTGCTAGAAAAAGTTTCATGTGTTCACAATTTGAACTTGATAAGAAAATCACGATACAGGAAATCACATTCAGTTGTTACGTAAGTTGTGGTAATGTTTCAACCTACAGAGCAGGCTAAATAATAAGCTGGAGTTGCGGTTTGTGTGGGAGTACATGCATAATGTGTTCTGGCGCCTTGTTCCTTTTTTGATCTTAAATACACACCCAAATGGCACCAGATTACATAAAAAAGGTATGAACAGCCCAATTAATGAGATTTAATAATGATGCTTTCAGAATGGAGATGGCAACAAAAATGATCATATTTATTGTTTGATTTCTGGAGGGCATTGTTTTGTTTCTCCAATCTCTTAATTTTTGCTCCCTCTGCTACTTAATTTTAATGGGATGTTTCTCTGCCTCTGAGTCACTGTATGTGCCTTCCCTGTTTCACCTGTCTTGTCTCATCTGTCTTTCTCTCACTCTGCTGTTACATAAATTATATTAGCGCTATGTGCTTTGTTCTGCAGTGGATACCAGACAAACAAATACACAGTCTATCCCCCAGAATCCTCCACTGGCTCAACACAGTCATATACTGTCCAGGTATGGTTTTCTAACCAAGATGTGCACTAGCTAAGGTTTATTCTCTGAAAATACACCTCTCCCATGAGTCCATGTAACAAACTGAGGGTTTGACAAAATTCATCAGTTCATCACATCCCAACCCTTTCTTCTCATTGGTCATATTTGTTTCATTCCATTTGTCCAAATGCATTTCAGGTGTATGACACAATCACTATCAGGAAACACTCTATGTGCTCTGGGAGTGCTACAGTGAAGTGCAAAACTGTTGGGTCCATGAAGTCAGCCAGTACATGTGTTCATTCTGACACTAGAAAGCTTATTTAGAGATTGGTTGAGCCTTTTGTAGGAATATTATCTTTCACTTTCCACCTTCACCCCAACTACTACTTACTACAAGAAATGACTTTACTAACAGCATATATGACATTACCATTTAATTGAGTACTTCAACATTTCTGGAAACTTGATGTTAGCTATTTTTGTCTCTACAGCACAGAGACACATCGATTGGATTGGACACTTACAGGTGATGCTACAATGAAATATCTGACATGCAGTGTATAATGTATGAAGGCTGTTATGTGCCACTGCAGATTTGCAGACAAGGCATTCAACTTAAAGCAACACAGGCATACATTTCAGACAAAATACCTGCATAAATTAAGCAAAGCATGAATATGAAATATAAATGTAGTATAAATCTTTCACTGAGACAAAGAGACAAACAAAGAAACATAGACTGTAAAACCCTTTGCATGATGCCTTGCTACTATCTCTTAGGAAAATCATTGTATGGAGAATGTCACAAAAGCTGTGCTGTTTTAAAATGTAACAGATCTACATCGACTCTACAGAGAACAACAAAGTGATGAAATGTTGAAATCTATTTTTTATGAAGACTGACAAGTATGGGCAGCTGCTGACTTTTTTTCATGGACCGAGTTCTCCGTAGAATTTCACAAAACAGTACATTCTTGATATGACAGCAGTGTGATAAAATATTGAACTGTTCATCTGGATGGGTTGTCTGTTTCAACAGGACAGAAAGTCATGCAGATAGACAGATCTGCGGAACAACAGATCTGTGTTGAGGGATTTCTCTTGATATAGTGACAGTGATATAAAGTGACGTGCTAACACATTGAAAAGTCATAACATTTTTTTAAGCCACTACAAAGTGATAAACTAAATTGCAGAAGCTGCTTAATGTTCAACTGCAACATTTCCTGAATGAGCGATGATATACTGTATATGACTTGTAACAGTAAAAGTCTGTGACAGCTTATTCCCTGTGTCTTGTCAGTATCCTGAAGAAAACACTGGATTTCCAGTTGTGTTTTTTAATTGTATCTGATGGCAAACACAGACACGTCTAGAATCATGTAAAATGAAACAAGCCAAAAGAAACGCTGACAAACCCGCATAGGGATCAGTGGGGTAGATCGTTGTACTATTTAATGTACTATACATTTAAAATCAATCCATGTATGAAAGCTACAGCAGTGGCTGCCAAAGACAGTGCATACATTATTAACTCGCTGCAGGCACAGAGTGAATATTGGATGACTACTGGACATGAGAGAAGTTGGGAATATGCTGAGATGTTGTAAAATGTGAGTGTTTTCCTGGACAAAAAGACACTGCAATGTTCAACACATCAAACTGATGTCAGTGTCCTCTAGAAACCTTGAATATCATTGTTTTTTCAGCTATCTGCAAGCAGAGATATGATATGATGTCCTGTGGTTAAAATGTTGTATTTATTTATTATTTTTTTTTTTTTTACATATCTTTTCATTGGGTTTTTGGTTTTACATGCAATATTCAGGCGTTCTCAATAACAGGTAATAGTACATACGTTGGCATGTGGTGGTGCGTACATTAGCAGTAGTGACGTAGGCAGTAGTGCATGCACATTGCCACCCACCATTGGGCAGTAGGTGGCAATATGCATGCACTGTACATAACAACAACAACAACCCCAACAGAAGCTCAAAAAAAAAATAAATAAATAAAGCAATTGGAACAGAATAATGATACTATGTTGTGGATTAATTATTTAAAAATGAATCCTAGAAGTAGAGGATTTAGATGGAGATCTATTAAATGCTGTTTATGTGTTACCATGGTTATTAAATGCAGGTCTTAGAAAGCTAGCAAGTCTAAAATAATTAAAACAACACCCTACAGTGGGTCTATTAGTAGGTATGAAACATAACATTAGACAACATTTAAGGAGGTGGTGTACAGGAGAGGATTCTTACTGAGGAAGAAGCTGGGAACATACTGAGTTGTTTGTTAAACTAGCAAAAACAAGACACAGCCCTGTTTGTCCCATCTAGGCAGACACAGCCGCACAGTGGGATGACAATGTCAATGACTTTGTTATCCAAGTGTTGATATGATGCGATACAGTGTGACTGTCAGTCAGTGAACTGTGTGAGTTGTGCCTGTGCGAAAATGAATCACAGCCAAAGACACACACAGCAGTTGGTCTCAGCGGATGCAGTGTGGATAGCACTTAATGACTGTACTCTATGTGTTATTTACAGGTGGTGGACAAAATAACAGCAGCCGCTTAAACTCTCAGGCAATTTCATTTTAGTGTAACAGAGGTGTATTCAGCTTTATAGTCATGTTTTGATGCTGCAGATTCTAGAGATTGCCGTATATTTTGAGGAGCACTTCTAGTTTTGTCGTTCTGCTTGTCTGGAATAACTGTTAAACAGAACGAAATTAGCTTACCTTCAATCCTCCATCGCGCTGATTGGTGACGTTAATCAATCAAAACAATATTTGGCATGTTTATCCAGTTATTATAACAGTAGTGTGAAATTCCCAAAATGGTTAAACCACTCTAATATACACTACACTCTCATATTGTACTGTATAATTGGGTAGTATATACAGTATGTGTGTGAGTTACAGTTAATGTGATTACTACAGTTTCTATAATTACTCTATTACCAGTATTTATACTGTCATGTAAAATGTCAGCATTGGCGAGAATGAGTCTACAAGGAGCACACTAAAGAAGGAACAGAAACTAATAATGCATGTAGAGCAAAGGTGAAAGAAGCAAGGAAGTTAACGACTGTTTTAATCACCATGAAACATTTGAGTTGGATATGCTGCAATACACCCTGAGCACTGTTACTGACAAGTACCAATAAACAAAAACATCCCTCCAATCAACTCAGCTCAGTTTGATCCGTTCATGGATTAAATGAAAGGAAGAATGAATTATAATCTGGTTGCTCATCATGCTTTGCACACACACAGCCCCAAAATCATTAAGGTGGGACATTGATTGAGTTTTACAGTCAACACATGTGTGGACAGTGCACAATAGATTCATGTATCATGTCTGTCATTGCCCAGGGCTAGATACCCGGCACTGTAAGTGAAGACACACACACAGAAAATCTATATGCTAGCCAACTAGAAATATGACACCTCCTACCTTAACTTTCAAAAGGATTAGCACACAGCATTGTTCAATTATTGTGTGAGTATGTGTCTGTCTTCCTGTAAACAGTACTTCACTTATAGCTGATTCCCAAAGACGGCTTGGACTGCACAGACGGATCAATGAACAAAGTTTTTACACACCTGTAACGATATCTATAGTGCTGATAGGAAAGGAGGAGAAGGAAAGAGAAATAGAGGGAATACAAGTCAAAACACAACAATTTGGTTGCATCAGTATTTAGAGAGTGAGAGAGATCTTTAAACCACAGGATTCACTTCATTTATTTGCAGGCCTTGGCCTAACCCCCGAAATCCACCGGGCCTGTCCGCGGCACGTAGCGTGAGCGTCGCGTCATCGCGAGTAATACGCAGCCATTCTAGTCAATGTGTCAAACTCCACCGGCTCCGTTGTGGTCCGTTTCAGGCGTGTCTCGACGCTTGGCTACACGTGAATTACGCGTCTGTTCTATTTTTGACGCTTGACTCAAGCAGCACGTGTCAATTTACACAGACCACCTCAAGCGAGCGGAAGCCAGACACAGAAAAGGAAAGAGAATCCGGTGGATTTTCAAAATAAAATACCCCGTGCAAACTGCCGGTTATAAAAAGAGATAAAAGCGAAACTAATTGACTACGTAGCATAGTATGTAGAAGCATATTTAGAAGAACATACACCGGGAAAATGGACAAATCTGAGCAAGTAAATAAAGTTTGGCGGGCTAACCGCTTGCTTCTTAAACGCTCCCGGTGGGATTTGACGTCGCGTGGAGGACAGACCAAATGTGAGACACTCATGCAACGCCCCGCGGACGGGCCCGGTGGATTTTCAGTGTAAGCGTGGCTGCAGCCCTGGTCTTACTTCACTTTCAACTGAAACATTTCATCTGTAGGTTTTGTTGGTTGAAGAGTAGGGGTGTCACAATTTTTCAAATCTGATGGTTGTGTCATTTATATTTTTAAAATTGTTCTTTAAAAACATAACCATCATATCATAACCATCTATCTCTTTAGACCATATGGCCAAACTTTTCAACAACAGCTTCACTGCAAAAACTGGGGTACTGGGAGAATCATTAATCTTGCTTTGCAATTGATGCAAAGTGTTGTGACACTCCTGGTGCAGGGATTTCTTACCAATACCACCAAATTTTAGGGCTGGTTGTAAGGGAGGACATGTTAACAGAATAATGAGGGTAATAAGGAAACATTTTAAGATCATTATTACTATTATTATTTTAGGTGTAAACTGACACCTATAAAGATACTTCAATAAAGCAACTTGATCCACACTCTTCAAGCCATCTCATTATACTGCATCTGTCTGTGTCTATATGTGTGTGTGTGTGTGTGCGTGTGTGTGTGAGAAAGAGAGAGATCAACAAATTTAGCGTCACACAATGTCATGTAAATGGGATTATTTAGAGTGTGATGTAGAGCCCTGTCATGACCCTTCCTGTTGTCTATTTATTCTGTCACACACACACACACACACACACCGTACGCACATCTATGTGTTCTGAAAACAAACGACAGTGATGGATATATCAAGAGTCATGCTTGTGTGTGTGTGTGTGTGTGTGTGCGCCATATGTAATCTAGTTGACTACTTGAATCGACATGAATCTACAGTTTTAAGGACAAATATGGACGCATTCATGAGCTCACACATGCACATGCAGAATTGCACGTTATGCATAAATATGTGACATTCATTCATGGAGTCGATAAAGGTACGTTTGGAATCTATTTTAAAAATCAGTGTTACTGTAACTCTTCAAGAATACTTTTATTTATTTAGTTTTTGCTTGCTTAATTGGGGAAGGCAATGTCCCACTCTGATACTTACTTACTACACTTCTGATAAAAATCTGATATTGTTTTGTGTTAAATAAAAATATCAGGTAATAACTAAATAATAATAATGCATTAAATACATTTTTAGACAGCGAAAAGGCAATATTCTTTACATTCTTGAGTCTTCACAAACTTCCTTATTTTTTAAAATATTTTAAGACATTTTTCCTGTGTTTATTTCACAGCTGCTTTTTTTTTTGTACATAACGCAGTGTTTACTTCTAGAGTTGAAAATCCCCCACTGGATTTTCAAGATACTGTATATACTTGGGAGCGGTTGAGTAGTTATATGCATTTAAATAGGTCATGCATTTAAATGCATTTAAACTGGCTTTGACATGCAGTTCATGCATTTAAAAGAGAACAGTTCTGTGGTGCTAATGGTAAACTGAGGCTTCTCAGTTTGACCCAAGAGGAAGTGCAATGCAAACATTGTCTTACTAACAGATAGCTAGTATGATTATAATAAAGTGCTTCCTAACCATTCATGACCCCTGTAACTGTTAACCTCGATAACCTTGAAACCACTGTTCACAGACACACACATACACACTATAATACATTATTCTCCTACTGTCCTTTACATGTTCAAGTTCAATTTATATAGTATAATATATAGTTTAATATATCACATATAACCATACAGGTACAATGAAATGTCATTTTTTTCTGTTTCAACAATTTGTTCAATGAAAAATAGTAGAAAACAAAGTAGAAAACATAATGAATGATAATTGTTATTACAGAAGTAATGTGAGTAAATAAGCAAAGAAGTAAGTACAAAGTAATTTAAATAAGTAATTATAATAGTGAAAGGAGTGAATAAGTAAGAAGTATTTTTACGAGCACAGTTTTTGGCAGTAAATTATAATCAAACATGTAAATCTGCGGATTTGACAAGGCACACTATGTCTTTCGTACACACATCAAGCTGGATGCCACTGCTCAAAGAGAAGAGTATAAATAGTCCCTAGACGTAAAAAAAATTATTAGCCTTACATGTAAGGTCACACTGTGAAACTGTTTAAACTCTAAAATATGCCAATCTGCATTACCAGCTGTCTACACTGGCAGCTAGCATTTCTCTGACAGTTTCTCTAAATGGCACTCTTTAAGCTATCAGTGAGCTGACCAGTAAACTGGACTGATAACCAGAGAGTCAATCAGTCCTTTTTATTTTTGGTCTTGGTCTATATATCTCTGCAACTGAACACCATGACTGGTAAACACAAAGATCACCTCTAAAACAGCAGATGTCTTTCTTAATTGGTTAGAGAAAAAAATGGCTGGTAAACTTGTAGTGATGTCTGGTTGGAGTGATTGTCACTGTTGTTGGAAAGTAAACATTTACAGGATCTGTTGTTTTTTTGGGGCAGTGGTGCCTATTTAAAATAATTTTGGATTTGGTGTCTTTCTCGAAAGTGATTCAGTTTGACTTCTGTGTGGATGCAAGATGGCATGATCAGCAGACCCGTAAGGCAAGTAAAACAAGCACTAAACCAGTCCAAGACCAGTTGGCAGAAAAAGTAGAATCATAATGAAAACAGGATCTCCAAAACTAGTGCTTGTTGCAGTTTGCTAAAATGACTGCAGATCCCATCAGGTATTGCTGCAACATATTGCCATTTGAAACGAATGCACAAACTCCCCAGGTTATAACCAGTGCACACACCTGCTTAACATGAGCTGTTGTGGAAGGCAAATTGCTTCTTTTGCTGTAGCCTTTCCTTTAAACAGAAGGGCAAACAGCTTTATCCTTGTTAAACTGGAACAAATCACCCCATGACCAGTCCTCATCAGTATGGATCCACACAGTTAAACTTCCTCCTCCGACCCTTTGGCACAGTGCTTTGTCAGTCCAATTCTTTAGTAAGACAGTTGGCAGTGGTTTCTAAAATCAGGATGGGCCCGCTTGTTCTCTATCAGATTTTTCACATATTCCTATTGATCGTAATTCCTGTGACTCCAGCTGTGGAAAATTAGCATAAATATATTCCAAAACATTTTCTCTATTGCTTGAAACAGTGCCAATAAAGAGATAGAGAAATGGGGAGTCAATGTTTGAAGTATTTTGGGGATTTGGCTCGGGTACAGAATTAGAGAGGAGGATTTCTCAGAGGAGTTGTTATAATGATTTGCACATTTTTTCAGAATATTCAGTCATACACAGTCATGCATGGCGCAGCAGTGGGGTACACATGTCTACATAATGCATGAACGCACCACACTTGCTCGGGAGCTCGCTTCACTCTTTTATTTAAAAATATTAACTATTTAACACTAAAACTTGCATACTAAATCTTAGCCTCTTCCACTGACAATAGAGGCAGTGGTGTCTGAAAATAGCTTTAATTACAGTCTTGATGATAGAGGTATTATATGAAACTAGAAGACATCCTTTGGTCCTGCCAAGTAATGCTCCAAAGTTTGGCAAAACTTGCATGGTCATTTTCAAAGACCTCTCACCTCAAGATATCTGAATGAAAATGGGTTCTTGGATAGCCAAGAGTCTCCCATTAACAGACTGTTGCCCACTTTATGGTAATCCTTGCAGGTTTTTACATGCAGTATGAATCTTTTTTTTTTTTTTTTGCCTAGTGTATTTGAATATTTTTGCATACTGCTGTTTCCAAACAGTAATTTAATTGAATAAATTGTGTATGACTGCAGAGCAGAGGCACTGTTGGATTCAGTGAGCCCAATTGTATTTATGTGTAATGATGTTAGTCCCAATAGTAGCCATTTCACTGTGGTGAGACCATTTTTTTAAACTTAGCCTCACTGTATAAAATGACAAATGGGGCCCTTCAGTATAAACACAAATTGTACAACCATAAACTAGAGGCATAGGGCATCTTTAATCAAAGGATGTATGACTTTCCAGGGTACACTGACAATAGTTTTGATCCCAAAATCACAGTGTGAGTTTTTCCATGGTGATCCCCATGGTCTTGGTGACTTAATGTTGTATTTTGGAGTGATTTCTGAACATTTTAATGAATTTTCATGTGGCAAAAATTGTATAATTTTGCACCAAATCTATGTTGTTGTTTTTTTTTTTTAACCCCAAAACTGCTGCAATAACTAATGAGATACAATAAAGCAACATGACACTGGCCATCCTTTACTTCAATCAAAATGTGTTAAGCCCATACAGTGGGACATACAGTGAGCTACATCTCAAATAATCTCCAGGTTCCCATCTTTCAGATGGTGTACATCACTGCCATGTGGCATATACTGCTGACATGCTATCTCCCCTTTACCCTGCCTAAAAAAGACAAAAAAGTTAGGCAGGAGTGGAATGGAGGAGGTTAATATGCATTGTCCATTCAGCAGTATTTAACATATTTATGCATTCTAACAGTGATTTTAATAGTGTGTTTGCAGTGTTTTAATATAGGTCCCACATCAATACATTTATAAAACAGTTGCAGCAGTTTTTTTTTTTTAATTTATTAAAATAATGTAAAACATTTATAATGAAACAAAAACAAAACTCCCAAAATTGGGTAGGTTAAACTTGATTTCACAGTAACATACCCATATCCAAAATCAGAACCCTCACATTAAAAATGTAAAGCTTAAACACATCCATACAATCACAGTAATTCACATCCACATGCATGTATGCATGCACTCACAGCAGTTATGGATTAATGTTTTAACATAATGCACTTTTGCTAATGTGAATTATTAAATACAGTTGACATTATTGAAACAATAGACAAACCTTTTTCCTCATTGTTTCTTTCCAGATTGCCTCCCTTGCAAACACACATACATGTACTGTACATCCACACACACATTACCCAGATATTAAATATGCATAGGACAGACTGGAATGCACTGCCGCAGCACACGTGGATGGTTGTTAGATAGATTGCAGTAACTGGGGGAATGAGGGGATGTCACTGCTCTTCAGCACTTTAGCACCTCTTGTGAATCAATGAATAAAACATAACACACGTCGCTACACATACGAACACACTACCAAAGACATGCGCGCACACACAGAAGGATTAATAAAACATTAATCCATCTATTATGCACTCATTGTAGTTAGCTTGATCAGCATGTGCAGTATATGGCTGAAGAGACTGTTAAAGAGAAGTTGAATGCTTCCGTGTTCTGCAGTATCAGATTAAGAGAGAGTGAGTTTGGGTGTGTGTGTGCGTGCATGTGTGTGGTATTTAGAAACAGGTCTTAGAATTGAAAAATTGACGAGCTTAACCTACTAATTGCAGCCTTGCCTTGAGGGAAGAGTTCAAATTGCACTTTCTTTCTCTCCGTATCTATCTAATTTTCTCTTCCGTCCTCACCGCCTTTCCTTGACTTTTTTTTGTTGACGACTTTGTATGCGTTTGCACGTGCAATTCCTCATTTACAGTGTGTTCTCCCCTCCCCACAGAGGTGAAGTGGAGTCCGTCTTAAAGGACATAATTTGAGATGCTGCTCCTTTTCATATCATCTTGTTTTAAAAGGGTGACTTGTCTTGTTAAAGAACTCCGCATTTCAAAACCAGTCTTCATTTCACCTCATTTTAGAGGAGGTGAGTGGCCGAGGCCCAGAGATAATAAAATCGAAAAAGCACTTGTGTTGGTGCAACAAATCCCCGGTCTGAGGTTGCAGTTACAGCAGCTGTGGGGTGGCTTAAATTACCTCAATGCAATCTATTTGCTTTTACTTGCATTTGGAGTCTGAGCATGTTTTGATTGCCTTTGCACTTTCATAGGATGCAATGATTGAGCGGGGATCAAGGTGTGGCAGTGGATTGTTGTTATTCTCCTTAAAAGCATCTCTTGAGTCAAATTAGCTCCAACAAATCAATAAGGAAGTGTTGTTATGAGTAATTATTATAGTTGGATTTAGACGAATGCTTTTGTGGTCTGGTGACTCTGTTTTGAAGTGGGTGAAGTTAATTGGACACAATTTAAGCCAAAACAAACACTGACATTAAAGAAAACACAATAAGGACATGAGAAGAAAAAAAAAGAAAAGAATGAAGGCAGCAAACATTTCAGCTTTGTACTATCATCACTTAGAGAAACATGAGCATGTTCTGCAATCATCTGCTTTATGGTCCTGTTGATTGTGATTATACTTTAGAAAGCACACCTTCATGAATGAGTGTAAGTCTAGAGATTAATTAATCTTACATTCAGTACAAGAAAGGCTGTATATTTTAAAGGTAGATTCTTAAGATTCCCTGCCCGACCCCTCAGTGTCCCCATTTCTGTGTGAATTTCTGCACTTCCATTTGCACTTTTACATTTTTCATAAAAGGAGAACTGCCCTGAGGAGAAAACTTTATCTTCATCACCTTCTTCACCTACAATTTCTCCTTTCTTTCCTTACCTTATTTCCCTGTTCATTATAGTAAATCCAGGTTTAAAATGTTCCCCATTTTTTCTGACTGAACCTTAAGCATTTACTTCACCTTAAATGTGTGTTTTAAATGTTATATTTTCTATGTAGCTCACAGTCTTCTCAGCGGATGGAGTTTGCTGAGCTGCCGTTATAAATGCTGTATACTCTATGGTATTTTTTCCCTGTTAAAGGTTTCATGTTTAGGCAAATTTGTGTTCTTGGGCTATAGAAACAAAAATGACTTGACTTCAAAGATCAACCTTTAATTACCAATATGTGTTTTAACACACTGTACACATATACAGAGCTGTAAGAAGTCTCAAATACATACAGTACAAAGGCACAAAGCTGCTACACACACACACACACACACAAGCTAGTGCTTAATAGCTCCACAGGTGAGCTTGGTCTCTTGGGTCATTGCCACCAGGCACACTGGCAGTCGTGCTGACACTGCCCATTAGCAGGTGATGAACTCCTGTGGTGAGAGAGAAAGAGAAGGCCTGCGCAGTAGGGAAAAAGTTAGGCATCACAGGGGAGAGAGAAACAGAGGGAGAGGGAGAGCTGCTCTGTATGTGAATGATTGATGGTGATCCCTGATGAGCCATCCATAGCTAGTAGTTGGCAGATGGACACACACACACACACACACACACACCCATTATACACACTGTAATCCTCCCTCACACGCTCATGCATACTACCACATTCATTCATTCATTCATTCATTCATATATATATAGACACACACACACACATACACAGAGAAAGACAGCTGGTGTCAGTGCGGTTTCAGGCTGATTGGCTGCCATTTCTCAGGCTGTATCTAATAGCTAATTAGCATGCAGTTAATGATCTCCAGCTCTCAGTATCTTCCTCTTTCTTTCCTTCTCCAAGACCGAGGGAGGGTTTCCTCCAAAGGGCAGGAGGGGGTCAGGAAGCTAACCAAGACTTGCACTCTCTTTCTTTCAGAAACAGATGGGTAGACAAAGAAAGAGGGAAATTGCAGCTGTTTTAAATTCTCTTTACTTTGAAGGTGGAGAGATGAGTTGTTGGTCCCACCTGGCTTTTGTTTAGGCCGTATGCTTTCCAAATAAGAGATGTGCTTGTGTTTTAGATATGATTTTACATGAGCCATTCTTTCACAACACAGCTGAAGCATAGTATGGTGCTATGCAGACACTCTTCTCCTTGACAGATGTAATTGCACAGACTTTTCAAACATCCAAACAGGCAGAAGGCAATTTGTGAATCAATTGTCGGTTTATATCCTACTTGTGTTTGACCATTGAAACAAACTGCATTACCTTAGTAACACCAGCAAAAAAGATTGTGTTTTATAACTTGCTTTACTTTATGGTGGCTATACAAAAGAATGTCAACGCAGCTTTCATTTGAAAATAAAAGAGGAATATGTGAAGTTCAAACATAAATGCAGCATAATGTAAAATGGATCTTCCTACTCCCTTGTGACTTGCTCCCTTCTGTAGAGTCTAGAAGAGCAGCAGAGAGGTTAGGAGCAAGGCTGAAAAATGAGTTTGATTCATTTATTCCAGACTTAACTAACACTTTTTTGATCTGGTTTTCTAGCCTGTATGGATACTGGCTACAATATTACAATTTGATCACTGAAGCTAGACCTTTACGTGTCTCCAAATACTGCAACAAATCCGCCTATGGATTGGTGGATTTATTGCAGTATTTGTAGAAACGACAACAGCAGATGTGGTTAAATCAGCAGTAGGGATCGGAATTGATAAAGGTTTTATTGATACCAAGGCTGTTATTGATTCTGCTTATCAGTCCGATTCCCTTATTGATTCCTGATTATTTTTCTGTGTAGCAAGAAAGCATCAGTGCAACTGTTTTAGTGTCTCTGAATGTGAACACAGTAAAAAAAAAGACATGCATGTAGGCTGCGTGGCACTAATGTTATTATAATAGGGTATTGACTTTATGCGAATGTGCTGCTCGGTTTGGAAGCCGTGGCATGTCTGAGTGTCAGATACATGGCATTCCTGGAATTTAGACGTTTTAGTGTGAGGCTGGTGTTGATCCGCCCTTACTTGAAATGAGCATTTTACAGACATTGCATAGCACTTTTGTCATCTGTCGTTGTCAAGTGAAGGCACAGTTCTCTCCACCATGACTCTACCTTGTTGCAAGTTTCCAGCATGTAGATGCATGAGTTTAATGTCATTGTTTTGCAGTGTGTAATTGTCAGACACATGCTGACATTGATAACTGATAAGCTCAGAGGCAGATTATTCTGATGGATTGAACCAGTTTAGAACCATAATAATTTTTACATTCCACATTTACACTGAGAAGCCAAACCCATCTGCTCTTCTGATTGCACAGCAGAAAAAAAAGTCACCCTGAGCTGGACCATTTTTCTGCTCAGATTTTAACATTGTTAAACTTGAAGCACTCAGATGAGGAACATGAACAATGCTCAAAACCCTTATGAAAATGAATACAAAAAGGGCATCTGTGGGCCCTAAAATGTGTCCAGTCTTTACAGAATTAAATCTGTCTGACAATAGTAGGCGAAAATGGAGTGAACTGTATTCTGCCTCTTGCTTTACAGTTTTTAACATAAAATGAACTGTTAAGAAAAAAATGTGGTAAAACATACATAAACATTTAGAAAAGAAAACAGGAAATGTAGAGAAGTTAAGAACTATAAGTAGACAAACCAGGCCCTGTAGACATAGTGATTAAGAAATAAACAAGATGTGAATCATTTTTGTCTGGCACCCTCAGACTGGATCGCTGACACATAAAATTGCTGCCATTCCCTTTAAAAAGTAAAACCTAGACAATCCTTTTATCTCACTGGCAGTACTCTCTATGTCTTACTCTTTATATCCATCACTTTCTGTCCTCTTCTTCCCTGAACCTCCATCCTACTTTGGTTCTGTGTGTCCCTCTTCTATTTTTACCACTATCTACCAATTTCCTCAGCCTTTCAACCCCCAAACGCGTTTCTGTCTTTTCACGAACAGAAACGTGTCATCCTTAAGGTGAGGAAGGTGTAGGAGGGAACTTAAAAAGAAACCCTGAAGTCCAGCTGAGGAGGGAATAGAGGGTGAAAAGGTGGGAGGTGAGGAAAGATGAAGATTCAGGAAGTCATGAAAGACAGTGAGATGTGGTGAAGAATTATCATTCTTCCTCATGCTAGCTGACACCGTCCATATGTAGACATTAATGATATTAATGACATTCTCTGCATTTCACGGGTATCTGTGGGAACGGTTTCACTTTTTGATTGTGTCAAGTTCTGGCAGCTCCCAGAACTAATTTTTCTTTTTTGCATAAACCACCAGGTGTGGTGCATATGGTTTAATCCCAGTGCATTTAATTTGGCTTTCAATCAGAACTCAAACAGCTTTCTGTGATGTTATTTTTACCAATTGAATTGCTGTGTGCGTGCACGTAAATGTGTGTGTGTGTGCTGGTTATGTGCATGCTCATAACCTGTCAGTTTGATGCAGGGGTAATCAGCCTGGCTAATGGAGTCCTCAGGCAATTAATGAGTGTCTTAACTCCAACTAAGATGGAGAAATACAGAACTCACACATACACACATACACAAACACATACAGTGCAAACACGCACACACGCATGCACATACACACAATAATCACAGACACACAGGAACATCTGCACACACAATAACCTCCGCACTAATGCAGTAAACTTCTCAAACCCCCCAAGTCAGCGTTTCGATTTAAAACCAATTACTGAAGGCATATTTCATTTTCTAGTAGATCTCCACTCGCTACACAGAACAAGAAAACAAGTCATTGCAGCCATCAGTTATCAATGACAATTAATCAATACAATAATGCAACCCAGTATAGGGAGTTGGTGAATGCACCCATGGGGAACATGCAGGGACACACACACACACACACATTCACACTGTGATACACACACACATAGATAAATGCACACATTCTGTATATAGACAACACATAATGAGGTTAATGCACACATGCACTTTTAGTATGTGGAGACCATGTATGTTCAAATACATCAGAGTTTGTTCCCATTGGTGCTATCTTTGACTCCTCTTCCTCTCCCTCCCTTCCAACTCATCACCAAATCAATGGCAGCTACCTTTTTTAATTATTTCCCCTGACAGCTTGACAATAAGACGTGTAGATTCTGTCAGTTGCCTCAGCTGCCTCATGCACGTTCACGTACTCTTCACCTCACTCATTTCATTTCCACGCTTTGTGTCTTCATAGTCCTGGATACATTTACTTATTTATCTTCATAACCTCATCAACATGTCAAGATGGCCACAGGGCGACATGTTCACAGTTGCCTTGTTTTGAAGAAGTTTCTTTTTTGAAGTTGGTATTATTACAGTAAGTTCCATCATAAGGGAGAAAAAAAGGCCTGCCACAGGAGACTCTTTATAACATGAAATAATAGTCAAAACTTTGGTCATGGGACTATGGTCAGAACATCTTATCCACCATGCAATTAGGAAACTTAAATTCAACTGAAAACGCCAGTCAGGAGAAAGTTTGTAAGAGGCAGAAATGTTTTCCAGAAAATAAACAAGTTGGTCAGAAGCTTACATGGGTATTTGAAGCACAGTGAGCACAATGCAGACTCACTCCACTGCGCACCTACATAATATACTGTACGTATATCTTTGTATTGTACATGTGTGTATCTAGAAATGGCATTAAAGTGATGCTAGTATAGAAGCTCCTGTGCTCTGTGAGGTAAAATTACGTTTTTTGTCAATGAAATCTGGTAACTTTGAGAACGTAGATCAATATATATGCTTTAGTTTCCCGTCGGAAAGGGCTGTCTGATGGCAAGGTAAAGCGATACTGTGAAATATTCTAAATATAGCGTAGACTTAGATTAGTATTGAATTTTTGTAGGTGGGTAAAATACATTTTGTTGCTGCCCCCTTCACAACAGTACATTGCTTAGCTTCTGTGTGACTGTAAGTAATACTATAGATAAGTATTTCATACAACACCACTTCAAATAGATCACCACAATCATTAGAGTTCATTCTCTGTCCATCAGTCCATCGAAGAGTTGAGCTATTTCAATCTGGACCAAAGTGGTGGACAGACTGACACTTCCATCTCTTGAAGTGTACTGCTAGCGTGGCTAAAACACTATTTAAATTTTGATCGAAGCAGTCTCTGTGTGGTTTGGTAGTGTTTTGATCAAAAAAAATGAAAGTGCTCTCTAGGTCAAACAAATTTGTCCGTGCACATCACAGCTTTTCATGACCACCCCATAAAATTTTAACTGTGCAGCTTAAAAATGCATGTGACTCAGCCTGAGCGGCGAGTTGTTTCCAGTTCCTCTAAAAAGCATTTCTTTGGAGAAGCAAGATTTTCATCTGATGGCAGTGAAACTGTCTTGGATCAAAATCCACTGATGCCTATTTAGTCTGTCAATCATTTATTTTGCATTTCACTTTTCCACACACCAGCTACAAATACAAAATGTTTTGCATGCTTTGTGTCGTTGTACAGTAAGTTGGTGTCAAGGCAGTGATGGAATTGGATGAACGTCACATTAACTCATTTATTTTTTATATGTTCAACAACAACGGCGGAGAGATAAATTAACGATCAATAACTTGGTTTGGTTTTCAGGATCATCAAACATCTTCTATATTGTATCTCAGCACAGTTGGAATGGCAAAGTCGCATGTCATTCTGTGAACACTCACAGGTTTTGATGTTTTCAAAGCTTGAAGTACATTTTCGCACCCATTAGAGCCACACAGTGACTGCAGTAAGTAAAAAAAGTAATAAAAACTGTATTTTCTTGGATGAAAACACTCTATGCAGGAGTTTCAGCATGTAAGAAATTCATCATATTATACAGTGACTCATCAATGGAGAGAAAACCCTTTATGCCTTCTCTGGAGTGTGAAGATGAGCTGATTGGGCTGTAAACATTATTCTAACATATGCTGATACTTTTCTGATGGCTCATCTAGACACACAATTACATTAACTTTGTTTTACACAAGCTGTCTACAGACACACCACGCTGCACAACCTGTGACACTCAGACAAATGTCAGACAAATATTGTATAATTGACTACAAATGCTTTGCTCCTATGCTGTATGCTGGGCTTGTGTGCCTTAAGGTTAGAGTTAAAGCTCGAGCCTTTACATCGTTGTCGTATGTTTACTGAGACCTCCACATCCACCGAGCAGCATTATGAGTTATTACTTTGCAGGTGAAGAGCGTGACTACAGCCTATTTTGTATTCTCTGAGCAAATTGATTGCTCAGAGCAAGGTACACTGTCAGTGTTAGGAGATCAGTTTCCACTGGGAGCCACCCATATTGAAATATATGCTTTATTTGAATATAAATTACCAAAAATGAATGGGGTTAGATCTGTACAAGGATTCCAGTTTGAGTCTTTAGACCAGCTGGGAAAATATATTTGGGGAAAAGGAATGAGTATCAGTCTCCCATCTCAAAATACTCTCAGGTGCTGGCAATTATACCCAAGCAGCTGCAGAAAACTGTTTGTACTCCAAGTCCATTGTGAATTTGTGTAACAAAGTGCATATGAAGCAAACATTAATACGTCTCTCAGGATAAATTAAACTCATAAATATGTATTTATTTTGTCTTTTTCTTTCAGCATTGCTGTGCAAAGTTTGCTTACTTGCAAGATGTTATCACAAAGTGACATTAATGGCGGCACTCGCATTCACTGAAGATTTTTCTCAGCATATGTTTTTGCATTCAGTTGAACATTATGGATCCTTACACCCTCATTACTTTGTATTGTGAGCGATGGCCTCGTCATAAAGTGGTGTGTATTCACCAAGAGCTATTATCCACCCTACTAGAGAGTGAATTTTACACCAGCCGTGTGACTTGTACACCGGTGGAGTAATTACTCATCGTGCTCACCGTGAACTGAAGAGGATAATGAGATTTGTAAACAAAAGGCAGCCATTTTGGCAGCAGCCGACTCACTTACCATCCTCAATGGTCTCCTTTGACAGGTGTGTGTGAGTGGATGTGTATTAGTGCATGCGCGCGTTATACTGTATGTCTGTGCGCTTTGAGCTCCCCTCAGCGCAACAATAGGAGATAAAGAGAAAGTTAGCAACAGGGAGTTGCCATTAATCCTCCTTTGCTTATTTTCTCTCTCTCGGTCTTTCTTCTTCTCACTGACCAGATTAACTCTCACCAAGGGGGCTTCAATAATCATCAAACAAATAGGTGTGGTGGATAGAGGCCAGGGCCACAGGTGTGATTTTATGTGTGTATGTGTGTTACCTTTCTGCATATTGAACCTGTTCCCAGTTACTTCCTCTGAATGTGTGTATGCGTACTTGTGTGCTTGGTGGATTTTTTGACTCCATTCTACAGCTAAATGTTGAAAATTTTCTACACATGGGCTACATTTATTTGTAATCTTGCTCCCAACTCTGCATGTTTTCATTTTGATCGTCCTATCTCTTTCTACCCTGCTGTCATCTTCCTCCCTTTCTCTCTCTAATTACCCCTCGCCCCCAGCTGGCTTACTCCATTGTCAGGAAGTGCCTGAACAAAAGATGATGGAATAGTAATAAAAAAAAAAAAAAAAAAAAATTGACAAAATCGACAAAAATATCAAGAAATTAGCCTAAAAATAGGACCTCCATTTATGGATGATGAGATGTCCTGTGAAGTGCCTTACTGTAATCAGCACTTTAGAGGGGGGAGAATAATCATCTGGCATCAGCAGGGACAGCCATGGATGATAAGAGAGATAGCGGGGGCGCTTCAGATTAATAGGACATTTTAGGCCTATGAGATTCTACTGAATTTTATCCCTGTGCTCTCAGTTCAAGCCCTGGGTATTTGAATTATTCTCTGAAAAAACAGCAGACATTGTTAGTACTGTAAATGTCTCTGAACTGGAGGCATTCAAGGAGGATCAAAGAGTTGTCATTTTCTCTCATAATTAAGTCCAACATTACAGCTGCTCTATTCAGTTTTTGCACACCAGCGACCATAGATGGCAGTGAAAGATGAAGTCATTAAGATTGTGTAACTTCATTACCAAGAAATTCTTTAAGGTGATGTCAGTGAACTGCACACAGCACATTGCTTTTGGATTCTCCTTGATGTAAAGATACAATGTATGAATCACACTGCTGAAAACTTGACATGGACACAGGTGATGGGTGGCGATGACTGGTGTTCATACTTGTCAGATTCTTTCTTTCTGTTGGTGTCCCATTTTAAGGAGAAGGTAATATATGCATATTTTCATAAGATAGAACAAAACAAATGAAATTGGAATAAAACAGCTTTCACTGCAGGTTTAGTAAGTAGAGTGAAGCATTGGGGATAAAAATAATCATAAATGCGTGTTGTCAATGAAATGCCATCATCAACAGAGTGAGAATATGTGTTCTGAAGTTAGCCAGGGGAAGAACGAAGCATCGCAGCCTCCAGCAGCCGGCCGTTACCATGGTGATCAGAGTCTGGCTTTCTTTCGCACTCTTTCTCTCACACATACTAAGATGGTACATATTGTAGGAGTATTAAAGTTCACTGCATCCTTCTTTTTCCCCTTTCCTTCCTTCTCCTTTATGTTTCTCAGTTTATTAAAGAGTTCTTTTCATTTTTAAAACAAAAAGACAAAACTGTCTTCTAAGTAGGGTCAAGGTGATATCATTCATTTTCCAACTCTTTTATTCAGACTCAGTATCATTGTTCCAGTAGAAAAGGTCCTCAGAAGTTAATGATGAAATGGATCATTGTCACTACAACATCCACTATTCCTTTTGTTTTAGTGTCTCCCACCAGAATTATTTTATCCTAAATTATTATGAAACCAAAACTACTTTGTTATAGTAAGGAGTCATGTTAAGGTTAAACCTGTGGTAACTGATATTTTTGGCACGTGGGCAGCGGAAACAAGATGTGTACACACAGTTAAGTCTAGGTAGATAGAAAACAGTTGCTTATTTACACATCTAACAGTTAGAGAACATTGTTCTTCATTTGGAATTGGGTTTTTGGCCACCTGACAAATTTAAGTCCTATATTTACTCTCGTTTTCTCTTTTCAGCTCTGGTTTTGGTCTCTACCAACCCCTTAGGAAGATATCTGGCTCTTTAGCTGCTAAATGTCTGCTGTGTTAACCAGCTAGTCGCTAACTACCTAGCGGACAGACACAGGGGGTGCTGATAAGCTAGTGTACAGTGGGTTTAAGTTAGTTGAGGCAATCAGCGATAAGCAGAAGTGGTGTTAGAAAAGTTTAATAGATAAAGAAATGTGTGACGTAAACATTTTACTGCACAGCCTGAGTCTAGGAAAGATGACAAAGTTGTCACAAAGTGAAATAAGAAAGATTTTCATTGATTAAGTCATTGATGTTAGTATTGAAAAAGGACTGTTTTGTTGGCCTTGGGCTTGATTCAATCTGTTGCTGACGGTATATGGACTCTTGACTTGGACTTTAGCCTTACATTTAGCTTGTTTTGAGAGTCTTGTCTCTATTTATTTGCATTATTTGTCTGTTGCTAAGCTACTGTTCCAGACATCTCTGTTATCTTCAGCTGTTCACTTGTTACTTTCCTGTAATCTGTTCCCTGCCTTTCTACCTGTGGTCAACATCCTACTGGCAGACTGATTACCTGCCTGCCTCAGTCACTTGCTGGCCAGTTGTTCTACCTTTTCATAAAATACAGTACTTTGAAATTGTTGAATTAAATGTGCAATTGGTCCGGTTACCTGTTGCCATGCAGCAACAAAAACGGTGACAAGTGAAGCTTTTGTCTATAATCTTAATTGGTATGTTTGTTGTTTTTCTACATTATCTGGAAAGACAATACCATTAAATAAACACCATCATTGCCTGGTCCAAGTTTATCAAAGCATTCTGTCAGGCGTTTTTTGACCAGACTCCCAGACAAGGATGATGGGCAGAATACACATTTGCTGTGTTTACATCAGTATACTGTGAATAAATATATCCACACTGTGAAAACAGCAGGATGACTCAGGTGTGATAACACCTGAGAGGGGATATTAGAGAGTGTCCTTGCTTTGTACTCTGGTAACTTTTTTTTTTTTTTAAATTGCTTACGACAGCATAAAAAAACATGATTCAAAACTGGATTCAAACGTAGAGTCTGTTCAAAGCAGTCTTCAGCAGGGGTATCTTGAGACAGCCCACTTTCTTCTTTCACAATGCCTCTTCCTTGAAAGATGGGTTCATAATTTTGCCAGTTGGTGTTTTGAACATGCTCACAATTGAAAATCAAATACAACTCAGTCTTTACTCCAGAAACTTGTCTGGAAGTTGTGCAACTTTATAAAACAAATCTCCAAGATACTTCGAAATTTTTCTCATTCTCAGTCTTTGCCTCATTGCTGCCACATTACGCGTGTGCATAGATCTTCATAACAGACAAGATTAAAATGTACAGAGAAGTCTATGTCCGAAAACCTGCTGTCATGGTTACCTGATTATCTTATTCATCTCCCTCCTTTCCTTCCTGCATAGGCTGTTTATTCCTGAATGGTACTGTACATTCTGTCCATTCTCAACTTTGCTCTAACTCATTGAGCCACTTTGTTGTGTAATCTAGTACGTGAAAAACTGAATGTTTGTTATCAGTGAATGAATGATTATCACCTTTGCTGATACTGCTCTGGAGTTTGGTTACTGATTTGCAAATACTAGCTGGAAGTTGCAGTTTTTTCCTATATAGCACATTTAGACCTGGCTGATGTACAAGAATTTCCTGGCTGGCATTTGTCTCTACAACATACAACATGTTATACTAATAGGAAATTATAGAGGTGAATGTGTTTATTAAATTCAATAACATTGTCCAAGCTTTTCCTGGAGTCCTCATTTCATAGCACCTTGTTGCCAAGAAACATTTAAATTGACTTTTTAATGATCTCCTACTGGGAGCAGTGGTGATCTATTTTTTGTTTTTGTTGTCTTGGCAAAAGTAACTGCAAAAATATTCTTGTTGCCAAGGTGATTTGGGCTAGTTGGATAACCCTAGGACTAATGTACAATTATATGCTAAAATACATTCTTCCTGTGTGAAATACAGTGTGTACCAATTTATCTCTAATAGATATGATCCCATTTGACACAGTATTACTAATCATGTATGACTTTTACAACAGTCAAACGCTGGTCAGAAAGTCATTAAAGAATATTTGGTTCTTGTTGATTGTTTTCTGTCATCCAGTCATGTTTTCTTCCATTTTATCATTTCTATCCAACAGTTTTTTTTCTTTGGTTCATTTTTCTTATAGCCATGACGTCAAGTATGAAAGCCTGACCATTGTTTATTTGCTCAACTTCCCTGGGGATTTTCTCTTTCTGTTGCCATGTTAAACTCTAGTGAACCCCAAAACAGGTCAGCTGTAGTCAGCCATTTTGACTCCAGGGAATCTCCAGGGAATGGACACTATTATTCATCAAGTATGCTCCACATTCTTGCTGACTCACACACACATGCACAAACATACATGCACCCACCACCACACACAGATATGTTATCTCTCTCTTTGTTTCACTCTGACTTAATATTCTTCCCTCCCAGACAGTTTTTAATATCTTTTGTGCTAGTTTATTCAGCGTACAGTCCTGATTCAGGTAATGAGTCATCATGGTGATGAATCTGGGCACAGTTTCCTGAACATTCACTCATGAAGGCTAAGTAGTTTCTAAGGGTGTTTGTGTGAAAACTCTTGACTTTTTACATTGTTTTCCCAAAACAGCACTTACTGTACAGGAAGAGTGAGAGCACGCACAACAGTTAAGTTGTCTTAACACTGACATGCTGCAAGCATGAAGTTTCTTGGTGTGTCTAACTGCCTGTAAGCCACTTTATATATTAGTGGTCATGATTAAATGCTCAGTGATGGACACAGTACTTTGTACTTTCTCACCTTGTAGTTTCTGAGAACTCAACTGGTGTTCTTAACTTTATTCAAGTGAGTAATAGCACTAATCATTTCTAAGTGCATCATACATCAGTGCTTTGTCGCGTCCCCCAGTGAGTTGAGGCTCTGTCATTAACTGCGTTGCAGTCTAACAATATATTGTCGGGGACACATCAAATCTCCTAAACCCCATTACTATGACTTCCTGAGCCTCGGTTTACAATGTACCACTGTGTTCTGTCTTGTAGAAATCAACACAAAGTGCAACGTGAGGTCCATGTAATATTTAAAATGGTTTAACTGAGGTTTGGGATTCTGAGGCCTTGTAGAAACTCTGTTTCAGGTGGAAATTTCTCAGGTTCAGATGAATTTATGAGTTATGAGTTCAGTATCTTTCACAGCGTACAAACTGACCAACAGGAAACACTAAAAAAGGGCAGTGTGTAATTACATCTCAAATGTTTTGCGTCTGCCAAAGAGAGATTCTTTGAATATACTGTTTGTCAAAATGAAGAGGTCAGTCCATACAGTACCTCCTCCTCCACCCATCCATGTTCCTCCATACAATTCATTATTGGGTTATTACTGATACAAGAAGTAGACTGTAACAAGACAGAATTCAGATCATCATTTGTTTTAAAAAAGACTTCTGGGGAATAACAGCACATTAATCACTCCTTGTAAGATTCAGTGCCAATAAATGACTTGTTCTGCTGAATTTTTTTGTGCATGCCAGCTCAGCTTCATTCATACCTACATGATATAGGGAGGTAGAATATTTAGGCGAGAATAGTAGTGCTGTGGTGGTTGCAAGAGAAATGAAGAGGCAGGGAATGAGGCAGAAAGTCAGTAAGTAAGGATAGATAGTGCTGAAAAATGTTCAGACCTGTGCATTTTCTTCGCTGTATTTTCACAGTTACTCAAACATATCTGCATATCAGGGCTCCTTACAGGGAAAGAGAAATAGACTATGGCAGATGGAGACAAAGACAGAAAGCAGGAGAGAGGGAGATAAGAGAGGGCAGTGCGGATCCAAGTGGAAGTGATTCAAATAAGTTATTTTGTCCTTTTCAACAACACCAGCTTAGAGAGTTTACTTCAAACGCCTTAATCTAAAAGTTTCTGCTGTCCTTCTGAACCGCCTACTGGCTGTAATTCACATTTATTCAGCTACTGATTTACTGATCAGTACATCTTCTGTCCCTTTTTCTCTAGAATTACTTTTTCACATGTCTTGCTCAACTTGGTCTTTTTTAAAAATCTCACCGCTCGAAGCGTGTCCTTTCCCCCTGTGCTTGCACTGAGGTGAGACAGCTGCAAAGCTGCGTGTGCCTGTGTGTGTCTTTTCATGGCACAGGTGGAGCTGACAGCAGGCACTGGCAGAAAAACAAGGTTTAACAGTTGGCAGGGTTTGAGAAATCTGTACCAAACACTCACCATGCTCTTAAAGAACACATATACACACTGATTTACATGCGCTCATGGATGTAACATCGCTCACCCTGTTTCTAAAATACACACTCGCAGGCAAAAAACGCCTACTTGTAAGTACATGCTCTTAAATGAACCAACACTGCCAGAGTCGTGCCCACACAGACACACTGTTCAGGTCGCCAGAAGCTGTGTCATAAGGATCTGATTTCTGATTCTTATATAAGAATGTGGACTGACTACACTTTGTGTTAATGGCATTTATTTTCTTTATTATAGGTGACATGTTAGTTATATTTTATGATTAAAACATGTCCTTTTCTCATTGTTTGGAGGTTCTTGTTTGCATATTTTGTAGCCTGAGATGAGAGAGAATGACTATAAATCTCCTTGTAGCACCGGGACAGCATTATGTTTGTCTTACCTGTGCATTTTCTATGATGTATGGCTCCAATCTCCTCTCCCACACTCCCACACAGCAACTTGAGACTCCTATTTATTCTTTTCTCCCTTTGCCTTTTTATTGTAGTAAGACAATGAGAGATGAGTTGATTACAGTATCAGTCAACGATGATTCATAGAGAATTTAGGCATGGTGCAAGCTCTACAGGCGGCTGGACAAAAGCACATTGTATTTGTGGTTGGCGTCCTTGAGTGATTATTATGCTGGTTGTTGAAATGGCACAATGACTAAGAGGTTAAATTTGCTGTCTGTCAGTCGAAAGGTTGCAGTCTTATCTGCAGTCTTATCATACAGGCCCTCAAAGAAGTAGTGCAGAGTATGGACATTTCATACACCCATGCAGTTCAAGACCTTAGATTTGTCTACTGTATTTTGTGAAGAGTGACCCATTGATTACGTATAGTAACTTCACTGGTGCAAATCAGTCATTACTGACAATGTAGCACATGCTTAGAAATGTGACCTTTTAGTAATCTTTTAGCAATGATAGATTTGTTTTTCATTTCATACAGCCTGTTGCTTCATATATTTTGAAATACCACCCAATAGAGCAGAAGCAGATATATGACTTATTTTTAAAGCACCAGCAAACATCCTGCAAACCTCTGTGTTAGCACCATGGTGTTACCCTCAAACTAGCGACACGGTTAGTGGTGAACTGTGTTCTGCTGCTTAGTGCTATGTCTTCTTTGGACACCCAGCCTTTCAATTGCCGGGGGGCAGCTAGCAGAAGCTGCACTTAGTCGGCCTGCACTGGGGACTGGCTAACTATAGCAGCTAAAGATTTCTCAGTGGTGCACTGCCATGCTGCTAATTCACTAAGCCATTAATACATGATGTTTTCTTTTTGTAAAGTTGTGGTATAAATGGAATAAATGTTAAAATAAGAGTTTACAGCTAAAAATGAATTTATTGCTTTACTTAATGACAAACATTTCAGATCACTTTCTATGTCGATTTCATATAGATATACATTCACGACTCCTTACTTGAGTGATAATGTTAATGGCTGACAATTACTCAGCATCAGGGAGATAAATCATTGACATGTCTCTGCTGAAGTCAATGCCTGTTATGATTCATGCTAACAGTTTCTTTGCACCAGACTAATCGTTTAATTTGTAAATCTCTGTCAGTACTCTTACGTCTCAACATGGATTGGCTTGAGTGTTTTCCTTATCAAACGTCCTTAAATTATCGTTGCCCCTGCTATAAAGCTTCAAGCTAAATATGAGTCTATATGTTTCTGCGTTCTCAACAGACCTCAATGGGTATGAGTTAGAATTGATTTCTATTAACTGATTAGACAGAACTGTTCATTCCCTATATATGTGTGTGTGTGTGTGTGTGTGTGTGTGTGTGTGTGCAATTAATAAGCATGACTTAGTGGAGGGGTTAAATTAAATCCACTGCATATATGCGTACATGTTATTTCATCTCGATGAGAATGCATGACAGTGTGCACTAGAGAGTGTGCGTGTTGATGTCTGCTATCTAAAGCTTGTTAGCTTCTGATTGCTGCTTAATCACAACACTGGCATTGTGGTGCAGTCTATTACACACATGCACACACATGCACAAAGACATCCTGCCGGAAGAAACACACACTCATGCACACATGGGTACTCACACGTGCATTCATACACAGCTGCATGCACTTAGATACAGACACACTTGCCCACTCATGCACTTGCCCACACACATATGCCTCATGTGGAAGCTGCTATTATACCATATTACAGGTAATGAACAAGTCCATATGTCTCCAGTCAGTTTCAAAGTGAGAAAGAGAGAGAAAGCCACACTGCAGCATTACTGCTGCTCTACGAGACTGAGCTTCTTTATCTGCTTTGTAAATGTAATCTTTTTTCACTTTTTCAGCCTATGCACCATTTCTCTAAGACTCTGGGATTGTCCTGTCTGCAAGGCATTAAAGTGAAATGTTTCTGACTATTGAATAAAACTTCCACTACCTCTTATGTTGGTAAGTCTCATCTTCAGCCCACTTTCACCTTTTACATGCTCTTTTCTCAATTGGACAAGTTGCTCTGGTTTCTTTGACTTTACTCCCTGGTCTCCATATCGACTTTGACTTCACTAGAGCAGAAATTATATCAAAAAGTATATGCAGCTTATCAGTGATGCAGTGGTCAATAAAAAAGTGGGTTCACTTATTTCCAGTGTGTAAGGCAAGGAAACACCTACGAACAAAAATAAATTGCTTTACATTTTCAGAAAGTCATCCACACAGTGCATACCTGGAAATAATGCATTAGAAAACAATATAACGTTTACAGGAAGTGAAACACATATTATACCTTCCCTTGAAGTTTGTCATGTAATGTTTTACTTAGGGAGTTAAGTGAAAAAGTTGAAATTGCATTGGAACTGGCTTTTCCTATACCTAACAGAATGATAAGACTCCAAAATTAGACTGCATAATTAATTATAGATCATTACCTGACTAGACTATGAAGTCTGGAATAGAGCTGCAAAGCTGAACTCACACACGCACACACACATACACACACATCAACATGCTATGTGAGGAACCCTGGGAGCCTCGAACACCGCCAGTGCTTGTTAGGTATAGGTAATTAATCATGTAAATTACCTCCTCCTCTCTCGCCCCAGGGACAGATGGAGGGTCCTATGTTTGCATTTAAGTAGGTGTTCAGCCTCACATTCCTGGTGATTAGCATATAGCTCAGCATAATAAAATACAGTGTACCTTAGATTAGTCAAGCATAGGTCGGTTTAATTTTGCAATGGCATTTTCACCTCTGGGCGAAAAAGGTATGACTAGTAAGAGTATCAGTGCAGGGGGGTGAAATGGACAGGAGAAGCAATGGACGGTATGCGAACAGTAAGACTACACAAAGTACATATTTTTCTTATTAAAATACAAAATTTCAATCCCCATGAAAATGTAAACAGTTGGTTAAAAGTGTTAATGTGTACCTAGCTTAAAGTATATTTCTATCAAAACTGTGAACATATGGCTAGTGGCCTTATTTTGTTTACCGTGCACCATTTTGAATAGGTTCATATAGGTTTGTAGAGATGAAAAGGTTTTTGAAGCACAGTTGTTATTTTTCTTTTCAATTAATGAAAGCACCAATGTAATCTTGACAACTTCTAAACACATAATAAGAGAACATTTTGTAATAATATCATTCAGAAATCTCTTCAATCTAAGGACTCACCAAAGGTACTTTTCAATAGTTGGGCCTAATTTGCATCATCTCCATCGTCTCTCCCCTCTCTGTTAAGTGAGCATGGCTATGACGTCTCTGTCTCTCTTCTATGGGGACAATAAAGCTTCAGTAAATCCTTAGGTGGCTCGGCATTTTGCCCTCTTTCCCTTTCCATTCATAGTTCGTAGTGACGCTTTATGCTACAACCTGTCCGGTCATCAAAACACTTGGCAGAGAGGTCTTTATGTAAATATTACTTTTGCAAGAAACAAACTGTATCCCAATTCAGTATGAATAATCAGGAGAGAAAAATAACATGACAAAGCAAGTGTCAAGGTGTGGCCTTTTTTCAAATTTCCCCCACAGTGACATGCTGTACACTGCCTCAATGGACTTCAAAGTTTGTATTGTTGAAAATATGTTGTTTTCCACTGTCAAATTACCACATCACCATATTATTAGTATGTGAGGGCATAGTATGCATATATATTATCAACTGCTCCTTACAAATAATTGCAAATGTCACTAGCAGACAAATGGTTGAGATGAAACAGCTTTTATTTAAAAAAGAACAACAAAAAAAAAAAACATTAAGACATTCTGATGTTTTGTGTGTGGCTATATGAATAGGAGGAAGAATAGAGTAGAGAATAGAGAGAGAAATTTACCTTGATAAGGTCAGGGTAACAAAAGTAACAAAGGAAGAACATACTGATGGAGTGCAGGTGAATTCAAGTCATTCTGGGGCCAAAATGTAATGATTTATGGTATAAATATGTGGTAGTATATCAATGTGAACTTTATAATAGACTGAAGGCCAGTGCAGACATTTGAGAACTGAAATATTATGCTCAGCTCTCTAAATTTGTAAGGAATCAAGCAACAGCTTTCTCATTGAGCTGCAGCTTTTTACCTGCAAAGTGGATTCCCTCTACCTGTAAAAGTATGAAATTTATCTTGTACATGTTTCATGCTATGAATTTAGCTGCATTTTACAAATTTCATTCAGCTGTCAGAAGTTATGAACAACTGCACAAAGTTTTGTTTTTTTTATCTTGAGTTTAGTTTTGGCCTTGGGGAGCCATCCTAAACACTGACTTTCAACCCTTCTTCATGCCTTACAAAAATATTTTCTCAGCTTGGTCTTTATTAAATGGAGTGAAAGATATTTTGGCACATCTAGTCATTGATTTTCCTCAAAGAACACAAAAGGGCCAAAGTTGGGAAAAAAAAACAACAACAAAAAACTTTTTATAATTGTAATGTAACCCAAAAAAGCTATTTAGACCTTTAAAGTCACTTCCAGAAAAGACGTGGAAGGATTTTTCCACACCTTTAGGGTTAAGTGACCATGGTACCCATGGTAAATATAATAATAATAATAATTATATAGTGAATATAATGATATACTTGGAAAGCCTATACATAAAGTCTGATTTTTACACACCTTTGCAGTTTCATGTTCCTTCTGGGAATCTCTCTTTTCTGCACTGACTTTATTGTCCCATTGTTTAAAATGTAAAATCCCAATAGTATTTAGTATGAATAATACTCTTACTTTTAGTAAAAAGCTGCTGTGCTTCACACACATTTTCATTAGTCTCATAGCAACAGCAGGAGATGCTAGCAGCAATCTCCCCGAGCATCTGTTTAGTGCTGCTGGCCGAAAAGAGGTACCTGGTGGGTACACAGGTTATCTCCAACATCCATTCCAAAACATGAGGAAATATGGATAATTTGGTTTTAATGTGGCGTTTAATCAGGGAAGGACAAGTGAGATAAAGAAGATACAGAGAGAGAGGGAGGGATGAGGCAAAGAATGGAGGATGCAACTGAGCAAACAGGAAGCAAAGAACTAAGGAAGGATAGGAGGATATAAAGGACATGTCTCAAGGCTTGCATCAGCATCCATGACGGTGCTTTCCCCTCGCTCTCTTTACAGCGCCAGATGGCCTTGGTCTTTAATCACGGTGTGTGTGTGTGTGTGTGTGTCAGAGATGTGCAAGTGTGTGCCTGAAGCATCTTCTGTACGTGTGTGTGTGTCTACCTGGGTGCAAAGTCTAATTAAGTGAATGCGTTTGTGTGTCAGGGCTTGGTTTTATGTTGTTTTCATTTAAGACGTTTCAGAATCCCCTTTCACCTGTAACAACGCCAATAGAGCTGTTAAAATGGGGAGACGGCAGGATGGCGATGAAAACAAACTAAGATCTGATCATTTTTATTAGACTTTTAAGGTGTGTGCAGTTGCATGTGTGTCTGCTTTTAACCATTAACCTGTAAAAATAGCAGTTTGGCAGGCAGTCAGTTGGTTACAAACTAACAGTTGGATTGACAGCGTTAACAGCTGTATTATATTGTTCGGAGTCTCGTATCCATTAAGTAATTTAATGTGTGTTTGATTGTGTCTGGACTGTTATGGCCACAGTGCCAGTGAGAGTGTGTCTGGTCTGTTATGATTGTCACGGCTGGAATACCAGCAACACACATTAAGGACCTGGAAGAGTAAGCTAATCAAATTGTTCTATATCAGATGCATGCTGAAGGGCAATATAATGCATAAAGTGAATGTTGCACAAATGGACCATTGATGGTCAATAAAAACACTGAAGCACACATTTACTCACGCAGTGTTGCTTACAGTGAGCTGCCAACTGGTAAGCTAGTAGCTAATATGGATGGGCATGGCAAATACACTATTTGATACTATTCGCTGTAGTAATGTGTCTCTACCTGGCACTGATATTTAGAAAATTTGTAAATGGACTGCACTTATGTAGCGCCTTTCTATTTTCCGACCACTCAAAGCGCTTTTACACTACATATTCACACACATTCATACACTGATGGCATTAGCTGCCATGCAAGGTGCCAACTGCTCATCGGTTTTAGGAGCTAACCATTCACACACCGATGGCGAGGCCTTCGGGAGCAATTTGGGGTTCAGCATCTTGCCCAAGGACACTTTGACATGCAGACTGGAAGAGCTGGGGATTGAACCGTCGATCATCTGATTAGTGGACAACCCGCTCTACCTCCTGAGCAACAGAACCCATCCCTAATACCTAAAACAGGTGGATGAAGTGGTAAATGAGCATAGCCTACCATGTTCTGCTAGGTTTCAGGGGTTGACCGAAAAGTTATATTGCAATGTCACAAAAAGGCTTTTTTTCAATAATTTTCTATATTATACATGGACCTGTTCAGTTATAGAGGCACATGGTATCAGTAATTGTTCTGACTATTTGTGCTTTCATTCCTAACAACCCTTTTGATTCTACTCACAGTTCTGGTCTCTGCTGAAAGAGAATTCTTTTGAGTGAAAAAAGAAAAAAAGAAGAAAAAAGTACTTCAGTTAATACTGACCTCAATTTATTTTACTCAACAGTTTTTTTCCTCAGTCATATTGGAATCTGAAATTAGAATAGTAAAGCTATGTCTCCTCAAACAATATATAAAAACTGTAAAGGATGAGTGAGGATTCAACCAGATGCCACCAGAAATAAAGTAACAAAGCATCTTTTAATTTACCGTTTCTCAGCTGAATACATTGTGTAACGTTGAGTTCTAATAAAGGCGTTTGATGCATGTTCTTCCTCATAAAATATTTTCATAGATGATTTTTGGAAGAATTTGTAACCTGCATTGTGTATATCCACACATTGTGCATTAGCATTAGATCAGTTGGAGAGACACTCATAAAGCATAGCTCAACTATTGGTCAAAAACTCCACAGGTTACCTTCAAGATTCAAGCATCAAGCTGTTTTGATTATTTGTGAATACTAGTATTGCACATGCACACACAATGCTAATAAATAATAACCTGATGATATACTTGACACACCACAAACACACACACACAAACACACATACACATAGACATACAGAGTCTTTGTTCAGTCCACAGCTGGTTAACTGGCATCTCTTGTATATTATGTGACATTTTATAGGAAACTGACACAGGAAATGCACACACATACTACAGATGTCGACTGTGTAATGAAGCAACTTCCTCCACCGACACACGCGCACACACACAGACACACACACGCACACACACACACACACACACACACGCACGCACGCACTCACGCACACACACACACACACACACACACCCACACACACACACACACACACCCACACACACACACACACACACCCACACACACACACCTGCCAGACTAGTGGATGCCAGCATGTTTTAACCCTGGGGCTCTGCTGGCGAGTAGACAGAACAGAAGGAGAGGGAGAGAGAGATGGAGTAAAGCAAGGAGAGGGGAGAGGGAAGCCAATACAGGTAGAGTGAGGAAAAGTACAAGAGGGCAACTAACACATGGCAAACTGAAAGGGATGATGGTGCAAAGCAAGAAAAAATGAAGTACAGAGATGGGGAGCGTGAGAGAAGTGAGTCAGAGAGACTGAGGCAGAAAAGAAAAGATGCGATGTAGAGTGTTCAGCTGACCCTGAGCAAGGCAGCATTTGTAGTCAGAGAAAGAAGGAGACAGCGGCTGGGAAAGACAGATGGAGGAAGAGTGAGGGCTGGTGGAGCACAGAGAGAGAGAGAAGGATAGAGAGAGGTTTGTGATGTATTGTTGTGCTGACCCTGGGTTGGGCTGAGCTGGTCCAGTCTGGCACATTTTGACCACAGAAAGACAGATGTCCGGGATGACTGCCAACTATGTACATCTGATAGGACAGGGTGTGCGTGTGTTTGCATTGGTGGGTGTTAAGGGCTTCTTGTGTTTTTTCCTGCACATTTCTAATGTCGGTGGAGTTTGTTCAGGGTGAAGACAACATTAACAACGCGAGAGAGGACTCTCAGAATCCTTCTTCTTTTCTGTAACAAACATAACACCGCAATTACACTGCAAACCTTCGGCTCAGAGATTGCAGCTCTGTGTGAACAAATTAATGAATGTGAGTGAATGAATGAATGCACAGTGATTGCGCAGCATGTCGATTCAGTAACAAGAAACAGCAATATAACATGGATGTAGCTCCAGCTCTGTAAATCTGTGTGAAGCTCACTGCCGCTCACAAATTAAATGAAAAAATGTAAACACAGCAGGAAATATAGAGCCACGATACGGCTTGATCATCGACAGCACATGTGTGGTGTCGTTCTTCTAAACGGATGCTACCTTTCTCAGCAAATGGCAGAGAAAGTTAGCAACTAACTGGTAAACAAATGAATGAATGTTGCTTTGTAACCACTTGATGTGTAAAAAAGCAACTATTTGCCAACATTCTTGCCATGAGAACTTTATAAGGTGATAATGTGTAAATGTTGTGGTACCTGCTGTTGTGCGCCACCCATCAGAATGCCGCCATGTTGTTTAAAAGGCTGGTAATAATGAGCAGCTTAGCTCTGAAGAACAGAGAATGAAGAAAGCGTGAGGAATAGCAGGATAGAGTATGGATGGGTGGAGAAATACTGCTCCAAAGAGTTCCAGCAAAGTCAGGAAGAAAGAGAAGTAACAAAGTAAGATGCAAGATTCTTGCCTCCTGCTTCCTTGTCAATCTCTTGTCCCCCTTTCTGCCTAAGAATCCTTCTTTGATGAAAAATGAGTGGTCAGCAGAGAGTAACAGGGGTGTACCCATCTGCTGCCCATCCCCTCTATCTATCTCTCTTTCTCACTACCTCTTTTCACCCTCCATAACTCTCTCAGCCCAATCAGTTTCACTTCTATCCAGCCAATAGCTCTATTCTGCCCAGCTGAAGTCTCATCATCATTATCCCTTTCTCTCCCTCCCTCCAGCCCTCTATTTCATTTCACCCTCCATCTGTCCATCTCCTATTTTCCGTTCTTTCCCAATCTCCTCTTTTCTCTGCTCTTCTTTTTTGTCTTGTGCCAGGTCCTCATCCAGGCTACCAGCTGCGACCCCTGCAGCCCTACCTCCTCTCCTCTATGCCAAGCTTTGGGTCTTTTTTTTTTTTTTTCTAATGAGAGATGGAAGACAGGGAGAGAAGAGGGATGGCTGAAAAGGGAGAGGTGGCAAATGAATCAAAGATCACATTTCGATTTGGCGGCACTAAATACTTCCATGTTAACACTAGAGACACCGAGCTGTAGTGAAAATGTGAATCTTTGGATTGATGATTTAAATTCCTAGATAGATAGTTCCTTTCCGCCTCTGACGTGTCCGTGTTTGACCAGAGAGCCAGTGTTACACCAGTACAATCGACAAACTTGTGCTGTAGCTCCATTTCATGGCCAGACAGCGTGTTGTTAGTATTATTGAAGAGTAAGGACCACACCGACATCTAACTGGACCCAACTGACATGTGCAGGTATGTTTACATGCTGTTTAATGTGCTGCAGCTGAGCAGCCAATTAGCTATCTAGCCTGCAGTGCACTTTTCCAGGGTGAATGTTTGTTTAGTGGGACAAGACGTGTGTTCGTGTTTGTAAGTTTGATTTAAAAGAAGACTTTAACAGCAAAGCTAATATGGGTTGCTGTTCAAAGGCTGTGTCTCTTGTGTTGCTCTTGCTGTTTAGCTCAGTGTGTGTGTCTGCTCCGCCTATTAGATAGATAGATGAATAGATAGACAGATAGACAGACAGATAGACAGACAGATGTGTTTCTGAGTTAACTGAGGCGGTCACAGCTGTCCAACTGAACTCTCTTTGACATCTAAAACAAACTCCAATCACCAATCAATCAGAAAAAAAAAAAAAAAAAAAAAAAAAAAAACAATCTCCAAGCTAGGCCAAGACTAGATTGTATCTTTAACAATAGTCTGAGATTAGTTTCAAATGATTCTGACCTCTGAGCTGTCAGTCATAGATAGGTTTGATAAAAATTGAAATAATGGCAGAGAGAGAATGAGGCTGTTAAGGAATACAAGAGACAGTTACAGAAAGTAGACTTGGAGATGGAGAGAGCGGTGACGGTCGGTTTGTTAGTCTGGACGAAGCCGCTGAAATAAAGCACCCAGACACATATGCCAGTTGCGGTGCGGTGTCAAAAATACACACAATTAAGGAAAGCAGGACGAACTCACCCTGCACACAAAATGCTCTAGCTTTAATGACACTGTCAGGGTTGTAGACGCAAACCCTACTGGAGCCACCCTTGCTGAAAACAGGCACTCATGGAATTTCTTTGGATAAAAGCACACATAAAATTATGTGTGCCACATTGTGCACAAAAAAACATAAGGGGCAAATTAGAGCTGATGGACCATGCATGTCTTTGCTGACCTGGTATGAGGTCATTGCTTTGATTATGGTCCGACTGTCTCTTTCTCTCCTCACACACAGAGAAAAGTTTGTTTTTTTGGGCCAGAGTTGCAAGAAAATTGGCTTTTTGATTTTGTTTCCCATGGCTGTGAAACCAGTGTGAGACCAGACACCTCTGAAGCTTCTCTGTTGTCGGATGATGTTGTGCTGAAATGAGCTGGAACATTGGACAACTGTGTGTACGTGTGTTTTTGTGTGCATGTGTGTGTGTGTTTGCCATGCATTCTACATCTCTGTTTTAATCTAGGTTCTCATCGTTTCCCCTCCCTGCCTTTATTTTATATTCTAACATATTTCAAAGCTGCATCCCCCTACCATGCTTGTATATGACGAGAGAGACCAGCTATAAAGGGCTGACACATCCCCCAGCTTGTCATCTTGTTTGGAAAACAGCCATTATGCCTCCTAAATAATAATTCATTTTGATTTAAAGAATGTTTCACGTTTCTTTTATAGGCAAAATGACATCAGGACAATGATGCCATGTTTAGCCTCATTAATTACAATGTTTATGTTGGAGCAGGGCGCTTGGGCCATTGGACTGGACATTATCTTTGTTATTTACAGCCAAGAAAGCTTTTTTGTGACTAATTATATGAGGGTATTTCTGTTTAGTCAGGTGTCTCCAAGCAAAGCTGGTTCACAGCGATAGCAACATCAAGCAGTAGTTGTTTCTGTTATGTTAAGTTTAAAAAATACTGCTCATTTGCATAAAAAATAGCTTTCTGTAACATCTCATGTACAGATTGTTGAACCTCTTTCATGGGACCATGTTTATTAATATTGGGGATTATGAGGTCCTATCTCCCAGCGTGAGAAAACCAAAGATCGAGGACTTTCATCACCTGAAAGAGATGCTCTGTTGACAGTGACTGATGATGAGGATTCATACAATAAATTCAAAATGTTTGGTATTGCCCTGCATGCTCAGACACTCCTCAGAATTAGGTTGGCACTTCAGTGATCTCAGGGACTGCCAAAGGAAATTATTTTCATTACAGCCATATCACCCATGTTAATTAAGCTAATAACGTGGATAATTATGGCCTTTTGGCTGCACGCTGCTGAGCCGTGCATATTATGAATGTTTAAGTAAACCTGTCCCTTCCGTAAAGGTATGTCATGGAGCTTGACATGCTACATTTGGCCAACATATTAACAAACATACCAAATCATTATATGCATTATTAATCTTAGCAGGGCATCATTTATGTAACACATGGTAATCTTCAGTTTCAGACATTTAACATTAATATTACTAATAAATGCGAGCATAACATAAGGTTCCCTGCTGCCTTAAAATTAGAAAGGTAGTGAACTTGTAAATAACATCACAATTAACAGCACTTTTCATTTGAGTAAATGGCTATTACTCATCTTAAAATGTATTTAATAAAGCCCCTGATTTATCTTTATTTAAAGCAGAAGAGAGAAAGCTGAATGTGGAGTTAAACCCAGATAGAATGCATGCTGGGAAGTGATCCCAGCATATAAATAAAAAGCAGAGAAACCTGTCTGTGCTATGCAAATGGGGGTGCAACTTACATATCCATCTGCATAAACGGAGAACATTGCTTATACCCAATAAAATATATTTTCCACAGTCTTTGCATAAAGCTGTAAAGCAGCTATCATTTTACCATTGTCAAAGACGGTATTTCTTACTGACAGTCTGACAGCAAACTATGACACTGACCAAGGGCCCAGGTTTGATCTCAACCTCTACTCCTACACCCAAATACTGGCAGGGACAATTCTATCTTCTCAAAATGTTCAAACCTACGCCCTTGGAACAGCATAAAAGAGCCGTAAACTGTAAATAGCTGCAAACATTTTTCCAGGTTTTAGCATGGACACATGAAATGTCCACTAGGGAAAATGTAACTAATGTCATTTTACAGGCCAGTTTGCAAGTCCGACTGGCAGTGAAGGGCTTAACTTGCCTGCAAATGTCAAGATCGTGCAACTGGTGTGGTCTTTTCAATAGTGCTGCTAACATTATACTGTCTGTTCCTTGTCTTGTAAACCACAGTTACTAGAGCGAGTCTCTTTATGTTGTATCTCCATACCCCTGCTGGCTCAGCTGTCAGTCAAACATGCGCACCAGCCTGAACCCTTCAGAGGCTAAAAGGACATTTCTGAATATATCTTTGAACATGTTTCTGTCTTTCTTCAAATAAGTTGGTATAGTTTTTGATTGCAAAAAGGCCTGAGTTTTATAACTTTGATCATATCATTGTAAAGCTTCACACTGTAATTTTATAGTTCAGCTTATACAGTACCCTCTCTGTGTCATTCTCTACATATTGATAGTGGGACTGTCCTCCACTGCAGACATGTTATATACACAGCATCTGTGTTTGAGACATTTGTTTTTGTGTGGGTGTGTTTGTGAGTAGAGTGATAAATGTCCCTGTTAAGGACAGCAAATCACTCCTCTCCCCCATGGTCCCTTGGTCGTTCTGTTCTTGTCTCTGGTGTTGTGCCAATAGCCCTCTCAGTACTCAGTCAATTCTGGGTGTGTGTTTGTGTGTATGCTTACATATACAGCAAGTGTTGTTGGCCTTTATAAGGGCTCTCTGGGTTTTCATTCTTTTTGTCAAACTGAGGTCTGGAAGCAGATATACAGTATATTTACAAACACAGTCTAACTGAACCACACAAGCAGAGACACAAAGGCATATAATTATGAAAATGCACTGAGTCATGAATGTACACTGATGGAGGCATATTTGTTTTCATTAACATAACATGAACATGAAAGGGCCTCATAATAAAACACAACCACACAGATGCACACTGAGGCAAAACAACAAATGCAGTTTTTTCTGTTCTATTATTCACATATTTCAACTCTCTGCAGTAACTGTGGTAACTAATACATTTGCACATGCGGATAGCACTTCCTAGACACTTTCCTGTGCAATGTGCTGCAATTTGCTTTGTTTGGAAGACTGTAACAGTTAACTAATGGGTCTTTTGGGGTTCAGTTTAGTCCTCAGCTCTTTTTTCTGTTTCCTGCCAAAATCCAAAGATATAAAAAAAAAGTTTGTCTTTTCAATAAATTTTCCAAAATAAGGGATAACATTAGAATGAACTTTGTAGTCTCAACTCATAAAATGTGACAGCATGACGGCTACCTACTGGATATTTCATTTGTGATTAAAGTTGTAACATTTGGTTGTCTGTTGAACATTGACTAAATGGATGTCTCTGAACAACTGTGTAACTGCATGAATCATAAAACCCTTCAGTCATATTTGATGACCTCAAATAAGCTCCAGAGCTTGATGATGTCTAAACTGTTTTGTCATTGTCATGCTGATATTTATCCCCACATGACCAGAGGGGTAGCATTAGTCTGCTAGAAGAAGCACAGAAGTACTAGAAGTGTTTATGAACTGTACTTATTGTTGGCTTCACTTGAAATACATAGATATTTTATATAATTATCATATAGTATTATAAACTGTGCTGTTTATATCTGTATTATCTCTATCATTTATTTAACTTTAAAAGTTATTTCTCACTATGGTGATAGGAATAACTAAAATTAGGCAAGACCTGTTAAACTATGACAGCTGGTTATGGTTAATAATGTTCATAGAAGTGTGTGTTTGGACACAGGAGGCTACTCTATCCATCCACATGCAACATTGGGAACATTTTAATAACCCCAGTTCTACCAGTGGGACTCCAAGGTCTTTAAAATTGTTGGGCTGCTGCATACTTAATCACACATAAACCAATGCGTTTCAATTATTAATCTCCTTTTATAAATTTTATAATGCAATGTTGTGTGGCAGCTTCATCAGGTTCATCAGTTCACTCCACCGTTTTTACTTGTCTTAAATGTTTTAAAAGAACAGTTTTTAATTAAAAGGTGATGTTCTCTGCGTTATTAAGAGTGCTTCAAACTGTTTGCATAACGAGTGTTAGATCTGCACGGGGATGACCTACACCCAAGTGAAAATCTACATAGCAACTTATTTACTCCACTCTCGCACTGACAAGTCGAGAAAACAACAACAACAACAAAAAACATGGAAAAGGCCAAAGGCCTTGTGTCTTTTCTGCAGTTTGAATAATTATCTTAAATATTTAAAATAGATTCTTACAGTTAGTCACAAGGATTTAATCAACAGAACTGCACTTTTCACACTTGCTTCCTTGCGCTATAAGCTTTAAAAATGTATATTTAGCTTCATCATCACCATATAACACATAACCTTCTGTATGCAGCACATGCATACAGAATACAGCAAAAAATGCATTGGTGATGCATGCAAGCATCAACATATTGTTTTAGATCATTGTTTCTTTTACCCAGTTTTTTTTTTTTTTTAAATGCATATTTCTCACCCTCGGTCTAAGCAGTCAGAATTATTATAGCTATTAGCTTCAAAGTGACTGCAATCACATTTTTTTCTGTAATTAACTCATCGCCTATTGACCCCAGTGTTCTGGCATTTCATCCCAGTACACCACAGCTTAGGAATTCTATTCTTCTCAACACTCCCCCAGTCGGATCAGGCTGTGGTGGTTAATGTAAGGGCTGAATGCAGTTTTTCCCTCCTGCAAGTGGCTACATCATCTGAGGGCTGACACTGAGTTATCTGCTTGTTACTTTCATTAGGTTTTTCAGTAGAGGTAACAGTACAGACCCAGTGGAACTTGTCTTTACAGTGTAAGTTCAGCTTCTCATTCACTAAGGTCAGTGTCTTTACAGTGCTGCCAACTTAGAGCTCCTCTTGTTCTCTTCTTCTTGAACAGTAGCTCTCATATTTGTTCACTCAGACTGGTGCAGGTTGCAGTCAGTGCCCTTGGTGCCCTACGTGGTGGCACATATTGATGTATTGATCAGGCTCACAATTTCCCTGTTAGTGCTCTATGAGAGGTGTAGACTTTGCTATTTTCCATCTCTGGCTTCATCCTCACTTGCAGCATAGAAATCTTTCTCAAGGAAACAGTGCTCGCTGCTTTCCTTTTTGTTTGAGACAAGCAGTGCTCACTTTTATTGTAGACCACTTCTTTTATGGTCGAGGGATTTGTTGTTCCCACTTACTCTATGTCTGGTCAAAGCTGTTAAGAAGTCTTCCCTTTTCCCAAACTGCAGCCTCCCCAAAGATCTTCCTTTCAAAACCCTTGACTTGAACAGATTTCTTTCTTCTTTGCTCAGTAAGTTTTATTGTAAACAAACAAAATGATGTTTATGTCCCATGTTTCTCACCAAAACACATTGAGTTTCCTTGAAGTTTAAGGCTGTATTCAGGCTGTGTGGTGGTGGTGGTGGTATGGGGTGTTTATTTGTGCTTAATGTAACCACTATGAAACAATCAGGAAATTAGTTTTTATTTATCTGATGCACAAGCTTTCTTGCTTCTGGCGCTCCTTCTCTCTCATTCACTGTCTGTCACTCAACCAACACTGTCTCTCTGTCTCTCTTTCTCACTATCTCTCAAAACAAACAGACACAAACCAATAGAAGCTTCATGATATCACTATTTTGTAGCTTAGACTGCAGAAGCTGAGTACACACAATAAACCAAACTGATAGAGTCCCATATGAACTCCACCTGGATAGCATCAGTTTCAGTGATATTTCAGGCTGACTGTGTTTAACTAGTCTGATCACCGCACCGGCCACTGCACCATGACATCGAGTTGCATTTCACAGAAAGTTGATTCTGGTTCAACTTTTCTGCCACAGAATCAGGCCTAACAAACATACTGAAGCAATTCCCTTCTTTATATTATAAAACATTATTATTATTATTAGCATTTTTATGATGTCTTCTTGAAAATATTTACTGCACTTTCGTCCGTGCTCTGCACTCCATCTGTTTCAGGGTGTGTGTGCACTCATTTATGTGGTAATGCATGTTTTGCTCTGGTAGAAGTCCATTGATGAAGAGAAGGAGAGAAGCAAGTAGATGAAACTGAGATGAAGGCTTGAAGCAGGAATTTTGGATGGATTGACCTCGATGGAGTAGAAGGAACAGGAGAGCATCGGAATGAGTGAAGGAAAGAGAAAAGAAAGACAGAGAAGGGAACAAAAAAAGGGATCAACAAAGAACGATTGGAGGGCACAAAGGTAGTAAAGAGGTAAAGATAACAAATTCAGGATGTGTTATGTTTGTGTGTGTCTGTGCGTGCAAGCATGCGATTGCACATGAGTTTATGTGCGTGCGTGTGTGTGTGTGTGTGTGTGTGTGTGTGTTGTTGCAAGGGCACCAGATGCTCAGATGATGAATGGGCTGCTATCACAGCACAGGCAGTGTAGTGACACTGAAGACCTTAGATCACACGGCAGTCACGCACACACGTAGACACACACAAATGGTTTGTGCCCTGACAGTGCTGGAGTAGAGCTGAAGTTCGTACTCATCTTTCATTTTTCAATCCTCAATCTTTTTCTCCCCTTTTTGTTTTCCCTTCTAGCTCTTTAGTTCTGATATATTCTCTCTTCATGTCTCTTCTCGTCTCGTCTTGTGTCCTCTCTTCTGTTTCCCTCTCCTCTCCCCCCTCTCCCCCCTTGTCCTCTCCTTCAGTCCTCTCCTTTACACTTGACTTCTTTCCATTCCTGCCTTCACTATACATCCGTCTCTCTGCTCCCCTTATAGTTCATCCCCCACCTGCCACTTACCCTCTCACTTTCTTTATCCTTTGTTTTTCTGTCACTCCCCAGCATGTCACAGCTTCTTTTTTCCCCCCTTCCTCCTTTTCTTTCCTCCTCGCTTCTCTTTCCTCCCCTGCCTTTTCTTTTGTCCTGAACTGTTCTCGTCTTTTCTCGTCGTCCTCCTCCTCTGTGTCTCCTCTCAGCTGGGGATCAGTTTAATTAATAGAACCAGCAATAAAGCCCTGCCAAACATTACGCTCACGCACCCACATTTACCTCCTGTAGTATACACATACAAGGAGAGATGCACATATACAAACATGCAATATTCACATACACACAAATATACAAATACATCCTCACACATACACACATGAGCCTGTGTATCCGGTCAATGGCTGGCACACAGCAAGTGCATTCACACTTGCATGCACACAAGTTACATATTCTCAAAGTGGAAGCCTGAGAAAACAAAACCATGTCAAAGGTTAGTTTTTATTTTTATTTTTTTTTCCAAATCCCAAATATGCCTCTGTGGCCAGCAGAGTGAGAGAGAGAAACCAAGAGAATGACAAAGAACAGCCGTCGATTCAAATGAGCATTTGACAGCTTTTGGATACTCAAAGGAGCACACGGTTTCACCTTGTGGGTGTCTATCATTGTGTGTATACTGTATGTATCGGTATGCATTATGCATGTGTGTGAAGCAGAGAATGTGTTTTCCATGCATGTGTGAAAGTAAAAGCGGCATGGGGAGATTTCTGCTGTTCAGTGTCAAAGAGTGAGAACTAGATGAAGTGTAAAAAGCGAGTAGCAAAGAAAGAGAGGAATGTAAAATATTGCAGGAATGTTTGAATGGTTTCAGAGCAGTTTTTGGCCTTGACCAAACCTAACCATCATCTCATTTTCACCTGCAGTCTCTGCAATTTGTGCAGTTATTTTTATTGACATATTATCGAACAATTCTAGCAAACAATAGAGCAAGGTGATAATTATGGCTGTATTTTTTGAGCACTTCTAAGTAACATTAGTGGGCTTGATTTTTAATATTTTAAAACTGCAAATGTGATGTGAAATGAATCACTTCCATGGACCTGTATGTATCCTCAATGCTGCAATGTCTTTCTTTAAACTCTTACAATAGAAAAGCAGACGACAGCACCTCAAATAAAGTCAGTTTTTGCTGAGTTCTTCATAAGTGGGTCTCATTGTTTATGCTACAGTGCAATTCGCTGTCTCCCCCACCCAGGCGTTGCTGTTTAATTATTTTTAAATGTTGGCCTTGCTTGGCCAGATCATTTTGTAGATACACACTTGGGGCACCTGCTGCGACCCCACAGCTGAAACACCTTGGCCGTGTTCAGGGTCAACACTGTTGGAGTGGAATGTTAAATCACTGATGTGTGTGTGTGTTCATGTTTGCAGGCACTTGTAAGCACCTTTTATCTACGTGTGTTTGTCTGAGAGGTGATTGGCGTCAGTGATAAATCACTTCAACCTCTCTCATCTACAAGTACCTCATTAGATTTGTCCTTTAACAAGCCAATCAAACAGCAGACTAATTAATAAATCATATCACCACAGTAACAGCAGGCACAGGTCAATGCTGCACGCTGGGAAAGAGGCATCTGTTGTTTTTAGAAACGGGTGCATTTGTCTGTGTTTGGTGTGTATGTGTGTTTGAGAACATCTTCTTTAATCACCAAAGTATCGCCTTTAAACAAACTCACTCGTGTCCCTGGTCAATTATTGCCGCTGGTGCTACATGCTAAATGCCTATCACATCAAGTGCACAAAGTTACTGAGTGACATTGTGTTGTCAACTGTTGGCTGACAAACTGGAAAATCTCTTTTCTAATTAGTTAATTTCAATCAATTGATCAATCAAGACTTTATTTGTATAGCACTTTTCATACAAAACATGTAACACAAAGTGCTTCACATAAAAAACAAAAACACCACAACACCCACCGCCGAACTCCATTTCTCCACCCCCACAGCCACCACCCACCCCCAACCCTCCATCCCACCCCATCCCATTATAAACAAAGGACAACACAAACTGAGGAAGCGCTATCTCAGCGTCTTGCTGTGGGGAAACACCGGGGGCAGGTCAAAAATGAAAGAAATAAAAATAAATAAATACAATACAATAAAATAATAACAATAATAATAAATAAAATAAAATAAAAAAAGAACATTAAGAAACATTAAAAATTAATAATAGTGAAATAGTAAAACTAATTATGTAAAAATGTGTAAATACCTATATAAAAAAGAATAAATGTAGAGCATAATAGAATATACAGATAGCTAAAAATACAGATTAATATGACTATAAATAGGCAAATACATAAACAAAAAAATATTTTAAAATGGTTCAAGTAAAAGCCAATTTTAACTTGAACAAATAAGATAAATGATCAGAATAGTGGATTATGAAACAAAATGTCAGTTGCAGCCCTGGCATCGTTCAAAGGTGAGAAAAGTCATTGTGATAAATAACTAATGTTAGTGTTGCAAATTTTAACAGCTGTTGATGAGAGACAGCACAGCTAATTACTGAGCAACAGATGCAACTGGATGTGCATCTGAGTGAAATCTGCCTTAACTATATCCATTTTATTGAGGGAAAGAGTTTCCAGCTTAACAAAATCTATACTGTAGACCATAGAAAAACAGCATACATGTTCAATCCTCTTACACTGGATAATGTCCTCTGCTCCTATATAACACAGCTTACATATCGGCATTGATGGTAATGATCTATGAGAGTCTGAACAACATTTAATATATTAACTATTTTCCTGAATACTTTTAGTAAAATGACTTATGAAGATGATTTTATGTTTGCCTCGGTAGAACTTTAGATTTGAGGGTGATGGTGCAGTAAACAAGCCTCTATCCACGCTCAGTTTCTCCTGACCTCTGTTTTAGCTAATTTATTTCCGTCCATCTGGCCATAACCCCACGTCAGCTTTTAAACTAGCAACTCAGCTCTGACTGCTTTGCTGACATGCACACAGGGACAACCCATGTAATGAGTGCATGCAGCCATTGAGTTTTCAGCAATGCCATTCATCAGTATTTGTGTGTGTGTGTGTGTGTGTGTGTGTGTGTGTGTGATGTATAATGTCCATCTCTTTCTGACCTGATGTGCTATTCCTATACACTGTCAGGATCTGGCTCAAAAAGCTTTAAGTCAACTTGGCTGAAAGCCAATACAATGGTAGTAGTTTGGGTGTCCTTGAAGAAGACAGTATAGTGTGTGTGTGCGTGCACACGTGTAGATAGAAACGCAATGGAACACATCCTCACATCAAAGCTGCACACAAGAACAACAATAAGACACAAACAAAGCAAAGAAATGAAGAGAACACCTCAACATTTGAACAGATGGCAAAGGGGAAAAGATGTGGGGAGAGTGAGTGTCCAACACAGACACAGTTTTGATTCCAAAAGATATTTAAATCCTTGATTATTTACAATAGATGGTGTACATACTGAGAAAGAATTTCAACATTAAAGTCTGTGTTTTGGAAAGTAGACAGCTGATCAGTCCATGTGGTTGAGATTAGATGAGGAACATACTGTGCTGCAAGTTAACATTTTTATACAGAGTTAAATGTTCCATTTTAGTACTAAGTATTTTGATTTTGTTTGGTACATTACTCTCCTAGAGGGAAATATTTCTATTTGCAAAGCATATATAACTACTGTGTTTGTTTTGGGCCTAATTTTAAAGGTGAACTGGTCATTAATTTTTATTTGAACTGGTGTTAAAAGCCTCAAAATTTAAATTAGATTCCAGCAGGATGGCAAGAGAGAGACAGAGAGAGAGAGGGAGTGCAAGAGAGAGACCCTCGATGTCGAATCAATGTAGGACTCAAAAGGTGAACTGCAAGTTCAAGGACTTGGAGTTCAGGAATAACCCAAGCAGCAATACAATGCAGGCAAAAAAGGGTGTGTACTGCACATCGTACAGATCATTCTGAAAGTGTGGGTGAGAACAGTATTTAATAATAAAAATGAATGATTTGTTGATTGATTGATTGAATTTATTCCATAAATGAAAATACATTACACAGATGTGCATGCATTACTAAAATTCATCAGGATATCACAGTAAAGTCACATGACTTATTTCTATTATTGCAGTCCTGGACATTAAAGAGTAGATCAAGGACAGAAGTGGCTGCAGTGGCCGTTTCAAAGCAAAGGCATTTCAGAGAGCAGAGGATGTTCTCTGGATGAAATGTGTAAGATTACAATGGCAGAAAGAAAGCTGAAGAAATGAAAGAGTGGGAGACACGAATACCTTGTGTCACATGCAGTCAATTGGCACTCTGGCTTTTACTAATTTCCATATCTCCCAGCACTTTTGTCTTTCTTTCCATCATCCCCTCTTTGGCAGCCAGCCTCTGCTCATTCAATTATATTGTGCAGGTCTCGGAGGCTGATATATGAGTGCTCCATAGGGGGACTTGGACATGAGTGACTGCTGGACATACATCACACACATCACTCACACATACACTCTTTGGTCAAAGCCATGAATGGAGCTTTGAGAAGGGCTGCTGGGCTGACAACACACAACTCAATTAGGACAGAAGTCAGAAAGAAATGAAGAGTGAATGATGCCCACGCAGATAAGAGGATGCAGGGCGGAGAGGAGAAAGTGACGGAGAGGAAGGGAGAGGTGTAGGTAATGCTAAAGACAGAGATAAACTAGAACTATAAGGTTGGATGGAGGATGCTTCCTGCAAACACTTGAGCATACACTGCGATGAGTAATGTTTTATGTGCTAACAATGTAGTAATTGAAATTATTGAGCTTTATGGTCTCCATGGTGACTCAAGCTTACAAGTGATCCACTTAGGTTGTATTGACTTGATATGGAAGATTTGCGTTTGCAGTTAGTATGAACACCTTTAGTGTAAATTTTAGAGTAAAAAATTCACTTAAAAACTTTTTGTTTTTTTAAAACTGTAAAGCAGGAGCTGAGATGAAATAAGAGAAGAGTTGAGGGGGCAGACAGCAGCACTGTAAAAGTGCACAACGAAAAGTAAATGAAGCAATAATGATGAAAAATAATAAGAAATAATCTAGGGTAATGTAGCATGGCACATGGGGTCAAATCCAGAAATGCTTGTATGTATTTTGGTGACTAATCATTTGTGGCACGCAGCCACAATTGTCATTAGTTATCAACGCACACAGGGATTTACTACTACTCTCCATTGCTTGTAAGATTACTTTGGTCGTCGTTGCCCTTATTTGATAATGAATGTATCATATGGGGGGAAGGAGGTGCATGATGAGACATTCACAGCCAGAATCCAACGGGGATGTTGCACATTTTTACGTTACAGGATGTGTCTTAAACACATTAGGACACCTAACTATATCCTTTTAACTGCCAGTGTTAAAGTAGTAGTTTGAAAACTTGTGAACGGTATGAAGGCACGGTCGAATAGACAGATACATCTCATTTAATATTTATGTTCTGTTTGGTATTACAAATAAATAAGAGTTGTGTTTGCACATGTGGATTTATTTCAAACTGAGCGTGAATGAAAGACATAGCAAAAGAGTAAGAGTGAAGATAAGGCACATACATTGTGTGTGTTTGTGTGTACGTGTGTTAATGTGTGCTGGGGGGTGGTGATGATGGAGGAGGCTAGCTCGCTGAGCGGGGTCATAAAGCCTGTGTGCTGATTCTGTCACTAGGAAAGATTTACTCACACATGCACACACACTCACACACAAGCATGTGACGCACTTACAGCAGGCGTCCATCACATCTCACACAGCGTGCCTGCCCTTGGAAATCGCCTGTTTCCTCCTCTCCGTGTGATTCCTCCCTGTATTTTCCTCTCTTAGGTGTCACTATCTCATACACACACATACACAACCATCTATACTTTTGTTCTACCCCTAAGAAATAACGCAGTAGGACAGAGAAACTGTTATTTTCTCGTCCTTTTCTCAAAGTCACAGCGCTTATCTTCTCTACTGTAACAAACACAAATTCCTCAGTATAACTTCTGTTCTCGCTCTCACTTTCTGTCCTTGCCGATCATCATGTTCCCGAACTGTAACTGAACTGTGACGCCTCCTGTTGAAACGCCGTCACCACATCGCTAGCTTTATTTACACAGTGATTTAGCAGAGTGTCGACTTTTGACGTGTGTAGACGAATGTTTTGTAACAGGTTTTCAATATAAAGGTTGACTGTGTGTGTCACAGTGGAGCTATGAGTTGACACGTTTTGCGGATGGAAATGGGTTGCATAACTTGGATAAAAAAGCCTGTATTTGGAGGATTTCTAAAGGAAACTTCCAAACAGGTCTTGAATGACTAACAGCAGAGTAGATGGTGACATGCATCGATGTTCAAAATATGTATGTATATATTTATTTATTTCAGAAATAATTGTTTTACTTCCTTAAAGCCATTCCTTATGGTACTGAGTGTTATGACATTTCATAGGAGGTACTATTATGTTAATCAGTCATAACTGAGGTCCCACGGTGATAATGAAGTTAACACTTCCTATTTTCCTATTTACAATAATTGTAACTAATCATATGCACGGTGAAAAATGAACATGCTCGCTTCCGATTGTTTAATGAATCCAGCATTGAAAGTGTAATTTGATGTGGTACCAGCCTGCACACAGCACTCGGAAACAACATACTCACTCATTAGCCTTAGTTGGGAATTTTAGAGAGCTGTAACAAGCAGGCAGCATAGCCAGCAAACTATCTTTCCATGACGCTTTCCATCTATCTCTTCAGGAGGAGGAAAAACCCAAGCTTAAGCCTGTTGTTGTTGTTGTTGTTGGCGGTGTTTAACAGTGGCGGCTTTTTGATTGACAGATACTGACTCTGCGGGAGGCAGCATGCCAGAGAGAAGGAAAGGCAGGGAGGGAGGCTGAGAAAAAAGAAGTCAGTGATATTGGAAGAACAAGAATGGGGCTGAAACAGAATTCAAAGGGAGAGAGAGACAAACAAACATAATGACAGTGAGAAAAACAGAAAGAGTGAGGAAAGAAACTGCTAACCCCAGGAAGGTTCTACATCTATTTGAGGGAGCACTGAACAGCAGTGTTACTCTGCAAGATCTTACTCACAAAGACCCAGATATAATGACAAGCAAACTGACTCTGCGCTATTATTTCACTGAGTCACACTGCAATGCATGTGTATATGAACTTGTGGATACTGTGCCAATAGAACACTACCAGTTTGTTATTTCATGCCTATACGTGTGATGTGGTGTATAAATTACAGCATGTGGTAGCAACAAGAGACCATGGTTAACTACATAGCTGCTATATAACAATGGCTTGACTGCAATACAGAACCGAGCATCTAAAAAAAACAAAAACATATAAACAAGTGTTGTTGTGCAGGTCTGCCACTGTGAACATTTGGAAAAGTGTTAACAACCAGATCCTCACAATGTGAGAAGAGTAGATGCTTCTTCAGCACTACGGAGAGCTCCTGCCCAGCACTGTGAAGACTACAGAGCTGTCCGTGGTGCTGAAATACTGCTGTGAACTACCACTGTTATGTTATGCAGCATTTATCACTGTGGCTGTTAAAAGAAGTGCTACAAATTATTACTCACTAAAGCAATCAAAGTAACTACAATGAATATTTAGCTTAAACGTCTCAAATGCAGACATAGTTGCCAAGTGTTAACATATTATCTGCTTATTTTACTCCTACTGAACAGTTTTTTTTAAATACACCACCTTACCACCCCTTTCTTACTGGGAATATACTGTGCGGTGGTTACAGAAATAGAAAGAGATACTCATAGAAAATGTTGTTATGAATGTTCAGCAGCAGAAATGTCACAATGTGTCATGATGAATAGGTCTCGAGCCTGTGGGAAAACCACTGAGTCTTTACCAGCTACAGATGAACAGGAGAGAAGCATGATGAATGTCAAGCCTGCTAAACTAGAATTCATAGCCACAGCCCGTCCAGGTACTGTAGTTGCTGAATCCAGCCATCAGTCTTACTTTGTTCCTTCTAGCATTACAAAACTGTCATTACTTAGTAATTTACAGTCAGGGGACAGCCGATACTGCAGAACAGACTGTATAAACCCAGATTATAAGGTTGCAGGTGTAGTGATATTATTTTGTCAGCCATAATAATCAGGAGCAAAGTGTACTTTTTAATAAGATGGTTAGTTTTTATGTAGATGTGCTGGTAGTGATAGTGTTTTTTGTTGTGTTTTTTTCGGGGGGGTTTTCTTGCCTAGCTATACCTCCACAATTCCAACTCATACTGAATCTAAAATACTGCTCTTGTCCACCTATTCTGTTCTTTGCTAAACCTTTCCTTTTGATCTTTGGTCTGCTGTTGGGAGGTGGCAAAATATAGCAACCATCAATTTGTAACAAATTTCAAGCAACCAAGCAGTTTGAAAACTGTTTATCTTTCAACTACCTGCTGAGGCAACTATCCTTGATTGCAGCATATGTCTGGATAAACCATGAGATGATAGCTCGTCCATAGTGGCTAAACTTCCCTACTCTCCAGGTATGGGGCCAATGGGTGTACCTGCCAATCAGACATCAGGATGTCTGTTTTTCCTTTGCTTTACCACTTTTTCCCCTCTCTTACTTACTTAAATACTGTATTGCTCTCTCGTATGGCCTCTCTCGTTTTCCCTCTCCATTTCCATCATCCACTAATTAGTCTCATGGGTCCTGAAAAAACTAAAGACTTCATTGGATGGAGATAATTCTAGACAGAGACAAATGAGAACATCTTTTCACTGTGGAGCCTCTATAAATAGAGATGGTAGTAAAGAGCAGCCCCTTTAGCACCAAAACAGAGTTACAACAAACACCAGTATGAGATTAACAGGAGGAAACACTGAAGGAGGCTGTACTCCTCAGTAAAAACACAGTGCAGCTTAAAACAACCTGTGTTTTAGTCTGGTGCCAAAGACGTGCAGAGATCGGTGGGAGACGGATGGATGTACATCTGCAAAACTGGAGGAGACCAGGAGTCCCATCCTGCCTCCAACCAACAGTCAACTTATTTTCTTATAAACATTAAAAAAAAAAAGAAAAGAAAAAAAAAAAGTTGACTAGTCTGACCTTAACCAACCAGCACTGCCTAAACATTCGATTAGAGGGAGTGGGTCAGAAATTCTCATATGGATTGCTCAGATCATGCAGGGATAGCACAGCACATATCTACTATTTCCGAAGGTTGGATACTATATTTCATTTTAAAAAACATAAAAATAATAATATTTTAGACTGTTGTCCGAATGTTGTTAGGATCAGGAACTTGAGCTTACATTTAATAATCTTCAGATCCTTTTTTTTTTTGTTTTGCTTTGGTGTAGTTTGTCTATCTTTTATGTTTAATAACTGTCACATGAATTGTTTTAGTGCTGAAATGCTTCAGTGTAGCATGTGTTGTCCTATTGAAGGTCACATATGCACACAGTCCACCACACCGCACCCAAAATAAACAAAACAAGCAAACGACAACAACAACAGCAACAAAAAATCACAGTAGCTCAGATCATAAACTGATGGCTCCTCTATAGTATCACAACTTGCTGCACTTTCATTTCTGGTTTCTGTTTCTGCTTCTGGTTTAGTGTGTGTGTGTGTGTGTGTGTGTGTGTGTGTGTGTGTGTGTGAGAGAGAGAGAGAGAGAGAGAGAGAGAGCAAGAGTTGTCCTTTTAAGTCTTCTCCTTTTACACTAGGCCTGCAGCAGAACCTCGTAAATCTGTTGGAATAGTGAACACCTCACTGCACAGGAGCTCTGTTTGTGTGTGTGTGCCCATGTGTGTGTGTTCATGTGTGCACGCATGGTTTGTTTGTCCATGTTCCTGTATGTTTGCTGGTGCATGTAGCTGCAGTGTGATTTTACCTGTCTATACGTGTGTTTGCTTGTTGATTGTGTGGATTTGGTTTGTGCATGTGTGTTCGAGTGTGGACTGTGTGTGTGTGTGTGTGTGTGTGTGTGTGTGTGTGTGTGTGTGTTTGTGACTGTGTGTGATCCATCCACTGGCTGAACACCTGAGTGCCCACAGTGACAGAGAGCGATGGCAGGCTGTCCAAACCAACAACCTACAGCCAACACAGAGCACTCCCAATTCAGCTGGCTTAGTGTTTTATCACACTGGCTCAAACACACACACACACACACACACACACACACACACAAAAAAAACAAAACAAATATACATTGAATGACCGTTTGTTACATGTGTTTGACATGAAATCCCTTATTTAGTTTTCCAGCACACACCTGCCTCCCTACAGTGTTGCAACTGTTTTTATTTGTGTATTTTAACATTTATTTGACCCCTAAAACTTGAAAATGAAATGAAAATGTGATAATGTATATGATACATTTTAATATAAATTTCCCCCAAATACAATCACAAAATGTTACAAAATCCCTCCAAGAAAGAAAATTAAATTTAAACAATTAGTTTTTAGAAAGGTAAATAAGGTCATGAAAGGCATATTTTGACAATGGATGATTGTGCATTTAACTGAAAGGCATTGATTGGATGATTAAATCATTGTTTGATTTGAAAGCTAAAAAAAGAAGTAATTATTATAAATTATACATGATTATGATAGTGAATCAATGGAATGGATGGAACATATTTTCATTTTGTGAAAGTGCAGAATCATTAAATCTATTGTCTGGTGAGGTCATAATGCATTTACAAAACCCCTCTTGCATTTTGACATTGTAATTAACAATTATTGTGCAAAATTCTCTGGTGTTTTGTATGCGTGGCCACTGCTTATATTTCCACTTAGAATAATAATCCATCAACAGAAGTTCATCAAGTTGTTAGCATTAGTAGCTAAATGCACCATGACCACCTACAGGAACAGAAAATCCATGAAGTGACATGTCACAGTAAAGACCTCACTGTTCAACTCAAGAAGAGAACACACTTTTCAACATAGTAAGCAACTTTAGTTCAGGTATATTTAAACAAGATACAAGTTTTCATTCTTCTGTTGCGCAGCCATGTAATTTAACTACATGGCTGCACAGCAGAAGAATGAACAAAACTTTTAGATCATTAGTGATCGGTGCAATAAATAGAGCCTTAGTTGCCTAGAAATAGAGGTACCAACTTTGAACAGCTGAGAAAATCCCTGATCTGACCAAGTAATATTTTATCCCAGTCACACTCTAACAAAGAGTTAAGAAGAGATAAGAAAGAAGGGCCTGTGATTTATTAAGCCACTGCAACAAGTTAACAAATATAGAATTCAGTAGTAGGGAACATCCAGCACTCATTAGGCTACTCAAAAAAGAACCAACTTTGCTACTTTACTTTAAGTAATTTGCCACATCATTTATTACATTACTTTTCCTGTAGCTGAATTTTGTGTGTACCTTCTCTCTGCCCTTAAGAACTGCCCTCCTCCAAAGACAGCTCTAATCTTTCTCTCTTTCCGTTTAATCTAACGTATCCCGCCTCTCCCATATATCAAAGTAGTGTCACATAATAGCAGGAATTAATAAAACAGTAGGATTCTGGGATTGTAACTTAATACTACCCACATTTTCTATAATTTGCTGAAAAAAAGTGAAGGTTTGAAGGAACAGCATTGAATATCGATGTAAATTCTTGGATTCCTGCACCTTAAATCTACGAATATCATGTTCACTCATATAAAAATCATATAGTGTATAGTGAATGCCCTCCTTGGGAGCTTGCATTAAAGGAGCTGGTGGAAAGAGAAACGAGAGAGAATGTCAAGGCCATCAGAAGTGGAGTGATATTGAATCGCTAGTATTGACTGAGTATAAGCAGATGAGAGGAGAGCCGGGCCGTGTGATGCAGGCTGACAGATACATCGGTTCACCCTCAGCACTTCACATATAGCAGCAGCACCAATCGGCCGTGCACGCATACTAATTACACTTTGAAACAGATTTCAGCTATGAAATGAAATTTGAGGCATCAGACTTTCTGTCTACAAGTCTGTTCGTCTGTCCACCCATCCTATTTATTATCCTCCCATGTGTCCGCAGCAAAAACCATCCGTCTGTCAATTTATCTAGATTCCACATACATTATCAGGCTGCACACGTGTATAGCTGTTCCCACTGTCCGCCTTCATTCGCAACGTCCACCAAGCTGAATCTAACTTGACACATACTTCACATCCCACATGCTTTAACATTCAATTAGTAATATAATGAGAGAGGATGACACTGTGCATCAGTGTCCGATATTTCCTGAGATGTCTCTCGCTGGACATGCCGAGAAGCTTCATTTTACATTGAAAAATAAAATGCCCACGGGAGAGCAATCACAGCAGGTGGCTGAAACAAAATTTATAATAAAGTATTTTCCATTGACAGCTATATATTTGCCATCATTAAAATGGTATCCTGAGTCATAGTGCTTCCAGCCTGAACCATGAGCTCCTTTTCACTGCAAAAAAACCTGTGACTTGTCATGTCAGGGGAAAAACTGTGATTGCCTATTTGTCATAATGAATTTGCAGTCTTGAAAGATGAAAGACAATTTCAAGTAATATCTCCTGTCCCCATCTCCTGTTGTTAGCTCTTATTAAAGTAATGCTGTTTATTTTGGGGTTGATAAGGCACATGGATCACAATCATATATTTCTCTCTCCAAATAATTCCTCTCATTTTTCTTTTTTTTTTCTTCTTCTTGCTCATCTTCATCTCCTCTCAACTTCTTCTCCTCATTTTCTCACCCTCTAATCCTGAGAGTGAAGAGATGAGCTTCAGTCTATCACATGGGGATACCGTGTGAGTGTGTTATAGTGTCCATTTATCTAGGTTTATAATACATGTTTTGTGGCCTCTGCCCTAATTTGGATGACATTTGATTACATTTAAGGATGCTCATGTGTTAGCCTGGAGGCCACTATAACATGTAGTGAAAGGGAGACCTTTAAAATGTTGGTGTTGCAAAATGGAGGTCTAATTTTGCACAGTCAGGCATATTATTGCGTTGAAAATAGCGATTAAATACTGTAAGTAATTGTATTTTTTTTTTCCTGCATTCATGGTTATTTAGAAATCACACTTTACTAACCTTGGATCTAGCACCACATCACCAAAAATGAGAAATCCTGTGATTTATGCACTGTGTATCTACATAACGTATTAGTTCAGCTGAGATCATTGTTAGATCTCAGTTGATTGTATACTGTAATGGTAACCATGGTGACTAGTAGTCTAGTAGCTGTTGTTTTTATGGCTGTCAAGACATTATGATGTTAATAAAGTTAGGTCATGCTGTGCGGGGCTGCAGGCTTTGGTGTGCACCATGGGATTGATTGATGACTCTGTTGTCAGTTCAATCTAAGAAATGCACTGGAAGAGGGAGCGAGGGGGGGAGCGAGGGAGGGATGAGTGTGGTACAGAAAAAGGGAGGAAGGAAAAGGGAGAGAACAAAATGGATTGGTTAAGAACGGAGGGCGGGAAGGAAGAAAGAAATGAAGTCAGTGACAAAGCCAGAATGTGGAAATGGAGAGAAGAATGAAGTTAAGATAAAGGGAAATGATCGATGTGTAATGGCTTGGGGGGTGGGGGAGTGAGGGCAAGGACAGAAAGATGCTTTAGATCTGAATTAAGAGGGAAGGAAAAGTTTGAGAAATTGCAGTGAAAATAAATATGGAGGGAAAGAAGAATGGGAAACTAAGACAGTAGAGGTCAACCGATTCATCAATTCTGCCGATCATTCGTTGCCAATAAGAAATTAGCTGTGATAATGGCTGATGGCTGTGCAGCCTCCACCAGTCACACAGTCACCAGTAGAAGCCCAGTCTCTCCTGAGAGGGACTCTAGATTAGCAAACCCTGGCAATGGGCCATAAAGTCTGAAATTCATAGTTTGGCCATCCTTCAGAATCAGATTATTCTCCCACTCCATCGTCTAACCTCTTTATTCCCTGGACCCACCACCAAACCGAATTTGGGATTAATTGGATATCTCCGTTTTCCTTCTCCAAACTATCACTTTTATATTGGCCTTTAAAAATCCAGTGTTGGTCAACCTCCACAAGAAAGAAAGGATAGAGCCAAGGAAGGAGTGAGATGCAAGAAAAGGTTGACAAAGGGCAGAGAATGGGGCATTTCCTGTGCCAAAAGGCTGTGTATGACAAATACGATATTTAAAATTAGGGAACTATGGTGAAGGAGAAAAGGAGTTGGACTGATATGTGTGTATGGCTCTTGGTGAAATGAGACACAAACACGCAAGACCATTGATGAGTCACTGCCAGAGCATGAGTGAGGACGCTTCCAGCAAATCACTGAGTGAATGACTAATTGAAAAAGTCACAAAATGACCACACACATTTAAAAGTGACACTGGATTATGTAATGTTATTCCACCCCACTTGGCTATATTGGTTCAATGGCTGATTGACATTCTCGTCCTTGTGAAATACCCATGTATAAACTGCACAAACATGCAGACATAGATAGATGCAGGAATAAAATGATAAGCATTCCAGGGCACCACAGAAAACTCAAGTACACACACAGCAACATATCAGCCCGCAGGTACACACTCTCTGCTACAAAGTGGATGCTGAATGCTGAGATAAAATGATTAGCAGCCCATTCCAATACCCTATTACACAGCAATATCTTACTATTGATTCGTATGCATTGTATCTGCACAGACTGCACAGATACAGCCAAAAATCGAAATAGATGATCAGCTGATAATGATGTAGGATCATTTCCTCACAGTGAAAAGGCAAAACATCATTACTTCATTTGCCCACTTAACAAGCCTTAAGCCCTTGCCACTTGGCATTAATATGTGTCTCATATACAGCTTGTGCCTGGATATAAATTCATTTAATTGCATTCAGACCAAATACAAAATATGCATATTTTGTGTGCATTCTTTGCCAAAAAAGCAGACTGTGATATAAATCATATGCTTCCATCACCTCCTTTGAATCTGATATTAAATGCTGTCATTGTTACACATAGACTAGACTAGATTAAATTCACTGTCCATAGCTGACGTATTTCTGTGCACCTCCAGAGATGTTTTGCTTGATTGGGTCTTGTTTGCATCTTGGATGCATTTCCGCTTGGATTTGATGTGTTTTTGCTCCGTCTTATCACAGTTCAGTCACCCATTATCCCTGTTAGATCAGGTGGAAAATGGCACCTGGAGTGTAAAGGAAAACACACCACGGTGTTAGATTCTGTAACACACCATGTCACTGTAGGGCTGGCCAGTATGGTGTTGCTGGAGTGAGATCATTAGCTTTTAGTTGATTACTCTTGAATGTTGACATGGTTACCCTCCATTTGCCTATAACCATTTTGTGATTCTGGTGTGAGATGTTGTTAATGTCATAAACATAGTGAAGGTTTTCAGAAAGTAGGGGACTTAGGCGTAAAATCATTAAAAGGATATATATTTTATCATTAGTTATTAATTATGGGAGAATGTAGACCTTACAGTATCTGGTTAGGTTATGTGTTCTCGCAATGACACAGCAATCTCAAAAGTTACTTTTGGAGGATTTATGTATTGTCATAATATCAGTACCTCGATAAGACGTGGAGCTTGTGTATGAGAAACAGGACCCATGTGGAGACACAGATTACAGTTTGATATTTGCTTCTGAGACTCTTCCACCGGAAACCCAACAAAACTTGAATGGGTCAAGTCTGCATTTTCTGTTTTTTTTTTTTTCTGCAGGCAAAGCAAGAGTCAGCATTTTTTGTTTTCCATCAAGGCTTGTTGGTATCATCATGTGAGACTATATGGAGAAAAAGCATTGCAAGGGGGGGTCAAGTCGGTGAGGTGTTAAGGTCATGCAGCCTCAGCAAATAAAGACATAATGTGTGTGTAAGAGCGAGAGACTGAGAAAGAGAAAGAGAGAGGTGCCGAAGTGAGATAGGAAGTGAATTAGGAAGCAAGAGGGGAGAGAGAGAGAGAGAGAGAGAGAGAGAGAGAGGAAATTTGAGGTAAAGAGCACAAGGTAAAGAGAGTGAGAGAGTTAGAGAGTCAGAGATGGACAGAGATAGTAGTGCCTTGGAGCCAGTGTCCATATCTCTTGCCACCAATGACTTCTCCTGCTGCACTACAACTAATGGACTCTGTCCTCCTCAGCTGTCTTATCTGCCCTCTCTCTCTCTCTCTCTCTCTCTCTCTCTCTCTCCCTCCTCCCTCTCTCTTTCTTCCTCTCTCTCTTTCTCTGCTTTCTATCTCTTACTACTCAATACCGTGCTATCTCTCCACTTCACCGCTCCACCTCTATCTCATTTTTATCTCACTTTGCCTCTGTCTTCCTCTCTCCTTTTCTGTGTTGTCCTGTTTTTCTCTTTATTTTCACCTGTTTCCAGCCCCCCCCCATCCAAAGTTTACACTCTCTTCTCTCTGTTTTATCTTTTTCTGCACTGCATGGATGGAAAAAGGGAAGAATAAACACACTGTCTCAATCTTTCTTTTCTCTGCTTGTTGAGCATCTGTGCGGAGCTGAATAATTGTAGCTTAAACATACTTTATCAGGCAGCACAGGAATATATCTGTTCCCACTGTATTCCTTTATTCAAGACATTCACCAATTTCACTCCAAAATGAAAAGATACTTCATGAGAAATAAAAAAAAGAAGAAATGTTAAGTCAATGAAAGTACTAAAGTAGTTCCAGTTGAGAAATGGCAACAATTTTAAAGAAGTAATGAATTGTATAAATACATAGTGTTGTAGAAATTAATTCCCCCAAATCATCTAATTTTATTATTTTTAATTGAAAAATCTAAAATAAGAGAAATGACTCACAAAAATGGTGATTCTTACATGTATTCTTCATGTTTGTGTCCCTTTTTAGATGACCCAGGAGCAGTACATCCTTGCGGCACAGCCCAACCCCCTTCACCAGCGGGGGGCATCGGTCTGCGGCGCCCAGGTTTACCCAGCAGTGGGAATCTATGGCTGGAGGAAGAGATGCTTGTACTTCTTCATCCTCCTCCTCCTCGTCACCATGATCGTCAACTTGGCGCTCACCATCTGGATCCTCAAAGTCATGAACTTCACTCCGGTAAGAGGCGTGTGTGTTTTATGTCATGAAAATGCCAGGGTGCTTTATGGTTTCATGTTTTGCTGTTTACATGGGAGTTTATGTGAGACGCCTTAAAGATGTGGTTTAAAGGGTTTCGGTAATGTAATGCAACATGAGAGTGATGATAAAATCAGCAGAGGCTTAACGGTGTGTGTATGTGTGTGTTCACACACCTCTACATCTGTGTGTACTACAGTTGCACCAATATATCAAATAGATGTTGTCCTTTGGTTTAAAAGGAACTCATCCAATTAGTGGTGTCCACGATTGATGGATATAGTCATGTTCACAATTAATCAAAGTCAATTATGATATATTGTGTTTTTTTCTGTCTTTCTTTTTCTTCTGCATGTTATTATTCCCATGTTCTTGAACTATGGTATGTGGTATGTGTAGTCACATTAATGCATGCATACATCCATGAGTAACTCTGAGCTAAAATGTGACACCATGACAATGAGTGGGGCTAAAATGAATGGTTCAAAAACACTGCAGTCACAGCTCCAAATGGGAAAAATCAGGAAGAGAAGGGCAGATCAGGAGTGCAGCTTTTCTGTCAAATTAGCGCTGGTTCTTGAACCAGTTCCATCCTGGATTCAACAACAGTCAACAATAGGTAATCTTCTTATTAGAAATAAATCTGCCTCTGGCGTAAACTGTCTGTAGCTGAATAGGGTTGGCCTAATCTACTGAATTTTAATGTCTGTCATATCTGTGGTACTTGAAGAGCCTAATATTTTCTGAGGCAGTATGCAGTATAAAAAGTTTGAGAAACACTGTTCTATATTTTGAATCTTGTCCAAACTAAGACTTGATTTACAAAATGAGATTTCTCCACAGTACTTTGTTCAACAAGGGGATGTTATACATTAACCACTTTGCTCCGCCACTTAGGGTCTGCAGTGGTCTTTAGCATAGCATTTATCAATTTTTTTGTTCCACGTGTTAACATTTAAATTATAAGGACCTCTATTGGATGTGTGAGCTATTCCCCTTGTTAGCAAAGAGAGACGTAATGCAACATAGTATTGAGCTTCAAAACCTTGGAGGGAAGAGGTTCATTTACCTTAACCAAGCAGTTTTAGTGTCTGAACCTGATTAAAACCTTACCATCGTGGTGGCAGTAGTGATGGAGTATAAAACTGTCATATGATTCATTCTTGCTACCATATGCATTATACAGTCTGCATTGCCTTGGAAAGTAATGATAAAAGGTATATTTATTGTGTAGCTTGATGGTCTTGATTAGCTAAGACTAATGTTTACAGGGCTTTTGTTGCGACTACACTGCCATTGTGGAATAGCTTTCTGTGAAACACTGAAATCAGCTGAATCAGTTCAAATGTCCAAAACTCATTGCAAAACCTGATTTTATTCATTGCCTTTTCAGTGGAGCTGACATCCTTTTTCACGCTCTCTTGCTCTTATTTTGTGATTTTAACTACATCCTTATTTTCATTATGTTTTGTTATTGCTGTTGATGTCTAGGCTATGCCTCCTTTCTCCTTGCTTTGTAAGCAGCTTTTTTTGTAAGCACTTTGATGCACAATGGTTTAGTGCTTTTAAAATGTCAAATAAATATATTTTGACTTGACTGATAGGGAAAAGGAATAACTAGTGAAGCAGCAGAATCCAATGTAGGAAATACTAAATGTCTGTTTTGATCTACTTAATTTTAAACGTAGTGAAAACTAGCACCACACAGTAACAACAGGCTCTCCTTATTATTATCATTTTATTTATTTTTTCAATCTGTGTTTATATTTTTCTCTTTTCAACCAAGACTTTCTGAGCATGTCATCCATACATCTAAAATTTCATATTGCCTTGGGGCTCAATGACTTCACTGTGATATTATATATGTAAATGAGGCAGGATTTGACCCCTGAAAACCTCTGGTAAAGTCTCCCCATATCATGTCTTATGTTTCAATAAGCAACTTCAAAATACTAGAGAAGTGCCTCAGGGAAGGCAGCCAGCACTAAGCATGAAAGAGCAGAAGATATTTCAGAGGCTATATACTGGTGTGTGAAAAACAGAGACAGCAGGAGAGACCAGGACACAAGGGGAGTTATAGAGGCAGGGGAGAGTTAAAAAAGAAAATAAATAAAATGCAAAAAGTGCATGAACAGAAATATAGATTGTAAGTATGGAACTGTTTTTGTTTTAAGTGAGTGAGTATGATACATGAAACAATGAGGAGAAGCATAAGTGTAAACTATGTATATGTGGCAACTCTATGAATTGCATTTGAGTCTTTAGTATGTGTGCTAAATACTACATGTATAACTTATTGATCTGGAGATCTCTGGAACTAAGTGTTTGCATTACATCTTATACTAGTAGTCATCATTGACAATTTTATTATTTGACTTGACCACATCTTGTCCGTGTTCTTTGTTAGTTAAAGTTAACAGTTTTCACCAAATGAAAAATGATTTGTAATGCAGGAAGTAAACATTTCACAGATTTCAATGAGGCAACTTGCTTCCGACTTTCTGTGTTAATTCTTCAATGAAGAACACAATCAAAGTAGCATTGCATTTCTCTCCCAGCATGTGCACTTGACCTTTCCTTTGGCCCTGTTTTCTGTCAGTTGTCACTTTAGACTTTAGACTGATCTTGAAATAAATATTGCACGGATTAATATCCTGTGTATTATCCTGCAACAGTGCCCTTCAACCACCCAGCTATCAATCGAGTGTCGGGCAGTGCTACATGGTGTAGTTTGAAAGAGAGTAGCTGACGAAGTGTGGATTAGGATGGTTGACAGAGAAGGGAAAAACAAAACGAAAGGAGCAAAATGGGCAAAGAAAGACTGGATCGTTATGGAGGCCTGGAGGAAGGAAGGACATGTGGTGGGGATGATGGGCTGAAGTGAGTGATGAATATAGAAAAGTCTTTCTATATGTGGTTTAAATATAGTGTCTCAACATCCACATTCAGCTTCCTCCTTCCTGTTTTCTGCCTCTGGGGTCCTCAGAGACCTGGAGAGGTGTCTATTTCACTGTCCCGTGGAGGCAAAGTCTGTGGATGATGACTTGACAGAGACAGCCAGGAGTTGTTGAAGAGTTCATCGTGATACATTCACATCATTCATTTAGAAGATGACCTGTTTTGTTGCCAATGACTTCCTTTATTGATGACGAATTTAATGTGAGAAAGGAACCATGCTGTTCATTTTATTTTCTTTACACATACCTCTATATAAAAACTGTATATTGCATTAGTAGGCAACATGAGCTAGAGCACAAACAGTATGTATCAGAGAAATAATATCCCTTTTATAGCTTAGTGTTTCACAAATTCCTAAAGTTAATGCAACACTGCTAAACACTATTAGGTGCTCCATATGTCATTATGACAAAAGGAAACAAACTGATTATTTAAGTTTAATTTAATCCAAGTTAACATTAGATAACACTGTTACCACCAAAAAAATAACATTTTTGTTGTACTTTTGAACCCACTGTGGCCCAAGACTGGCTTCTGCACTTGTTAAACAAAGATGCAGTACATCCTCCATACACACATGTAGTAATATTTGTCACATAGCAACTGTATTAGCATTTCAAAGAATGTTTACAGCTGTGTATGACTGCATTAAGCTGTTGAATTGACCTGAAAAAAAGTGAAGAAAAAGATCACAAGAGTGAGAATAGTGGTGTTCCCTAACGTACTGCTGTCTCCACAAGAGATACGTTGATGAATCAACAGTTAGCATTAGGGTCGTGGTGGATAGCACATTTTTAAACAAACGTAAACTTTATGTGTTTGTATCACAAAATATTACTTCAGCTTACATATGGGCATGCATGCATGAGGGTCAGGGACAGAGCTGTAAAGTTACAGGTGTACCTTAAGACATAATTAATTTGTGCATTAAACTGCACCAAAGTTCATTGGGACCTCTAATCTTGCATTCACATATGAATACAAAACCCTACCTTACCTTTCATTCTCACTATCTTTTTATCATGTTTACGTCAAGCACATAATTCATATATTCAGCTCCATTAGGATTTTTTTCTACTTAGCTGCACATTTGTTTTCTGTTGCAATCAACGCTAGTACAATTGGCTAGTCTGAAGTGTCAATCTTCTGCAACTCAGGACATTTACATAAAGATATTTTTTTCTCAATTTACTGTTGTCGCATGGCTTGTTGCTGCTTTGCATCTCCAAGTTTCAGAAACATCTACCTGCGTCACGCGTCTGTACAATTACATCTCTGAACACTATCATTATCAGTCTGATGTGAAGGCAAAGAACATTAAAAAGAAATTCTCACAGTCACACACAAGCACAAATGCAGTACCTTCATCATTTCTCATTTGAAAGCGGGCTATAGGGAGTTGCTTCTTCTATTGTATGGCTCCACGTTTGTCATTTCCATCGTCACCATTCAAATCACGTCTAAATGGCTGCAGTATAATGAGGGCCTTTCTCAAACTTTTTTTTTTTTTTTGTTTTGTTTGGAGTTGCCAGATGTGATTCTTATTGTGATGGCGTGGGGAGAAAAAGAGATTTGCTTTTGAAGAGGCAGCTTTGGCAGTAAATTGGAGCGGAGGGACTTGTGGGGATTGGAGTTTACGCATGTGTGTGTGCGCGTGCGTGTGTGAGAGAGAGAGAAAGACAGGGAGAGAGACAGAGAGACAGCACGTGTATGTGCCAGTAATTATTAAGCAATTGTTCATGCTGATGTCTGTGTGTGTGTGTGTGTGTGTGTGTGTGTGTGTGTGTGTGTGTGTGTGTGTGCCTTTCCATGCTTGTGTGTGTCTATACCCACATTTGTGTTCGTGTGTGATTGCATCTGTGTGTCCCAGAATCCTTTGGGCTTTCACTGCTGAGAAATTCAATTTCAGTTGTCACTCACCAATCAGCCTGCCTAATTCCTGGTCTGGACTAGACTATGGTCTGTGCGTGTATGTGTCAGTGTGTGTGTGTTTGTGAGAATGCAATGTGTTTGTCGCCTCAATACCTGCTTAATCCACAATGTTTTGTCTCTTCATAACAAGGTTTGTAGTGTGCTTCTGGCATAATGACCTCTTATAATATGTGCATACGATTTTCTAAATACTCCTCTTGCACACTGAAGTCATAAACCAGATGTAATTCATCAACATTCAGAATTGTATTTAGACTACAATGAATTCTGCCTCCACTAACACAATATGTGTGATCAGAGTCCTGTCTATTAAGAAAGATTCCTGTCTTTAACTTTGTGCAGCAACTTTGTGCACTTTTAATACCACATCAAAGTGACAAATGGTAGGAGAACAACAATAAAACTGCCAGTGGTCTGTAATTTCTCTCAGCATTCTTACACATAGGTGACGATGGTAAACATTTACTGGCAGTGTGTGAAGTGTGCTTTTTTATTTTTAAATCCTGATTGGCTGCCAACCAGTCGGGGCATACAATAAAACTTTATTCTTGTGGTACTTTTCAGTTCAGAGTTACAGGGAGCTTTAAAGACGATAAAACAACAATTGGAAAATCAATAAAAATGACCAACATTAATTAGAAATGGGGTTATGGCTACATAAAATAGGGTTGCGGCAGGGAAATACAACAGGAATAAACCAGGGAAAAACAAATTTAGCTTATGAGTAGCTCATAAAACTGAGGCAAGAGAGACATACACAGTCAGTGTTAGTGATAACACTAGTTATAGTGTTAACACTATAGGCATCTTTAATGATGTCTCACAGGTTTTTATAAAATTGAACAATAGTTTAATTTTGCTCTTTAATCTACTGTAGATTTTAGGATGTATAAGATTGACTTTTTATGAGCATGTAATGTAATGCATAATAGTCTTAAGCCTCGCATTTCATACTTGTATAGGTACACAAATATGCTTGTTTGTTGTGGCAAAAAGTAAGGACAGGAATTGGCATTGGGAAGGTTGTAAGCACCGGCTCTGGCATTGGCCCACGCCCCAGGCCTGAAAATCTCTTCCCAGTGATCCAAAACGACTATGGAACAGACGCCAACACTCCCCCAGTGCTCTGAGCTCACAGTCCGGGCAGCCTGGCTAAGAAAGTGAGCTAACAGTAGCTAAAATGAGCAAACAGCAGCTATAGTTTGCTGCAGTTTACTTTATTGTCCATCATGAAACTCCGTCAATAACCAAGAGTAAAGGCGGAGCAGCCGAGGGACATTAAAGGGAAAGCATAAAACATTTTCCCCCCTAAAATATGATTCAATTTCATGTTTCACTTTAAATATATAAACAATGAATACTCCTGAATAAGACATAAAACCTACACACTCTCTCAAATTGTCTGGAAAACAATGTTATACTGCTGTGAACTGTAGGTGAAAGAGGTAGGGAGATACCTTATCTACCTGCCTGCCAATCAGCTTGGTTGATGTTCAGGTCCCCACTACATCTTGTTGAGATTTAGTAGGTGTGCATGTCAGCTAGAAATAACACAAAGCCCTGCTGCCCCCATATAGATTCTTGCATGCGCGAATGATAACTCCAGTCTTCATCCCCTAAACTCATAAAACTTCACAAACTGACTTTGCCTCAAGGTGTGCTTTTTTGAGTTTGGATTTCTTTTATCTTTAAATATGATTTCAAAGATTAAGTGCAGCATGAGAATACACAATGCTTAGGGATGTCCTTAAAAAAGCACCAAGGAAGCAATGCGTTGTAGATCAAATTTATTTTGGATGATACCAAATTTCATCCTAACTTCGACATTATAAATTGCTTTATCAAGACTCAGAATGAATTATTGTGCAGGCAAAGTCTGTTACTGGCAAATCAAATCAAATCAAAATGTCAAAACAAATTAATTTAGCAAGGTTACTTACTACTTTACTGTTTCCTTTCAAAAAAGTACCAGTACTGAGCTGTAAATAAACATGATGATGTTTTATGCCAAAGATTAAAGGGAAGAGAGCGAGGAGAAAGATCCAGCTCTCTCTGTGTGGAGCATTTAGTCACTGCTGTTTAGCAGACTGATTTGAATTTGTCATTTCCTTCAGGCAAATAGGGCGATAGGTACATGATCTCAATTAGTAGATGGAGTGCTCTTTGCTGTCACAGCTGCTCTTGTGATTTATGTTTAGGTGATATGTGTATTATTTCATAAAAACCTTGCCTGGTGTAGCTTTTGGTTTCTTTACAAATAAACTAAGCCACAAGATCAGTGTGGTAAAGAGAGAGAGAGGGGAATACAGAGAGACTGGAGTGAGGGAGGTGAGCGGGGGGATGGTGAATGATGCGTGGGAGAAGACAGATAGGAAAAAGGAGGGAGAAGGAGTGGTGAGAGTAAGTGTGGGTGTGTGTGTCTGTGTGTGTGGTTTAAATAGACTGCCCCATCATCTACGCTCAGCTTCTTCCTCCTGTCCTCTGCCTCTGGGGTCCTTAGGGACTTGAAAAGAGGTGTCTGTTTCACTGCCTCATGGAGTGGAAGTGAGTGGATGATGGGCTGGCAGACACAGGCAGAGTGTGGAGTTTGATGTGTGGCTGTGTGAGTGTTACAGTGTTCATCAAGGTACTGTCACCTTAACTACAGGCTGGGTACAGAACTCCAGTACTTTTAGGACACTGACCAAATCACTTTGATATTGACGAAAATGCCATGCCTGTGCTTGGGCTGTGGCTCAGGTGGTAGAGCAGGGCCATCTAGTAATCGGAAGGTTGTTGGTTGTACAATTCCTGGCTCTCCAAATCTACCTGAGCAAGACACAGAAGCCCATGGTTGAATTTAGTATCAGTGTGAGTGCTTTGATTATGAGTAGGAAGCGCTGTATCGCTCCCTATGAGCAGTTGGCAACCTCTGCCATCAGTGTGTGAATGTGACAAGTGTTATCAATTTGCCACCAAATTCCGATACCTAAGGCAGTGTTGTAGTCAAGGTCACCTATAGCAAGACCAAGTTATGACTAAGCCAAGACCAAGGCTAAGGCTGAGTAAGTCAAGACAACGATCAGGCAGTATATAGCCTACTTAGGTAGATAATAGCCCATCTGGGTTTTCTACTTCTCCCTGCACTTTACATTATTTGTTGTCTTTGTCATTTCTATGTAATTTTAATTGTGCAAAATAAATAAACTAAATAAACTCTAAAACGTGGTCCTAGCTTTCTCTTCTGCCACCATTTCCCAGTGCATCAAATGTAGTCTTGCATATCCAGACCTATATCCACATGAGTGCTGTACCACCACAAATGTCGCCTACTATTTCTGCCATAATGTTTGTTATTCATTTTTCTTTTGACAGTTATTCATGTTTTTATATAGCTCAGTACTGTCCTGATATTCAGGTTGAGTAAAGTGCACAGTAAAGTAAAAACAGTTTCCCCAGGTGTTTACATTTTTTTTAAGGATACACTACATAGTTCTGTCCCTGTTTTTGGTTCAATGAGTGAATCTGGCTGAAATAGTTAAACTGTAATAGCTGTTTATTGGCATCAAGTAGCATGATAAACATATAGAAACTAATATCCCTTTGCTGTTAAAATCTTGTATTTTTGCTCTATTATTGATAATCATTAGGGTTATTTATTGAACATTACGGGAAATTATGTGTTCTACATTACCGTGTACTTAATGTGAGGTCAGTGATTTATTTGGGAGCAATAGAGCCAGAAAAAAAACCTGTTGTAATTTAAATGCTCATAAGTGTATTATAAGTATCATAAAATGGTTCACCCAGCATAATAAATTCAATCATAACTCATTGACTCTGTGTTAAAATAACATCGCATAATAATAGATTACACATAACCAAGCATGCTGCCATTACATGCATTGGGTTAAGGGGCATGAGTGTCACAATGTGGTAGGTCACATCTACTGTTTTTTTCAGTTTGTTTGGTGGGAAGTGTTTATGCGTGCATGCTGATGTGCAGGTCTTGCGTGTGTGTGTGTGTGTGTGTGTGTGTGTGTGTGTGTGTGTGTGTGTGTGTGTGTGTGTGTGTGTGTGTGTGTGAGGTGGTAAAATGTGCTGTTGAAGGCAGTATGAGCTCCCAAACCTGCTGTACTCAGCTCCTCGTCTAGACCAGCCACCGTCATTATGGCTGTTCACACCTGCGCTGTGTAATTTATCGCTCCCCCACACACACACATTTTTCTCACTTTGTCAGTAACAGTGCTGACCTCAGGTAATGGGAGAGTCCAGTGTGAAATACTCTGTCCTCCTGTATCACACACACACACACACAAACGCAGCGGAGAGGGGTTAATGTGACGTATCCATCAGACTTAGAGCGCTGACACACCTGATGTTAATCGCTTGAACGGTCATTGCACACACACATGCACACACACAGAAAATAAAACAAACAAAGTTTGACATTGGAGCCCCCCACAATAATAAAGCTCTACTGTCTGACCAATAAAGAGCTGGAAAATATTATTATTATAGACTCATCCATAAGCGCTGATAAGAAGTGTAAAGGTCTACTAGTCATTCAACATGCAACAGATCTCTGATCTCTTAAGCAGCTTATATTTCAATAAAATGTCAACTATCTCATTGCAGGGGTTGGATATTGTATTTAGGTTGAAACAGATTATGTGGCTAAGACGTCAAACTGCAACTATAGCTGATTAATGGCCGCATAGGTCTCACTCACTTACAGGGTTAATAGATCATGTTTCAATAAGAACTTACAATAGGCTTTATGATACTCATGGGAGCATGGAATTTTCACTTAATGTCCCTTTTTCCACACAGTAAGCTAGCTAAGTGAATTTCCCTTTGCCTCCCGTTGTACTTAATGTCATTTATTTGACAGTTTGAATAACTACCTTGTTTTGTAGCTTCCTTAACTGACTCAGGCCCTGATGTGGCTGTAATTATCACCATTCCTGCAGTGGTGTTAGAGACTGGACCAATGTTAGTGTGCATGTGGCCGAGCTCGGTATCATTGTGAGCGCTTTGGATTGGAAGCGCTGCATCGCTCCTGATGAACAGTTGGCACCTCACATAGCAGCCTCTGCCATCAGTGTATGTATGTGTGTGATGTGACAAGTGTTGTAATGGGCTTTGAGTGGTCAGTAGACCAGAAAAGCTGCGCATAAGTCCGTTTAGCATTTATACCACAATGCACTGCACAAACAGAACAAAATGTACATGATTTCAGTAAAGTTTCCCTTTCCTCAGGTATTAATAAGTACCTCAGAGATCACGAGATCCTGTTATATTAGTGAATTATTTCAGATGATGGTGTGGTGGCTTTGTAAGATTAATGGTTGTTTGGGAATACTGTAAACGGATACATGTATCATTAAGTAAGATTGCACATGAACACGTGAACATCTTTGCACAATTTTAATGATACTGCTTTTCTGCTACCATTAAAGTGTTAACCTATGGCTGAAGAGCACAGAACATATTAATGAGCCAGTCGCTTTGCATATGTCTCATCCCAGCCTTATGGATGTGTATTCTGCAGAGAAACGCTAAATCAAGTTGTTTGAAGTGAAAACTAAAAGGTTTAGCTTTTAGCTTGAATGTCCTCTGAGCTTTGATGAGATACATGAGCAGTGATAGCCACCAGCCCGTACAGACAAAGGAGGGTGTCACTCAAACTCAAAATTTAAACAAGACATCACAGCACCACCCACACTGTTTCAGCGACAGATGATCTCAGAGGAATATAGGCCTGAACCACCACAGCAATAAATGTATACCACCCAAGAGAAAATAAAAAAAAATAAATAAAAAGGAGGGAAAAAAGGGAAGTCTCTGTGATTACCACTTTATAACCTAAAGTCTGCACAAAACAAAGATGTCTTTCTATAGAGTCAGCAACATTTTCAGTTCAGATCACTGTATTTATTTCTATGCATTGACCCAAGGGTATTTTTATGTGTATATAAATGTAAGGCAACCAAGTAGTGTCTGGCTGTATATAGGACACCTAAATCTGAATCAGTCAGCACTTTAGTCTTATAATTTCCAGTGGCGATATGTCAAACAATGATAAATAAGGAACACACACACACAAACACTGACAAGCAGCTGACCCGTTGCCTGTTTGTGTGCTTAGCAGTGGGTGTTGTAGCGTTTAAGTGTGTCTATATCTGTGATGGCAAAATATCCATCAGTCAGCAGTTTTAGTCTTGTTATCTCCGCTGGCACTCTATCAAAGATATAAACAATGATAAATAATGAACACGCTCATCTTAATAGAGTCTGCGTGTGTGTGCCTGTTGGAAGAGTGCCTATATACTGTATATGTTTAGACAATCAAATGGAACATTTGTTTGCGTCTTCAGGGATGTAGAGGTTTTGCTGTTGTGTTTATGCTGACATGCTAACTTGAGTGCATGTGTGTACATGTACTGATGTTTTATGTTTCATGTTTTTTAAGGTTTCATGAGACATGAAGCCTTAAAGAAATTTAAATCACTCTCAACACAATCCCTGCTGTGTGGGCATCTTCTCCGCATACTCGATCACATACATATTTACATAAGTCTCTGTTCATTACACATGCAAAACATATCCCCGTTTGCTTGCTTCTTTTGAAATAAGAAGGACCAAAAGAGTGTTTGTTGGAGCAAATGAAGCCATAGCTGTCACAGATTAGAGGAGAAAGGCGGGTGAGATGACACTCCTGTGCTGAACTTCTCTCTTGCACAAAGAGTCTTTCAACATCTGTAGTAGAAAGACTCTGTAATATTGATGTGGGTTATGATTATGACTGAGCACACAGATACATGCATGCTGTATTGGCCTCCCAACTGAAGATATACAGAGAGAAATTACCTTGCTCATCTTCAAGTAGCCACTTAGCGATGACCCTTAGTTCAAAGCATTCAGCTGTTACTTTGATTCCGTTCTGCAAGTTAAAATGAGTAGTTCAGTCAGAGAAACCCTTTTCTAAAACTTCTTAAGCTTCCATTATGCTGCAGCCTATAAAAAATGTGAAATGGTATATGTCTTGATCAGGTATAATGGAAAAGCGAAGGAAAAGCTTTTGAATTCAGTAATGCACATTATTTATTAAAACTGATGGTAATGTACAGATTTTACAAAACCATGGTAGACCCTCTATTATTCAGTCTTTCCTTCTATAACCTTTAAGTCTGGGTGGAGAACATAGTTTTCATTTTTTATCATTATACTTCAGGCCATTACAACTTACAATTTCTGAAAGTATGCTACTCTATTTTTGCCAAATTGTTGACATAAAAAAAAAAAAAAAGGAAATGTTCAACTGAAGCATGCATTTTAAAATTCATTACGTTACCCACAAGTGAAACATTGACAACATGTTCCTGAACAGAAAATTGTAGCTGGGAGGAATGCCCAACTTTGTCAACTGCACTGTGCACTTACCGAGAGCGCTACAGTCTGGAGGGCTTGACACACATATAGATGAATCCGCTGCATCACTTGGTCTCACCCCTACAACAGCACTTCTAAAATGTCTCGTTCAAAATCACTGTTGTGGACTGTTCTCTTCGACCAGCTGCTGTCTGTTTATTCCAATGTTCTGGTTTATCCGATCATATAGTGACCGTACCCCCTCTTGTTCCGACTTCACTCATCATGGCGCCATACATAGCACCAACTAGTATGCAGGTTTGCTATCATCCAGTGATAGCACACGTCTGATGTAGAAGAACGGTGCGTTTACAGTATGTACTTTTGTGTTACTAGAACTATTCACAAGTCTTTTTGATAGTCATGGCTGCTAATTATTTTATATTCCTTGTTGGGTTTCCAAACATAATTGATTAATAAGGCAATGCTATGTGGCAGCTGAATGGTGATACTCTGTCATCAGACCTTCACTCCGGCTTTGAATGCAGCAACAGGAAGAATTCACAGATCACTCTGTGATTTAACACTTAAAACTAAAATAATAAGGTTTACGAAAATAGAGTGCTATGTGTTTTATCATCATTCATTAGTTATGTTGAGCAAGTCACGAGGCTCTGTAAAGTTGATTTTGATAGGATACTAAAATGAACTGAAACCTATGGAAAGGTAGGGAAATTGTAAAGAATTGCAGTGCCATGAGTATGAATTATTGGGAAATGGTTGGTAGCAGTGCAAGATAAATACATGGGATTCACTGGGCTGATCGTCTCAAATCATGGTACTTTAATAGAGGTCTAGACATTGAACAACAGGTCAGCAGGCTGGATGCTACTTTAGAAGTGAGCTGCACCCTGGATGTCTCTTTACCATGAACTCTGTAACCACCAGCATACTCCAATATTTTACATCTTTCTTTATGCAATAGCGGCTTATAAACACTGAAAGGATGGTTAACCTCTACGATTAAGCCCTCTAAAACCCTACAGTGAACTCAAGTGTTTTCACTGTTTGGACAGCCTTTACAGATCACACATATTCCACAAAGAGTTAAGAGATGCATTCTCTGTTCCATTGTGCATTAAATGATTTCTAGAGGAGATGAAACTCTAATGATCCCCGTGGGGAAATTGGATCGTTGCAGCGGCAAATAAGATACAGCAAAGGAAAAGACCAGGTTATTAATAAGAATAGAGCAAATGAGGTGATCTCAAAAATAACAAAGCAGACAATTACAAGACTACAAAATATTCAATGCAGTCATATGTATAATAATATATAGATTACAGCATGGTTGTGGTGAATGTAACATTACAGTGCAATACAAAAAATGTAAATAATATGAGATTAAACAATATGAAAAAAATATTCAGTAGGAGAAATAAGAATCATGGTATGTTCTATACAATATATATCAGTTGAGTTACATGAATTTATGAAATATAAGAATAAGCTGAGGTGAAAAGATGAAAGAATTCATTCAGTAGTAATGGACCAAGCGTTAATGTTACAAATCAGTGCTTTTCCACTGTAATAGCCTTCATGCGGTTCACTGAATTAATTCTGGCATTAAAAAAAATTGCACATTCTCTAATAGTAGTGTATGTGCCCTGGGGTGGCCATTTTAGATGTCATGGTACATACTCAACTGTGCATGCAATATTGTAATAAAGTCTAGAATGGATGCCTGCCTTGAGTAGTGTAATTCTATCCTTCAGTGTAAGTTACATAAAAAAATCACTTTATACTGAGGGCCCATGCAGAAGATGTGTACATGACAGATGTAAAGAACTTCTTGCCTTTCATTCAGTAATACGTACTGTATGTCCTGAAGGTTTAACACTAATAAAAACACTTGTCAGATATGGTTAAAACACACACAGATATGTCCATAGCAGTTCTTAAAGATCAGCTAAAATAATTACAATCAAAATCATTTCATCATTTTTTATTGTATTCTGTGTTTTGCCAACCTAATCTTACTTACCTCCAGTTTCTACTCTGGCAGGCCATATCAGCTATGACTAACTTACATTAATTCGTTGAGTAACTTAATGACAGGCCAAAATTAAACTTGTCTTTTCTGTGGGCTCTCTGCAAGCCAGTGTTTCAAAGTCTGTTTTCCTGTCGATCTGTTTCCCCTCCCCTTACTTTAACCTGCACCCCAACAAGTTGTTTTCTGAGATTCTTAACCTAAGCCCAACCTTACTCTAGCCCCAACCAGTTATCTCTGCTACATCCAACAATAACCTGACATAAGACCTAATCCACAGGGTGGATGCATTCTATCAGTTAAACTTCCCTTTTTAAATTAAACTTATAAACATGCTTGTGGAAAATAAGCCTTCAATGTGTAAGATACATATTTAATCAACATTTAACCAACTATAAGTATTAGCTGTGATATGGTACAGTAGCACATGCAAACAGTTTTTACTTTAAACTGATGCAGCATTGCATCATTTTAATTAATTCCTCAAATTGTTTTCAATATTTTGAATTCTTATTATTTTTCTCGTCTTTCTAATACATTAGGGGGTTTAACTGTAGCCTGCAAATCTTGTTACTAAAATGAGCTGTGATAGGATTTATTATTTATTGACCCTGAAGCCTATAAAAGCAATAAATGTGTTGTTTGACAACAATATGCATGTTGCCATCAGTAATATCAGAAATTATTGTTATTCTTCAGTGATAAAAGTCAAGAAAACTTTTAAATGCACTGTGATACACTTCAGTTTGATGACACTCATTTCTGTATTTTTATCTTTGTGGTATCAGCATTGGTAGAAAATTTGGACAAAGGGGTTATTGAAACCAGTTAGTGAGTTAACACAATTGCATATTCTATTTATTTTGTGTGTACTCATGATGTCTCATCATCATCATCACTCATTATGTTTTTTCTCTTGTGAAATAAGTAGACTTACAGAATGATCATTGAGAAAATGTTGGACTTTTGGGAAGTTTATAATGATTTGCAATTTTATTGTATTTTTTTACCGTCCTTGATTTTTATTATTATTTTTTTTTTTATGTTTTAAAAGAATATAAAAGGTTGGCTCCTTTTTACCTTGGTTGGTATCATAATGCTGTGATACATGAAGGCCAACTGTGGAAAATGTGTGGAGCCAGGTTGGCAAATACACCCAGTAGAGCTGTTTGTCATAGTTATACCGTACCTCTGAGATACCCCTGTTGGATTTTAAAGGACACTTCTATTTAAAAGCACCAGGTTAAATTTTAAGAAACCATAATAGTTTTCAGTGGAGTTTTATGAGTTCCAGGGTCATAAAAGCAAACAGTATTTAACCATACTGTGCCATTGTTGTGCTATTGCGGTACATAAAAGAAAACAAATGTTAATAATTTATGAAGAAATTTAAATGAAATTAATACTTTAGACCAGTGGTTCCCAAACTTTTCACAGCCACGTACCCCTTCAGCCATCTGACCTCCAGCCATGTACCCCCTACTCCCGATGTCTGTAAGCCCCCCCCACCACCATCACCACACACACAGCATATAACACACAGAAATCACTTAAATGAGCATGTTTCGTTTCCAAATGTCTGCGCAACAGTGAAGGTTTCATTGAGTTGTGAGACAGTACTTTTGCACATATAACACACTGTGGCCGAGTAAATCCACCAGTATTAATCCAAGTGAACCCCAAAGCAATGTAGTTTTCATCATATTTTCGCCTTTTTGACGAGGTTGTTTCTCTGTCCGTCGCTGCATGCTTTCCCGCATCAGGAGGCTCTGCATCCGACTCCTCACCGCTGTCCGTGGCTATGCTGTCAACTTGGCCAGCCACAGGTGCATCGCTAGCATCCCGGTCAAAGGTAGACGTTGGCGGTGAAGAATAACGTGGGTTGTTGTCGCTGGAAAGTGCACCTTTGACTGTGGGCTGACTGGTGGTAGCAGTTCATGTCCCTCTGGAAGGGCAATTCATCCTTTTTAGCCATTTATCCATTTTCGGCGGTTAGCCTGGCGGCGGCCGGCAGGAAGCGGTGTGTTTATTTTGGCAGTGCAATTAATTCACTGACCACTAGAGGGTAGCCTATACATGTCTATGCATGGCAGTATTTGTGTTTTTGGCACCGTGAACAGGTACTCCAGTATGTCTATTTATACGCCAGTTTAAAAATGTAATCAGGCTCTTTGCAAACCATGTTTTTATGCATTTTTTCGCGTACCCCCTTCGTCACGTTGCGTACCCCTGGGGTACCACAGTTTGGGAACCACTGCTTTAGACCATATTTGTTCATATGAACCGCAATTATCACCCCAGCTTTGTAATTGTCATATTTTTGTTCTAAATGGCTTAATGAGCACTGTGGTTGTCAAAACTTTGTTTTGTGTATAGATTACAGTTACACACAATAGCACAGCATATCATTAAATATATCTATGCATCGTCTGCATACAAATGGTAGCTAAGCTAACAGAAAGACAGTGGTAGCTCCACATCCTTTGTTATTAGTGTTGGGAGGTTCGAGTCTTTTAACAGAATCAGATCACTTACTCTCGGACGGTAAAATGAACAAATCTTTTTTTGAGTCATTTCGTTCACTTTATTCATTCACTAGGTGCAGCGCTGTAGCCCTCTTGTGGCTGATGTAAACGTGACAAATGAACGGAAGACCGATCCGTATGAACGTCCTGCTGCATGTACTGCTCCTTACACAGCCTGAGCGGCCTGTCACGTGACAAATGAATGAACCCAATGAACGAACTGCTGCACAAGCTGCTGCACGTACTGCTCCTCACACAGTCTGAGCGGCCTGTCACGTGACAAATGAACGAACGGCTGAACGAGCTGCTGCACGTACTGCCTTGTGGCGAGAGAACATACTGCATGAAAATGAACGAATCACTCACTGAGACTACTCATTACTCCCAAGTCATAAAAGATTAGTTCATATTGAACGATACGTTTGCGACTGACACACCACTATTTGTTATGCACTCTGGCTTCGCTCATAAAACTGGAGTTGGGAGGGGTTGCCTCAGTAAGAACTGCTGCACTGGTATCTTGGCCTAGCCAAGTTTCACTTTAAAAAATCAAGATTGTGCTTGACAATTGAATAATTAATTTAAAATGCCTGCCAAAGACCTGGTGTTTCAGTAAAGCTAAATTTAGTGTGTTAAAAGCATTCTTTGCTATATCTCCAGATTTAGTTGAGTGCATCTTTTTCATTCTGCCACTTATCAAAACAGCAAAACCACAAAAACACATTTAAACATTAAATCCAGAAGAAGAGCCTGCCTCTGGAGGTTGGTGGGGGCACGTTCAATCTCAGGCCTGATGATCTCATCTGGTGTTGATTCATAGATAGCTTGCCGTTGACGTTCCAATCTGTGTAAACAGACATGTGTCTTCAGACTAGAATATGTTGACAATAACACCTCCACGAGTAAAGACATTCTCTTTGACTAATTCGGGGCGTATAGTATTTGTGGTGTTATCTTGGGGTTTAAAGTCTGACCACCAGCATGAGTTTGGCAGAATGTGAGACCGAGTCAGGCACTTCTGATGTACTTTGAGTGTCTCTAATTCTCCCTGGCCCATCGTCAATAAATATTACAACATAAGACATCAGGGGCTCCTGAACACTTTCTTCCCTCCTGACCTCACCATTGACCACTGATTCGCAATTTCTCCACAACATGAATGTATCTCACAATGTCACCAGTTGTGACAGCAAAACAGCTGACAGTCTACTGCCCTGTCCTTACTCCTCTCATTCAATGTGTGTGTGTGTGTGTGTGTGTGTGTGTGTGTGTGTGTGTGTGTGTGTGTGTGTGTGTGTGTGTGTGTGTATGTAGCATTTAACTCACAACAGTAGTGTCCCTGCTTTTCAGCAATCTCTATGTCAAAAGTAAAGAGGAAAGAGGAAATTCATTCAAAATGCTGTGAATCCATTTTTGAAAAAAAATATAACTGATGCTATATTTAATCGAGGTGGGTAATCCCATTCTACTGACAGCCATTACAAAGAAAGTCTTAAGACAGAAACTAACTTAACACTCCTGCACAGACTTTGATTGAATAGTTGCAGGTTTTCTTGGTTGTCTGTAATAGTAAATTGAATATCTTGGTGTTTGGTGTATCAATAATAAAACTAATCATTTTGATATGCAGTCTATATTGTGGTGTTCGGTAGCTGTTAAACTTGGAAGAAACATCATGAGCAAGTGTCAGATAAAGTTTTAAAACTCACTTGGTGCTTTGAATTTAGAGTTTCATCCCCTGACAATATATAATTAAAGGACAAAGCTTCCATCACACAAGTGTCTTAAACCTGCATTCTTTCTAATGGTGAAGCTAGGGAGTGAGGGAACTGTACTATTATATTCCACTAAATTAAGCACAATGGATCTTTAATACAATATATTGTCATTTTTCATTTCGGAAAACCAAAGGGAAAAAGTTATCGTGAAGTCCCCGAGATTGGAAATCATTTTACATATATATATATATATATATATATATATATATATATATACCCCTCACAAAACATTTCTATTCTTGAGAAGCCGTGGCTGACAAAATATAATTAGAATCATGGATAAGTGGGTGACTTGGTTGTAAAGATGCACAGTGCTGATTTTAAACACAGTGCACACAATAGTTAATCTAGCTCTGCACAATAGAGCTTGCCTTGACATTGTTGCTCTGGCATATTACACTGGAAAGAATATGTGCTGTTGCCATGCGTGGGATAACAACCATTGTTTAATTTATATTTACATAAAAGTATATACAAAAACACTGAGGAGCACTGGGACAAAGATGTTTTTTCTTATATGTGTAAGACAAAAGCATCTGCTTCAGTCATGAGCATTTTATGACCCCCCCCCCCCCCCCCCGCCTCATTTCATGCCCTTTTCTTTACTCTTCATCTTCTTCCTCCGCTTCCTCCTTTCTCTTCTTCTCCTACTTCCTCTTGCCCCTATGGCAGATTCTCCTCCTTACCTTTCATGCTTAATCTTTTCTTGTCTTTTATCCCTCATCCCTCTGCTTTTTTTCTCCTCTAAATTCTTGTCTTTGGTGGATACACATCCTCTGTGGAAAATCTGTGTGTGTGTGTGTGTGTGTGTGAGTGTGTGTGTTTCTGTGTGTAGGGTAGATTGCCAGACTTCCTGCCTGAAAACAGAGGGGATCAAAGTAGATCAGTTTGATTTCCTGGTCCTCCTCCTGTTTCTCCTCCTCTGTGAGGAAGGAGAGCGCTGTGTTGTAATTCCTGTGATATGCCCTCTTCTGGTGGAGGAGAAGACTGAAAGATGAGGGGACATAGGTGATGGGGTGATTTGTGAGAATAAAATAAAAAGAAAGAGAATTGAGCAGGGAAAAGAGGAAGTAGGGGGAGAGGAGTGAAGGCAGAATATGAGGAATAGAAGAGACGGCATGATTATAGGTGAGATGAAAGAGACAGGAAAGAGAGGACTAAAAGAAGCAGAAGATACAGCAAAAATGGACAATCAGGGAAGTGAAGAGAACAAATGGTAATTGTTGGAGGAGGAGGCGAGGGGAAAGGGAGACAATATAAGATGAAGAGGAAAAAAGTTCTAAAAGTGATGATCTGATTGCATCTATTGTATCAATGGAACAAACCCGGTGAGAAGATTACAAAGCATTTGATTTCAACTGACTCTGTAGGCAATTTCCTCTGTGCTTCCTTTGTTTTGCTCACAAAACACACACACAGAAGATACACACACACACACACACACACACACACACACACACACACACACACACACACAGACACACACAGCCCACAAGGTACATTATTGCTGATCAGCAGCATATTATTGCCATTATTATGTTTGCCACATTGTGTGTCATTAATTTTTAAAAGGAAAGTTGTCTTGTATTAGCCACTGTGTAACTCCAGTAAGGAATTGATCACAGTGCAGAGCCCCTTTAGCATAGCAATTCTGTTCAAAGTGAAGAGAAACCAAAGCTTTTTGTAATAAAACAAAACAATGACCTGCATATGATTTGAGGTTATTCTTATTAAAAGGTTCTATTGTAAACTTGTCTTTGATTATAAACATGTTTTATTGAATCCACACATATTAACTATTTGCCTGCTAATCTGATCAAACCTGAGAACCAAACCAGGACATTGAAGCTTACTGACACTTGCCCACAAACACAAACACTGACCCCGCTTCAAATGTTGGCACTTTAATATTTAATTTTCATTATTTTTAAATCCCTTCCTGTTTACCTTTGCCTACTGTTGATGATTGGCTATTGCAAACAATCTCTCACATTATTGTGTTCAAGCAAAGGTGATGCAGGCAGAGATGGAGAGGGAGTAATGCGTAGAGAAAGGGAGGATGGATAGAAAAGAGCTGTGCAGAGAGTTTAGCTTGTAAGTTTTTCCACTCCAGTTTCCAGTTTAAGGCATGCATTTTAGTAGGACCGAATGTTCAACTAATTATCCAGCATACTAATTTATTAAGCAATATTCAAATTGTAAGCAAGTTCTCTTCAAGTGCTTCATTTACGAATATAGCAACAGGCCAGCTAATATACAGACATCTCTAAAACTACTGCCAACCACAAAAGCACAGAATTGTCTTTTTGACATTTGACATGCACCAGTTTTCATTTACACTTCAACTACAGTATGAGTAGACATATTTCACAAATTACTGAGCAGCATGTAAACAACAAGACACAACTACCGAGCAAAGGATAAACAAAGAAGAAGTAAATGAGTGGCAGAGGTAGGATCACATTTTTTATTTGCATCTTTTCAAACTCCTTAAAGAGGGAGTAGTGCTGAAATTGCTGTTTTGGGTGTTGATTTTTGAGTGAATTGGCTTGTAACAGTGTAATGCTATAGATGTACAGTGTAATGAAGCAACTTATTAGGTTTTAGTCAGAGGTTGTTGGTAGGATGCAAAAACGCATGCTTTAAGCCAAGAAACCTGCATTTGGGTCCGTTTTTTTATTTTATTTTTATTTTCTGTATTTATTACCAGTACACATAATAATATTATCAGTATGACCACACAGTAATACTGTCTTGCTAGACAGATGCAGGGTGTTTGCCATGGTTTAGAAGAAGAAGGATTCATTTGGAGATTGTGACATTTCACAAGGCGTATTTATATATACAGTACGTATATATAAAGAGATATATTTCTAGATACTAATTTATCTTCTGCTTTTGTCTTTGTATAGAAGGGAATGCTGACATTTATTGTGTGTTGCTGTCTAATGGGGATTCCCTTCATTTGTCTGGGAGCTGTATTCAATCACAGTCGCTGAGACAAAGAGAGAGGGAGGTTATGCCCAATAGGCCATATGTGAGCACATTCATCTTCTAATCTTCTTATTTATTCAATTTCAGGTAATGCCCAGTCTACAATCCTTCATATCTAAGTTCTGATTTCATAGAACGTGTTTGCCACAGATCGTTACCTAACCTGAGAATTACAGTAATTTAATGTGTCACAATGACATTACTTTTACTCATGTTGGGTGAGCTTAATGCAGAGGATCCCGAGTTTATAGGTATGATGGTGGCTTAATATATGCAGTATTTGAGGTCTGTAGTGACAGATCATAAAAAAGGGACTGATTACCGGATGGCATGGCAATCAATAAGCACAGCAAACAATCAAATATTAGTTATTTGAACCTGTCTGTTACTAATAAGATGAATTGGGTGGAACTACCTGATGTGTGACACAAGTTAAATGTGTGGTTATAGATCTGTTACTGCCAAATGAGTTAAGTGATACTGGATGCTGAAGGTTAACTTGAAAAATGACTGTTTACACCGGAGCTGTGCATGTCATCAACAGGGGAATCCCTCGCTCTCTGTCTCTAATTTATCTTAGTTTTCCATTGTCAAAGAGGCTAGATGGTAAGTTTCAAATGAAAAATTGCTCTCACCATTACAATGCAAACTTAGTACAATGGACTTTGAAAGCACTGTAGAGACAATACATGGAAAATCAGGATAATGAGGCCAAATGGCACCCTTTGAAATGGAAATGAGAAATATAAACCAGCCTAATGAGTAGTCTTTATTTTTTATCTGATATTTGGGACCAATGTATTCTAGTATGGTCCTGCATCAGAAAAAGATGAGCCCTTCTTGGTTACATAATGGAAGCAGGGCTAGTCTTTTTCATCTCAGGAAACCACGCAATGAGTAACCCTGTTTCATCCTGCAGTGCAGTGCTTGCTAACCCTGTCCTCAAGTGACACCTGTCCAGCTGTTTTTGCTCTAGCCATGCTCTTACACATATGTCTGAGTTTAGGGCTACACATTTCTATTGCCCAGTGATTACAGTTCATGGGGCTTAGAAAAACTGTAAAGGCTAAACCTGTGTGGTGTTGAAGTGGAAACCGGGCTGCTTCCCTTTGGATCTGTGCTGGAAAAGAGGCTTTCTTATCTTGCTTGTACGGTCCAACCAGGTTAACCCTGCTTGGTCTAATCATTCTTAGTATTTCAACAGCACTACAGAGCAACTACAGAGTGACTGTTGATGTCCAAGAATTTCAGCCTTATTGAAACTGGATTCTCCAATGTGGTAGCTTTTGTGTGGAAGTTTTTGAGCTGCGCCTGCTTCTAAAATGGCCTGTGCCAGTCTGACTTTGATGCAAAACAATCCTGTATATAGCCAACAGCATATTCGCCATTTGGAAAGACCTTGGAGACCAAGCATTTTCATTTGACAGAAACAGATGATAAAAATACTCCCCTCTGACACCCAACAGGGAGCTACTTGCCATCCAATTTCTTAACATTTCAGACAGAGAGAGGAGAAGGAAGGAGGATCCCTCTTGACACCAGCTGGAATCATATTTATTTTCTTTCATGTCAGACGGAGAAAGATGCCGACTACTGAGTATGGGATTGATAGAGGCTATGGAAAAAAGTGATACACAGAAACTTAGCAAGGTCAGACAAAAAAAAAAAACAAACAAACTTTGCAACAGACCCAACAGGGGGCCTGTCTACATCTTTCTACCTAGCCAACTTTGACCGTGGTGCAGTATCTTACTTACTGTCTTTATCAAGTACACTGCATAAAATCCCTGTAAGTCTTACCAAGAGTGTCTCTACTCTTACACGAATAAGGCGGTATGTGTGTCAAAAGTGTGTGAGATTGAGGGGGCGCTATTTACAGAATATCGCAAGAATGGAATATAATATGCATAATTATGTTTTCATTAGTGTTTAGTCACCTGAAAATAAGAATAATTATGTTTTTGTTACATGAGAATGAGCCTTGTTTTTTCCACAAATGCTGCAGCTTCTCTTCCATGGAGTCTGCAACGCTGTTACAGTAGCCCAGAATGGACAAACTTGACACTGGCTCTAGGGCCTTTCACATTTTTTGCACATTTCGTGGCCACTGTAGTTTCTCCTTCACACAAGGAGGGAGAGGCGAGGCAGTTGCAATCAGAAACTACACTGCTAGATGCCACTAAATTCTACAAATTGGTCTGATCACTTCAGTGGGTGTGTAGCAAAATTAAAATCCACATAATAAGACTTAATTAATGTTGGATGATTACTTGATTGGCTGCTCTTAAAGTTTAGTAAATAATGAGCAAAGTCACAATAGTTCTGCATGAGTTTGCATATTCCGCTTTCTTTCCAGGTGCACGGCATATTGGCATATTCTGTGTCTCTTGATAGTGGCTGGTGTTCTGAACACCTGCATTACTCACACCTTCTGTTTGGTATTTATATGTCAGACACCTGTTGTTTGCCTATGCTGGCAGAGTCACACAGTTGAATACCATCAGTACCTTAGAGAGAATCCACACTGAAAGCAATAAAAAAACAAACAAAAAAAACGTTAGATTCTCATTTAAATACAAAGGGCAGGAATTCCCATGGAAGAAGAAAGCAAAATCCCACTTTTGGCCCACAAGAGGAGAGACTAGATATCTCCATTGGCCACATAGTTCTTTATGCCGGGTTTGAAAATGAATCTTCATGGTATCATTTTACTTTCACAGCCATTATTCAGTAGCCAGTGAAGAGTGACAGGAAAAGTGGGAAAAGAGGAATATTATGCTGCAGAAGTCGTGAACTGCTTTATAAACTTTGGTGCCATCAATCTGCATTATGTGCCTTTTAGGGAAGTCACAGCAGCAGAATTGAAAAAAATCCATCCTGCTCAGTCTGGCAGCACATTCTGCTAGGCCTGCAAGGCTGCACATTTTTACACAGCATTGCATCAATTCAGTATATTTATTTCATTTTTGTTTGTAATCATTAGATGATTATTATGTCAAAGCTATTTCCTTGAGGCAGCTGTAGTCAAAGAGATCTGTTTTGTTTCTCAGGAAATGGAGAGCTGATTTTGATAGAAACATCAGTATTGGTGAATCTGAGGTCGGGCAATGGAAATATATATTTTACTTTTAGAATAGCTGTAAATGATACCTGATTATTAAGAATTTCCTGCTCTAGTGAGAAAAGGCTCACTTATGAAGCCGTTTATGAACATAACACTGGAGTGACTCAAAAACTATTCCAAGCATTCATCTGTGGTTAGTTTCAATTTAGCATTCTGTTCATCTATGGTTATGCTGTTTTCTGTGTTTGTGTTGTGTTTTCATGATGTTCATGACCTTACAGTTTTTTTTTTTTTTGAGTCATGCATTTACTTTCAGAAAGCTTTCATATAGTAGGAAACACACCAATAATGAGATTTACTAACTAGTGTGTTCAACTAGTGTTTGACCATATTCATATGAGCCTTTATTTTAGCTGGTAATCGTTGCAAATAGGCATCCAATCTAAAAAGATATTGAAATTATGATGCTTTAAAGGTGAAAATCCTCAAATTGCAAACATGATTTGTTTCCTAGCGCCTTTCCTATTTTTCATGTTTCACACAAACATGGAGACATTGCTCTGGTAATCTCTCCATCCACAATCATAGACAATCAGCCTCCAGCCAGTTCCATCAGACTTGAGGGATTACTGCAGGTTAATTGAACATGTTAAGGTCAGATGGACGAGGCTCATACTTCTGCTCAAAGTATGCTGATAACCGCCATCACTCAATCTGCATGTGTATGTAAGCTTGTGTGTGTTGCTGTGTGTGTGTAAATGAGAGAGATATAGTTAGAGAGAAAGAGAGAGAAAATGTGACATCTTTTGCCTCCTCTATGAACAACCTCCTCATTATTGCTGTAAAGGTCTTTCTGGTTGTTTTGTTGGTTCATTGTCACTGGAACAGACTCCAGTCTGGATTACACCACCCACCGCCTCCAAGAGCAAAATTACACGCCACCACTGTTTTGTTTTACAATCACACTGAGGGACAAAATAGATACAGCTAGAAATTTAATACCATCCTCCAATTGTTTTCCATTTGTCAGAGGAATCTCTTTTAAATGTCCACAAGACTATGTGTTCCAATAGATTTACTCATTCTAAAGTATTCGTATTATTCTCATCTGTCTCTGGTGGTGAAAATATTAGTTTTCTCTGTGACAAGTAATATAATTGATTTTTGTCATCAGCAAGTGGACAATTTGTGAATAAGAAATGAGAAATATTTGATTTGTTTTTATTTGAAAGTAAGTAAAGATTCCAGCGATGAAATGAATGTCTTCAAGGGAGGTTGTGTACTCCATTTATGTGTTGTGATGATGCATTAAGAAGTATTTTGATTAAAAATACCTATCTCAAGCTGAAGTAGAAAAAAGACTGTGAAGCTATCTTCTGGACAAACTTCAAATCCAAGACAAGCAACTTGTTCAAGGCCCATACAGTCCGACTCTGGCCTGTGTAACATGCAGGGGGAAAACAGAAACAAGATAACATGTAAATTCTAGCACCATGGATGTGATTTAAAACCAGGGCCTACTTGTTATGAACTACTGTAGCAACAGTGATGTTTGTTTTTATGAATTAAGAATTCCACAATATATGAGAGTAACTAATTACAAGAACATTTGTCAGCGTGTGTATCCTTTATTTCAGTGGCAAAAACATGAAAGGTAAACAAAACGGCAAAAGCCAGAACAATATCAAATCCAAATGACAGACACATATCAATATGCCATACTGCTGTTGCCATTGTTGGCCAGTTTATTGATGACAATTTGGACAATATAGTTTTAAGTATGCTTCCATTTCGCCAAATTGCAGTTAAAATGACAATGTTGCAGCTGTTAAAGTTCTATCCCATGGACCAATACAACCTTATTTTAATGCATAATGATACATTGTCAATATATTTTGTATGATTCAGCTTAGGGACTGTTAGCTAAATGCATTATGTAGTGCAACAAAAAGTACAATATTTGTCCCCCAGTAGTAGAATAGTAGTAGAGACCTCAAACTTAAGTACATGGAAATTCATGCTTGTCCTTGGATTCAGCAAATACTAAAATGTACTGGATTCCTCATCTGCCTGTTTTTATTGAAGAATAGCAATCACAGCATCCCATCAGTTAGCCAGTAGAAAGCTTTTGATGTGAAGCATCAACAGCAAGAAAATTTAGTTCACATCAGCAGTAACTTAACACAAGTCCAATATCACTGAAATCGATCAGTAAGCAATAAAATAAGGCTGACAAAACAAGGCTGCGAAAGTACAAACGGAGACAGGAGTGAAACCAAACTACAAACCACAGAGATTCAGGTGCAGCTACAAAGGTGTGACACAAACAGACCTTTAAAACTCTCTCTTTTTTTTAGTCTAGACATGAGTTTAGCCATTCAGGACGCAGATAAGTGGCCGACACTACTCCTGCTTGGGCATACTGTGCAGCACAGCTATCCCTGGCAATGAGACACTAGTTGGAAATGCATGTTATCATGGTTTGGTGGAGTGTGGCTAAAGTGGATTGACCCAGGCCAAAGGAAAAACCCTGTAAAACTCTAACTTTACCTCTTGTCACCCATAGAAGTAGTGTAGTCCGAAGTAATGGCAAACAACAATATTGGGCTGTCTTGGTTTAATTGTTTTGTGTCCATGGTGTGAAATAATATAATCATGATCCCATAGGCATCCAGGAATTGAGTGAAAATAAGCAAATAAATGAAGAGGGGCCAAGGGCCTGCATTTTTCAACATTTTTGAGCCTCCCCTCAGAAAAATGTTGGAACAGACATTGAAAAACCTGTCATAGAATATGTGACATTCATATGCAGTATTTGTTCACATCCATCCATCAAACAGGATACTTGATATTAATTTGCATTCGCTCTATGTACAATTCTTGACATATTTGGCTTTACAGAAAACATCTATATTTGCAGGATCTGTTCAGATGTTGCTAACCTTTTGTTTACTTTTGGTCATGTTGTGAAAAAGCATTGAGTTTGGTGCACTATTTTCTCGGCTACTGGCTGACTTGTAGAAGCTTATGTGACAGCTTTACACTGCAGCACACTTCTTGTAAAGAGGCAAGTAGACCTTGGGGAAAGAGGCTTATAGCGCCAAGGTGACTCTATATATGTGTGTTTGTATGTGCATGTGCCTGCAATACTCTGACTCATCCTTCATAATGTAAGGAGCGTGCACCCTTGAGGAACCCCCCACCCCTTACACACACACACACACACACACACACACACACTCATTTTGTGTCTCCCTCTCTCTCTCTCCCTGCCATTGTTGTCCTTTCTTTCTCTCTTTCTCTCTCTCCCTGAAGCTCTCTCTATCTGTCTCTAACTTCCTCTGTCTCACTTTTCTCTTCCTTCTTTCTCCCCTGTGTGTATCTCCCCATTTTCTTTCATCTCTTCTTCCTTCCTTCCACTTCCTTCTCCACCTCTCTCAATTCCGCTCTCTCCCGTTGTTTAGCCATTGGCTGTCTGCAGTGACTGACAGCATACAAACAAGACTCTCAGGTTGTAGACCAGAGGCATACACACGCACACATACGCACACACACACTCACTCATTTAGTGTCACACAAAGATGATTATTCAAGTCATACAGGAAATTTACACACACAGAGGCACTCACAGACACTTAAGTTCACATGCAGAACACATTACAGCAGTGCTGGCAAAAGCTCTTTCACGCACACAGATGTACACCACATTCACACACACTTATCCATCTGTCTGCATGCTGTCATGTACACACTGCACTGATGGATTGGCCAGAGGCATACACACACATAAACAAACACACACAAAATACCCATCACCTAAGTGACTCATACGAAAGTCACATAAACACTTGGTATTCAGACACACACATATGCGCACTCTTTCCATACGTGCACACAGTGCTGCCACATCCATTTGTGCTGATGGATTGACATGGATCTGATAAACCCATCACCTGATGTCACTCAGTGCTTAACATGCAACATTTTTTAACACACAGATACACACACACACACACAAACACACTACTCTATTACACAAAGATAAATTTCATTTGAAATGGTTGTCTGCATCCTATTGTTAACTGTTTGTACTGCGCGTCTTACAAATCAGCGTATCTTGTCCCAAGGCTTAAGTACCCTAAGAGGTTATTGTTTTTAACTTATTTTGGCTGCCGCCTGCAAAATGCTTATTCAAGACAATATCACAACAGCACTGTGATACAATACGATCTAATCTGATGTTATGACAGACACTCAAAGCCTTCATTCATTCTTCACTGTCTTACATTAAGAAAAAAATCCATGAGTATTGAGCAAACCATAGCTAAATTTGACTCTCTCTTCTATACATCACCACATGGTTTATACCTTTATTTGTAAAGTTACCTCAAGTGTAATTTTTTCAGTTTGGATTATGACAATTTTATAATTCCTCTTCTCTATTCATGCTGGTAATAGTCATGTCACTGACTACAATTAAAAGACTTAATGACTAGCCAGCCCTTATATTGAAAATACTGTGCATAGAAATTACACATATTAACTGTAATGACATCTTAACACTTGACCTGTCATCTTAACACATGTTTCCTAGAAATTGCATTTATATATTATATATTATAAAAGTTTCTTAATTAAGTTGTGGTGTAAAATGTAATTGCGGCCTGGATTATGTTCAGAGGCAATGTATTTTTCTTTTGGAATGACAACTGAAGAAGTTCTACATTCCTGTGAGAGTCAAAGGGAGGTGAATGGGGTGGATGGTGGGCATACGAGAAGGACTGTTACACCAGAGACCAGAGTTTGCGTCCTACCTTTAGTTAGGTTTAGGCAGAACAATTGTTTGGTTAAAGTCTGTGTAAAGTAAGAAAAAACATATGTTCTAAGTTTGTCAGACTAAAGAAGAAAGTGTTATTAGCCATCCACCCAATTTTGAATGATTAAAAATATCAACAGGTTTATGAAATTAGGTATCAAAATTGGGTAAAAATGAGCAGTATTCTCAGCTCCAGGACTGTGGGGGCGTGTCCGCTGAATGCGTTGAAGCTACACTCACTCGCAGTTTTGAAGCGACTGAAACATGTCAGTTGAGTTCAGAAAATGACATGACTGACTTTGAAACACTCTGAGCGAATGAATTCATCTCTCTCTCTCTCTGCTAGGGGTGCAGGGGTATGCTCAGGGTGGCCTCAGTGTGTCATCAAGCCACCCTTTAAGACCGCCCAAAAAATCCTGGACTGAAAACTGTTTTAACCTCTAACTCCACGTTGCAGTAATATATCTTTATATGTTTTCAGCAACAATTTTTCAACATATTTAATGGATTTTGAAAGAAATCTCAGAATTGCCTTTACACAGACTTTAAAGTTCGGGAAAGATGGATGTTTTGGTTGCAGACCTTTTCTGAATTTAAAAAGACTGTGAGCTTTCCCTAAACAATGGTTAGTGGTTAAGTGCTGCCTTACATAATCATAAAAAGGTTTAATGATGAACATATTTGCTGTTGCAGTTTAGTTGTATATCGGTGAAAGCTCTGTGAAACAGTCTAGGCCTTGCTTCGCTGCATGTGCCCACAAGAAAATCTTCTAATAACTTGGACAGGAACAGACAGACATCAACCATAATTTGTCCATAATATGTCATGATATTTTCCACTTTGTTTGGTATTCAGGTCATATTAGTTCCAGGCAGACAAGTGACCAAGTGGTTGGCATGTGACTTAAACCACATAAATCGTCACTTGACCTTCAAGAAATTCACTGTCACATACTATTGCATCATTATGTATTAACTTTATAGCAAAAGCTATCTTAACTTAGTATGGCTTCACTTTGAGATCCTTTTGTTTTATCAGTCCCGTCTTTTTCATCTTATCATACGCCGCTTATGTATATAATACTGTGTACAGTTTCTCAGACAGACAGGAAAAAAATACGCACATTTTTGGCAGTTTGAGACGGGCAGAAATGAAGGACACAAATGAACACATGATGGATAGAGCCGGACATGTTTTGTCTCTCAGTGTGTCAGTCAAAAATCTGAAGCGTCACAGATACTTAAAACAAGTTAACTTTGCCTGTTTGCCAGCAATGGATCAATATATACTGTGTAGATGAAAGCAGATGTATTTTTGTTATGCTTGTCACTCAGACACAATACCAACGGTGGAAGAAGACAAAACTCTCTGTGTGGGTGCTCTTCAGAGGCAAGTGATTGGCAGACAGGGGAGCTGGTGGCCACAGGATCCAGCAATGATGATCTGTCACCCACAACCCATTATACCAGTCATATAACTGGTAGCAAGTATGGGAAAGATGCTTGCTCACCTGGTGTATATTTCTTTTCTCTGCATTAGGGAGGCAGACAGATACTGGCTCTGGGTGCACAAGTCAGGCATCATGACATGCCAGTTTTTAATGATACATTCGAAGAGGTGGGAGGCAGATATAATACAGCACTTGGTCTTGTAATAACATGTACTGTAACACACACTAAGAGATGGTTGAAATGAGTCAAGTTATGTTATGATCCTAAATTAAACTGCAGTGTGGTTATAGACCTGTATTCTAACCAACCTAGCTAACTTTGACTATGTATTGAATGGTTAGGCACCGTCATACAAAGAGTAAAGTGCAGTTCCCAAATAGGCAGAGAAGTCTGCATTTGAGTGAACATTTCTGAACTTGATTTTTTTTCCTCATTAGTTTCTTACATCAGTACAAAGTGATGAATAAGTTTTGATTCATCATGGAGTTGCTCACTGGTTTATTTTTGTGGTATTAGAATCTGCTATCAGTTTTTCCATCAGGAAAGGTTTAAAGAAGCATGTCATGATCATGCTTAATGAGAGCTGTGACACAGCTGAGTAATATCAGCTAATAGCACCACAAGGTGGAGCTGATCGCAGCCTAGTCTAGACAATGGGTGCGGTCGAATAGTCAAATTTGCTTAGGAACCTTCCTAACTGAGTGAAATGACCCGGAAGTATTTACGTAGCCGCCATGATAAGAGCTGTTCGAATTCTCAAACTGTTAAGGAAAGGAGCTTCAATGCTTCCTTTAGTATCTCCTTTATCATAGGATACACCGGACCATCCTTTAGGAAAGGAAAGGAGGTAATGCCGTCCCACAATTCCTTGCGGCAGCGACAAAAAAAAAAAAAAAAAAAAATCGGCGCACCGTTCAGTCATTCACAACCAGAAAACATGAATGTGTTTAAACAGTGTGATGCAGCCTGCAGCAGAGAGAGCGTGTGAATATGAACATACCTGTTGACGTGATGTAAAAACTTTGATCATGAAGTGTGTTGTGTTGTTGACTGTGGAGCTGCGTTCACACACACAGTAAAAACTGTTTGTAACTGTGACATCCAGCATCCTGCAGATCATCATGAAGTTACCATTGCTGATTAATCACATATCTTTATCTTTATATGTTTCTATATGAGTGGACAGGAGGGTGAGCGACCATACCAGCGTAACAAACACTTCATTTGACTTCTGTGACAGGTGGACAATATTCATTTATTATTTCAATTCTGACGTTGATAATGAAGTCACATTTTTCACCGGGTTGTCCACGTTTATATTTCCTGCATTAAAAACACAGTAAGAACGTACGGGGAGTATCTAGCAAGTATCTCAGATGCGTGTTTTGTAGTCCGTCTTCTGGACTTTGTAGTTTTACCACAGATCATGTCAATGACATTCGCCGTCGCATGATGACGTAGTCTAAGTGTAAGTGCAGTCGGATTCTCTGAACACTGTGGTCGTCTTCTCCTAACTCCTTATGAACTCTCCTTCACATCTTTCCTTGACCTCGTGACGTTTTCTATCGAGGTCAAGGAAAAGTGGTTAGGAAAGGACTTAGGAGCTAATTTTTTTTGACTATTCGACCGTACCCAATGTTTGTGATGCCACCTGAAGCTGCTGTGACCAGCCCTGTCAAGCAGCACAGAGTAGATTGAGCTAGCCGGAAGTCAGGCACAGAAACAGCACAGCGAATCTCATCAATTTTCAAAATAAAACACCCTGTGCAGACTTCTAATCAAACAGAGAATAGAAACTTCTAAAACAGACAAAAGGGAAACTATTAAACTACATAGCCTATACCTACTCATGGTAGAAGCACATAAACCAAGGAAAATAACCGAACCTGATCACGTTAACAAAGTCTGGTCGGCAAAACACTCTGATTCTGAAAGGCTTCTGGTGAGATATGAAGCTGTGTGGAGAACCAACCAAAACAGGCTTGTTGTCACGGCACCACAGAGCTATGCCCGGTGGATCCAGGGGTTACATGAGGTTTTGCTCAGCTGCAGACAGGCCTTAAACTGTAATTTGATGTGCCTGAACCATATGTCCTACTTATCTGTGCTTATGTTGTTCATCTTGGCAAATTTACTAGCATTCCCTACAGTATTTTCACTGCAAGGCGTCTTCTCTCAGGTAAACTCTGCTAAAAAAAATATTACTAATCTCCACAGGTGATTGTGGAGAGGGATTGAGGTAATGGCAGCAGATTCAGGAGTAGACTTCACCCCTGCTTGGCCCCATCATTGAATATGGCACTCTTGAGTCAAACTAAGAGGACATAACTATCCAGTTGTTTGGTTTAAAGAAAGAAGAGAGGGAAAGAAATAAATAAAAAATGCTTGCTTTCGCAGCACAGTTTGAAAATGCTTTATGTATCACTTAGAAGCTATTTGTAAACAGTGCCAAAAACCTGTCACTGTAGTAATTTAGATCCCTGAAGTTGCTGAATAAAATGCGTTACTCTTACATTCTTTTATTGCTAATGCTTTGTTTTAACATAAGGGAAAGAGTTGCAGTTATTTAAATGCATAATTTTACCTTGTAGTTTGAACATTGACATTTGTGAGGTGAAAACATTTGACCTGAGTCAGATTTAATGTCATAATACCATGAAAATATTTCATGTAAGTTGATTATTAATATACTTGTACTTCAGAATCCTTGTGTAGCACATTGCACGCAGTTTTCAGCAACGCGGACGTATTATGGATTAAATGTGATCTTTGTGTTAGGAAGGCAAATAAATGACTGCAGCTGTACTGAATATCAGCAAGTCAATATTAGCACTCTCGCTTGTCACCATTTAAATTGTCCCTGTTCAGACTGTTTAGCTAATGCAGAACATGAATGTGTGGGCTGAATTGCTGTTGGGATTTGTGAGTTGCTTTCATAATGTATGCCCTTGAAACTGTACAAGCATCACTGTGGATTCTAGCAGTACGTGCAGCTGCCACTTTTTCATTGTTTTTTTTTTTGTTTTGTTTTTTTATTCTAAGTTTTGCTTGCCATTTGACTAAAAAAATGCGTACTGGGCTATCAGGCCGCTACTCTCTAAGTGCCCACTATCGAAATGAATCAGACAACACCTGGTAAAAAAAACAGTACTGCTGCAGGAATGGCAGAAATCAATGACACAGTCAGCCGGAAGTCAATACACTCCTCAATTTGAGCTTAGTCTTTTCATTTTAACATCTATAGCTTTAGCCATTCAACTGTAAATCTGACTCTAAAGTTGTGTTTGCACCAGACTAGAGTTCACTTCATTATATATTAGAACTTTTCTTTTCACATTTCCTTCGACAAAAGTGCCCAACCACTCACTCAACCATCAGTGCAGACTTTAGTCGGAGAGAACTGAAGAAACCAGACTCATCTCATTGTGAGGGCGGCACAAAGTGACAATCTGGTAGTAGATACAGTGAAAGTTACTGTGTGTCTGTTGATAAACGTGGTAGCTTCTCAAGACATTGTCTGTTGTTTCCCAACTGCTGGAAGAGTGGAATGGTCAAAGCCTTGTGACAAACCTGCTTACATTTAAGAGTATGGTCTACAGTAGAATTGCAGAACCGATCTAGGGTTTAGGTACATATAGGTACTGATTAGTCACTGGTTTATTTTTGTGGTATTAGCTTCAAGGGTACTATACTAGGCACACAATATAATTGTCTCTTGATTTAAAAACATTTCTTTCACGTCACAGCTACCTCTTAACCTCAATCATTTAGACACTGCAGAGGTTTAGCTTTAGCTCTTAATTATTCAAAGTTACGTTAAGTTAGTTCAAATTTGAGAAGCAGTTTAATATCAGTATCAAGGTCCTAAGGAGCAGAGTGTAGGTTTGATCCAACAGACATAAAACTGTTCTGTTTCTCCTTCTGACATCAGTATTTAAACCTGTTTCCGATTGTGTCTTAGAGTGTGCCTTTGCAGCTCAGAGGGGCCAAAGAGGAGGCACTGAAGCGGAGTAGACTGAAAGATACTGACAGAAAATCTGTCACTATTTCCTCAGACAGGTCATGTCAGTCTTACATTCACTTACAGCAAAAATACATAGAGGACATCCAACCTCTTCTCAGTGACTAAAACAAAGGGCATTAAGGTTCCATAAATATATTTTAGACATCATAATTAAAATAATAATGAAGTAACTTATCGCAAAGTTAATACTGAAACCTGAATTAGAGATGAATTTCCGAAATAGAAACAGTTTTACAAATATACAATAATATGGTTTCTACCCTTGACAAAACAATACTCATGTAGGCTTACCATAAAGTTTTACATTATATTTCTTCACAACATCTTGGAAGTCATTGTAAAGTTTTCGAGTCATTCTTTACAGCAGATTGTGGAGAGCTCTCATCTAACCACTGAGCCTTGCAGGATTACTTCCGTACTCTCCCCATTGACCTAACATCTTAGATTTATTTTATTTTTATTTTTTTTATGACAAGAGAGAGTGTGGGGTGACAGCGGTGGAGCAAGCAGACAAACACAAGTGGGAAGAGGCATTAGACCTTTGCTGTCATTTGTCACTCAGACAGTCTGTGAGGCTACAGAGGTGAAGTGGGACACAGCTGTTGGTGAAGGCAAGGTGATGTTAACTGCACTTGTCAAAGTCATTCCTCTGTGATTTTGAGTGCGATTTGTGTGGGTGAGTAGTTTGTGCAGAGTGACCAAAGCAGCAGGAAACACTCTCCTGTCATTTGTCAGTCAGATGTGATTCGGGACGCAGTTGGCGGCTCAGATGTTGGAAACAAGTGAGTGCTCCGTTTGTGGACATTAAAGGCTGTCTCTTCATGCATAGACTTGGTCAAACACAAAGCATAGCCCAGTGCGTCAGAAAGGTTAATATCTGTCCTCCTGGGATAGCTGACACACAGTGCAGTCTCTTTCATGAATCTTCATCATTTCCTCCCAAACATAGAAACAAATGGAGGCATCACTAAATAAGTCTTTTGTAGCCATTTGAGGTTATTTCCTAAATGAAATGTGCACACAAATGATGTAGCATATGCACCCTTCACTTCCTCACATTGTTAAACAAGCCGGCGCAGAATGGGGTGATTAGTTGCAGACAGTACAAACATAGTTTCTATATCCTTAATTTTAATTAGTGCAGTGTAGGAAAACCCGAGTGCAGAGATGCAGAAACTCAGCGTGTCTTTGATCAATAGTCAGACAAGCTGGATTTAACAGAAACTTAATATGGAAATGCAGACTTCACTGAAGAACTCTATAAACTTGAGTTTATACATTTCACATGGACTTTCTACTGAGTTCACTGACTTTATCACTTAATCAATGTATCTCAAGCATAAGTAGCCCACAGAGAAAGTCTAGGGTTATATTATATTGCATATATTGAGGTTATATTGCATGCACATAGGTAGATAGTGCCTGTGACACATTAGTTCATTTGATTTCAGTCAAAATGGATCTTCAATTCTATGATGACCAATTGCATGAGTATAAAAGTTAATCTTATGTATATTGCTCTAATATGTTTAGTGCAGGTCAAATATTTAACAGACATTTATGCATGTGAATCACAGAAAGATATTGTCACATTACAGTAAATATTGCTATATAATTGCTATAACAGAGCATCAAAGACAATGTGAAGGAGTACTGTACATGATGTTGCAGTCAGTAAATGTCACAAAGGTGCATATTACTTATAATTCTGTGAAGGTTCTCACTCATCCAGGTCATCTTTCTTCAAAAAAGGTTAAGTCTGGGGCAACTGGACTGTTTGTAGATCTGAAGACGTTTCGCCTCTCATCCAAGAAGCTTCTTCTTGCTCATTGTTGTGTGACCAGTCATCACACAACAATGAGCACTAACGAACTAAGTGAAACAATGGGTGGATCTACAAGCTTTCCTAGTATAAATACACAGACTCCCCACCAGTCAGTCAGAACTGAAGCTTCTTGGATGGGAGGCAATTACTCATATAGTTTTCAACTAAAGCATAGACTATATTCAAAGCTAAAATATGCACATTTACTCCTCTGTTCAGGAAATGTGTTGATAGTCCTTCTCTGTTCTGACTCAGTGGGTCAGGTTTTCACTGCAACACTTGTCAGTCAACTTGATGAGACGTCTACTTTATTTAATCCAGTGATAAAGAAGCAGACTGATCAGAGGATACTGCTGTTGGCTATATTTGTAACTTATTTTGTTTATTATTAGCAGATTTAGTTTTGCCATCTTACTCTTCTTTCTCTCTGCTTCCTACAGTTCCAATCCAAATTCCAAACATCAACAGCATTAAATCCATCAACACTATGTTTCTCTTTTAACAGATGTATTTGTCTTCATTTTTAGGCTGCTGTTAATACAACTGAAAACACCTTCTTGATGTTTCACAGGAAATGGCCTCATAGGGAAGTGAAGGAATTCTACAACCTGTAATGCTGGGAGTGTTTTAATTTGGAACAGATGGAGGAAGTGCTGGATTTGCATTAACAGCAAATGACAGGAACATTAAATTAACATAGCATATGGGAGCTGATCAACAATGCCTACTTTTAAAACAAACAGACATAACTTTAAATAAAGGCCTGTCTCTAATAATAATAATAATAAATGACTGATTTTCTACATGGGGCATTTGTGAGCTTTACTCTTGTTCAATTTGAGCTCAGAAATCAATGTTTTAATCCCACCTTAAACTCCTGGTACAGGAAATGAATTTGGTTACCTAACATACCACAGCATACCATGCCTGCTTCAATTTTTAAACATGGTTTAACAGAGTTAGAATCCATCCCTTAATCCAACTCTGGCAGCGTTAGTGCCATGCCAGAGCACCAGGAGATCGAGGAAGTTGTGCAATTTGAGGAAAAAGCAAGGAGGAAAGATAAGAAGTGTAGTGCAAGAGGCAGAGAGGTAGAGAGGAGAGGAGACAGATAAAGAAAAAAGATGCTATGCATGCACTGGCTGATGGCACACAGCCCTGAGGGAGCTGTTAAGGTAGCTTGACTTTCTGCCTCCTGTGAAGCTGTCAATAAGGTGGTTACCTCTAAAATAGATTCGGGGGACTTGAGGTAATTCGAGTCACTCCATCCTACATGTATCAACCTAAATTCTAAATGGTAAGTGCAGCAAACATTTCAAAATGCAACATGTATCATGACATATATCTGTACCTTTTTTCATATCGCGGGCAATCTACAAGTTAATGAAGCAAGAAGAAATCATATAGAGGAGGCTGTCTAAGTATGCTGTAGATCTTGTCCTATGCTGTACTCGCAGGATAGAAAGTTATGCATTTGGAACGTATAGAACTCTATAATAATACTTTTATAATAATCATTTAGTTGTTTTTAACATGTGGTACAAATGTTTGTTTGTTTTTTTTACATATTTTTGTCAACTGTGTTGAATTGTGTTCACTTTTCAATTCAACATTAAAGTGCTCTCAAGCACCAACTTAAATGCACTAGCTTAAGGAAAAGTTACCAAAAAAAAGCCTTGCAAAGTCATTTTCTCAAGCAGGATCCTCATATAATGTCTCCAAATGGTCGAAAAGGACAACCAAAGCACTTTCTGAGTTTCCTAATTTGTACATCCCTTCAGCCATTTCCTGAGCTGTTTTCCCTAAAGGTGACACTGCTCTCTCTCTCTCTCTCTCTCTCTCTCTCTCTCTCTCTCATTCTCTCTCTCTCTCTCTCTCTTTGGGTGTGCTGGCTGACATAAAAGGTTGCGTGAAAAATTACAACAGTCCTGAATATTAGAAGTGCCGGCAAAATACTTTCCCAGCCGATCCATCACCACAGGGACACATGGGTTTATCGTGCGTGTGTGTGTGTGTGTATGCATGTGTGTATGGATACCTAGAAGTCATGGAGATCAAATTGTCAGTCCGTTTTATATGATTTGTCTGGGTGTTCTGTCTGTATAACCTTGCATATGGTATGCTATCATCTAATGGGACAGTTTGCCAGTTAACCTCGCCATGATGAGGGAATCCATCATTATCTGTATTACTACTGCATTGAAGAGGACTTTCACACACTCACACACTCTGTTGACTTTGCACGTATACAACTCACAAGTTGTCTGGACACTGTCTAGATGTAATTGAGCTATGTTAAATTCATAGTGGCATTTTACTTACCATATTGCTGTTTGCAACACGGATCAGTGGACTGGTTGCACAACAGACATTTTGACATGCCATAGAAGGTAAATGGTAAACGGACTGTACTTATATAGTGCCTTTCTAGTCTTCCAACCAATCAAAGCGCTTTTACAGTACCTCATTCACCCATTCACACACATTCATACACTGATGGCATTGGCTGCTATGCAAGGTGGCAACTGCTCATCAGTTTTAGGAGCTAACCATTCATACACATTCACACACTGATGGCACAGCCTTCGGGAGCAATTTTGGGTTCAGTATCTTGCCCAAGGACACTTCGACATGCAGACTGGAGGGGATCGAACCGCCGATCTTCTAATTAGTGGATGACCCCCTCTACCTCCGAGCCACAGCCACCCGAAGGGAATACAACTTTCCTGGTATTATGTGTGCTTGTGTTTTTCTGGATTTGACAAGTCAAAATGTCTGCTGTGCAACCAGTCCAGTTCTGATTAAAATATTTAATGAAGTCTCAAAGCTTTGGAAACCACACATTAAATACTGCTTATTTTCATCTTTCCCGTGCTGTGAAGTCCCAATTATCCTTGTTTGTTTTTTAACCAATGAGATAGTCTTTCATTATTGAAAGCAAAATTATTGCTACCGGGCAACCTGTTATTAATGAGTGGGGCACTTCATTATTTCAAACCCAGCTAATGCAGTCTCAAGAGAGAGTGTGTTTACATGTGATTTATCAGAAAAAGAAAAAAAAAAAAAAACATTTTCATTTTTGGTTGTATTTCTTGTGCTATCCATTGGCTTGCTCAAGTAACTAAGTAGTAAGTCAGTACGTTGTATTAGTGTGTTCGAATTTAACCCTGAGGTTGTTTGTATTTGAGGGTTTATTGATTCTAAAAACCTGCCTCAGGTGCTTTTCAGTATGGGCTGAGAGATGTGGGCGAGTGAGGTAGAATGAAACAGGGAGAAAAAGAAAATGACTGCCACCTATAAAGAGAAAGTATGATGGTCTATAATTTAGACCACGTGGGATTTATTCCAGTCAATTAACTCTTTCTACAGCTGCCTGCAATTTCCACAACAGGACTCTGTAGGTGTTTGTACATATGTGCATGGGGGATTATACTGCATGCTCACTGAACACATTCTATTTGTGAATGTGTATGTATCATTGTTATTGTCTTTATTGTTATGTGACTTTTTTCTTAGGTACATTTTTGTACATGGCCACACCCAGGTCATTAGGTAGTGCTTTCATTCATTTTTAATGTTGCACACATAAAATGAGGTTTTCTCTTAATGAGGACCTGGCATGGATACAGACATACTTCTTAGACAAACAAAATCAAAAGAACAAACACAGTCAAATAGATTTGCAAAACCTTGCTGAATGCAAACCCACCGTTTATGTTGTAATGTAAGGGAAACAAAGAGGGGAAGCAGGAGGATGCAGTTTATTGTTTGATGATGAAACTATTGTGTCTACAGTCATTATCATTGTGCTGGGAGATGTTGATTTTTCTTTGGCAAACA